>JAVJIF010001555.1:0-518231 GCA_038442645.1 Agave tequilana | reverse complement strand
GATATTGAGGACAGATTAGATATGATGTTACTTTATTAAGAGTCTGAATTTCTTATGCTTGGATCAGTATATGAACTTAGTTGGAGTTGGAGCTGATCAGAAATTTATGTTCTTTATATCAGATTCACAAAGTAAGGGTGACAACGCCATATCCATTTCTTGGTCAGAATGCTTATGCTTCCTTGTTGATTATGATCCGGAGTGCAAATATTGTACCTTTGATATTGATGTGTAATATGATGTTGGTTTTGGATTATTGAAGCAAGAATTTTTAGATTTATTCACCTGTTATATTTTTGAGTGTGGATGAGTTTGATGATATTGAGTATCAGAAGTAGAAGTTTCTAGATTTCATATCGCTCAAGGATGTTTTACTTTTTGGTTATGATTTCGGTATCTATTGATCTAGTTTGACTTTGAGGATAATCAGTAGACTTTACTTTGTGACTAGTTCACGATTGTTGCAACTATTAATTATGGATATAGATGTACTGTGATAGTGATCTCATTGATAATGGTGATTTTGTATTTTCAGAGTTTTATGACAGTTATTAGATATCTGCATCAGTTATCAGTTACTAGTAATTAGTGAGACTATTGTTATTAGTGACTTTATATTTCCAGTACTCCATGACAGATGTCAGTTAATAGTTATAATTTATTAGTTGTCATATTGCAGTTATCAGTTATAAGTTATCAGTTATTATTGACATCAATATCAGTTGGAGATATTCAGTTACTATTACACTTTAAATATATATTATTGGCATCTTAATAAAAGACACCATAACTCAGGGAAAAAGGGAAAATAATGCATGTCGTGTATTTTGAAAGGACTTGTTATGGTTAACCGAGTTTTGAGTTCCACCATGGGGTACTAAGGTACTACTGGCAACCTAGTTATTCAGTTGTCAGTTATTAGGGCTTTACCCAGACTACGGTGCCACACCAGTTATTCTTTTGTATAGGGTTGTGGTCTCAGTTATTAGGGCCTTGCGGTCCATCCTAGTTCAATGCTAGGATTCTTAGATTGTCATACCAGGCATGCACGGTATCCTTTCAAAACACATGCATTACATTGGCAGGCAGTAACAACAATGATAACTTTGTTTTATATGTGGGAAAATGGTTGTGGTATGAGACGCAACTAAGTATCACATTGGTTAGGTTAATAATAATAATCAACATACTAGAGATATATGCTAGATAGCACTCTCTCTGATATCAGTTGTTTGTTCATACAGCGTTGTGAGTTATCCTTATTTACAGATGTATCATGCTATTAGTTCGTTATCTTTTATTTACTGTTTTATACATGTTATTATTTATCCAGTAGTTTCATGTTAGTAGTATACTGATATGTACACATTGTTTATGCACGTGCACCCTTCCTTCATTTTACACAATCATTGGGAGTTTTTGACTCCCCTGGATTTATGCATCTAGGTATAGGATATTTGTTCTATTGATCAGGTATTTGAGAGGATCGTACGCATCATGGGGAGCCCAGAGTTTCTCTCTAATGATCATGGGTATTGTTATCTCTCTTTTGTTCCTATTATTATCCTTTGATTCCCTATATATCAGACTCAGTTGTCATTCCTTTCATGTATTCATTTGTTATCATGTGTGGATATATGTATGTGTTATTGCAGTAATCGTAATTCATTATAATACATTTATATAACTTTTTCAGATTACTTAAGGCTTAGAGCGTATACGTGGGTATTTTCGTTGCATATGTACGTCGGCGATTCTCATCGCATCACCGCTCCAGCATATTTTGGGAAGCGGGCGCGATAATCTCATCCATCATGGTGCCAGGATCTCGACCATTAGTTTGCGAACTATTCTCGCCCACTTCAACTTCCAAAAAATCTCAAAATACAAAGAAACCATGACTTTTCAAATCAGAGGAGACACCACTCCCTCCTTCTCTCAATAATTCAGAGAAAGAGAAGAAGGCAGAGGGGCATTTTTAGTGGTCAAATCTTTATCTACACAAGGATCATGACACATGTCCCACCTCATCAGGACTGCCTAAGACAGATGACATTCTCACAGATCACTTTCCCGAGCATCACCCAGTCGTCCCAAAGGTCATCCTTCCTTCCGAGGACACCGTCGTCCCGAGAACTCTGATTGAGTTTAGCCTGCACACAGAAAATATAGAATTTCAGAACTTAAGAATAAAGAGTGAAAGGTACTCAATGCTACCATGATAGCAAGTAATTATGTGGGTCATAATCCACAAGAAGGGACTAGCGATGGAAGCTTTTTTGCAAGTTCTCTTTTAAGCTACAAAGAATGGTTAAAGTTCTTGTTTTGTTCTTTGAAAGAAAAGAAAAATAAGTTATGTTAGATTGTGATTATGGTAGATAGAAAGAGATGGTGATTTTTGAAATATCACCTAGAGGGGGGTGAATAGGTGATGGCTAATCTAATGGTCACTTATGAACAAATAATGCGGAATTAAAACTAAGATGACCAAATAAAACTTCTTTCAATTAAACACTTATGTATAACACAAGAGTGTTGCCGAATTCCCTTTGCAGGGCTCTGGACAAACTCCTCTAGATTCCCCTTGAATGGGTTGAGGTGCCGCGTTGGCTCTCTTGGTTGAATACTAGTCTTATCAAGCAATCCCAAGCAAGTATATTAATTATGAGCACAAGGGAATATATCAAGCATATAGAGATAGACAATAAAAGAATGCTTATAAAATTGAGACAAAGAGAGAGAGAGAGAGAGATAGAGTAAGCAATCGCAAACACAAAGGGTTTGTTTCGAGGTTCGAGCACACTTGCTCTACATCCCCGCCTTCGACACACGAAGGATTTCCACTATGCAAGATCCCAATGGATCTCTCCTCGGTGCCGCAACACCTACAAGCCCTCGGACTCCCAAGTCCCATACACACGCAAGCTCCCACAAGCTTGCCGAGGCCGCACCTCGAACTAACGAGTTCACACACGAACTCAAACCACCGCGAGCACACTTGCCCGCCTCCTCAAAGTATAAAGATGAAATCTTTGGTGATCTACAACACTTTGATCACCAATTATAAACTCTCACAATACAATCCTATGGATAGATAAGGCAATGGATAGCTCAAGTGATTGTGAGAAAGCAAGGAAAGAACTATGGTGAAAAACTCAAGAAATCACTTTAAACACTCTTTATAAAATCTTCCCTTTAGATAGGAAATATTTGCTCACTATTTTGTGGAGAAAACTTCTGAAAATGACTAGGAAAAACTGGCTCTAAGTCTCCCAAAAATCTTAGCTCAAAACAATGACCAAACCCCTTTTATAGAGGTCAGAAAAATATGACCGTTGGGGTCTGTCAGAGCTACCGGTCGACCGCCAACGGTCAAAAATCCGACCGTTGGAGCCTCCGGTCGACCGCCCGGTCGACCCAGAAATCCAGAGAGCAGAACTCTCTGCAGCGGTCGACCATACAGTCGACCGGACCACTGTGCTGACAACGTGCACAAGGCTGTGCACGTCGGTCGACTGGACGGTCGACCCGACCTAGCTGCGGTCGACCGTCCGGTCGACCGACTTGGCCTGTCAATCAGTCCTCAGACTGCACAGTTAAGGGATTTGGAAATAGGTCTTTTAACTTAATAAAAATCCCATAAATTCTCAGTAAATCTAAAAAATAGTTTCAATCAAAATAAAAACTGTTTTTCTAAAAACATGTTTTTCTAAAACTTGTTTTCCATAACTTCACAAAATACAAAAACAAGATATTTTGAACTTATTAAAAACATGTTTTCTAAAATTGTTTTTCCATAACTTCATAAAATACAAAAACAAGATATTTTGAACTTATTAAAGCATAGTGTGTATGGATATGATCCACTACACAATCATAATGAAATATCTATGTTTTTGATCATAAAGTTCTAAACTTGGTTTTGGTTGAAAGATATGTATGATAGAAATACCAAAAACCAAAGTATATATATTTTGTCACAAAAAAAAATCTTTTCCAAATAAAAATTCTTTTCTAAGACATAGAAATCTTTTATGAAAGCAATCCTATCAAGACTTCTATCAAGAGTGTGTGTGTGATATAACTTGAGCAATCCACCAACTATTCTATCCTTTACATTTTATCTAAAATAAAAATACAAATCTTATACCTAGACACAAGTCTTGATCTTGAAGTCTTCCTTGAAGTCTTCTCATCTTCTTGACTTGGTCCACATGCAATCCACCGAGCTCATCTCTAGATGTAGTCTTGATGCATAGGCTCGTGAATCAACCGGTGCTAGCTTCACAACTTGTCTTTAAATTCTTTGTTGAAGCTCCACACCTACTAAGATCTTGATAAAGAATCTGTCACTAATTAAACACAAGATCATTAGTAAATATAACTACATGAGTTGATCATCATCAAAACTAGGGTGATAGGCCTTTGGGCCAACAATTTTGTATAAAGAAAGTAAAAAATAGTAGAGATTTGGTGATGAAGGTGATCTAAACTAAAGATTAAAAGAAAGAAAGAAAACCTAAAAGAAATGCTTACCTTTTTTCCAGTTGATAACTTACCTGGAATCCTTGCATGTTTACCTTGATCTGGAGGCGATCTGTGCATAACTCATAAGATTAACTCAATCTCAATTCACATTACATCACCATAGCTTCTTCGAGCAATTATGAAATGATACAAACATAGGGAAGAATCCATCATCATGAGCTATCGATGGCACTCGCTAAAGCAAGGCAATACCGATGCTATTTGACTCACTTGGACTATCTCAAAACTGAAAGAGGAAGAGAAGAAAGAAGAAGAAGAAAATGAAAATGAAGAAAAACATAAAAAAGTTACCTTTTTATTGCTTGCAGAAATGATGGAAGAAAGGAGGGGGTTACATCGGTGTGACTCACAACATAAATCTTTCTCTCTCTTGCTTACATGAATCTATGCTTACAAAGAAATAAAAATTACATAAAATGAAAATAAAAACCTGCACTAAAAAAATGAAAAACTGGTCTAAGAATCTATCTCTGCTCAATCGTTCCTTGTAGTCTCCAAAAACCCAGTATTTATAGGCAAAAACCAAACGAGGGAGAGCGTACGAAGATAGGGGAAGCAAATACTCCCCCAACAAACTTAATGATTGATGTTTTACCTATGCACAAAAATACAGAATTTTAGAACTTAAGAATAGAATGTACAAGTACTCAATACTACCACTATAACAAGAGGCTATGTGGGTCATGATCCACAAGGAGGGTCTAGCGATGGAAGCTTTTTAGTAAGTTCTCTTTTATGCTACAAAGAATGGTAAATTTCTTCATTTATTCTTTAAAAGAATAGGGAAAAATAAGTTATAGTTTTGTTAAAAAGAAAGTGGTAGATTGAGAAGGTGGAGAAAATAGAAAATAGATTAATACAAAGAAATTAAAAAGAGTGATAAAAGAGTTTGGAGATTGTGGTATTCTAAACTAAAAGTTAAAAGAAATACTTACTTACCTCTTCGGTACCTGCTTACTTTTGATCCGTATCGATGATTGACCTTTGCTTGAAGGCGAGCAAAGTATGACAAATAGGATCTTCTTTATTCCTGATTTACATTACGAAATGAAGGGGCAAGCTACACTAGTATAGGAATGGTTGTCCATTACCATAAGCCATCAACAACACTTGCAAGAGCAAGGCAATTTCGAGGCTATCAGATTCATTTGAATTCACAAATACAGCAAAGGAAAGCAAACAAAAACAAGGGTAAAGCAAAAAAAACCTTGATTTGATTCAAATAAAAATGAAAGAAAAGACTTACTTACACCGATATCACCTTCAGTACAAGCCTGCTCTCATACCTTCATGAAACTCTCATCTCCTCTCAGTTACATAAATAAAACAAAAATTACATAAAAAATAAAAAACCTAAGATACAAACTACAAAGCCTAACTTCTACTCTTTGCTTGGTTATTTCCTGTACGCTGAGAAATCCCAATATTTATAGGCAAAAAACAACAGGAGAGAGCGTACGAAGATAGGGGGAGCAAACGCTCCCACAACAGAATTACGAAGCCACAAAAATACGACTTTGGCCACGTTTCTGTGGCCTGGGTATGGCCAGATGGCCACACCTGGGGGGCACACGTCTCTGGTTTCTCGATTTCCTTTTATCCTCAGCTGGATTTTCAGTTTGGGTCCGGGATTTTGATGAAACCTCCTTTTATCTTCAGCTTTAACCAATTGATTTGTAGAGATTTATTTTAACTGATTTTCAACTGATTTTATCTTCATTGATTTGCCCTGATCTGCCTTGATTTTTTGATTTTGAATTAATTCTGAATTAAATCAGAACTTTGATGGGCTTTTGGGCTCGTTTCTCTTCCCTCCCCTTTAGCAATGGGCTTGCATATAAATTAGACAATAAATAGGATTAAAAGATGAGTTTTTTATATAATAAATATGAGAATTTGATAATAAATATGCAGTATCAGTGACCGATCACACCCCCATACCTATCTATTGCTCGTTCTCGAGCAAAACAACAAAACTAAACCAAAGATTATTAGACCACTTTCGCAGGTTACACGATTGCACGAGCATGTGCAATAAGCCGTTAAATCTCTAGGTTCCCCCTAGAGGACGAGTTTTATCTCGTGAGGGTTTTCGGTGGATTACACCCACAAAAGCCATAAAGAAAGAAAAATAAAGTGTTAGTATTTTGAAAATACATTTTGAAAGAGAAAAAATATTTGAAATATATTGTAAGAATTAAGTAATCTATAAGTTATAGGAAAATCGAACTTTTCATTCTTAAACTTAGTCTTAATTCAAAAACTTGTTATCAACCAAGGCATGGAGTCAAACTGTATTTCTCATCTAATTTATTACTTTACCCTAAGTCATATGCACCTTCGTGATCGTGAAATTTTGACTAAGGACCTCTAACTCCTATGCCTTATTTATTTATACATTTTTAATTTTTGATGGTATTATTCCTTAATTTTATTAGGCTTTCTAATCTGCCCATATAACGAGATTTTAATCGGTGATTCCCAAACCGAACGGTCTTAGGACACCGGAAGAGAAAACACCCCAAGGACTTAAGAATTCGAGCAAACAAGGCAACAAAACTAAGGATTTTATTATATAAACCTCTTTTAGGCATGAATACTTATGCTTTATGAGGCACAAATACCCAGCTTAAACAGAGGACTTTATATATATATATATATATATATATATTATATTCTATATATATATATTCTTTGTCTTTTTTTTCTTTTTTTATATAAGGCATAAGAATCTTTGTTTTTGAACCCTAAGTGTGTAAGTGTATAAAGCATGCATATATCATCAAGGTAAAAATCAAGACTAAATTACTTTTTCAAATTTTCTTCCTGACCTTGAAAATCAAACAAATAATCTTATTTTGACCAAGTATAAGAAATCCTAATTATGATTTCCTATTCCTTAAAATTGACTTAATTTCTTACAAAAAATATGTCAAAATATTGTTTCTATTTTCAAAAAATTTTAAAAGTAAAGAAAATGTTAAAAAAATTTATAATAAAAAGAAAACCTAAGTTATGTTAGAACCCTCCCCCCACCTATCTCATGCATTGCCCTTAATGTATGAATGAATGCATAGATCCATGAAAAAGAAGAAAAGGAAGGAAAATATTACCTTATGGTGGTGGTTGATTAGTCTACAATTATGCAATATTATATCACGTTTCCTTACCGTTTATGAATAAAATATCATTTCTAATTGTGCTTTGGTCTACTTTGCAGATAAATTAAGAGTCTATAGGCAAAAGGGTAATAAAAGATTAATTAAACCCATTTTTGGTACTTAAATCCACATTTCTTGGAGACCAAGCATGGGACCTTCATGCATTGAACCTAGACCCTTGTGTACGTCAGACGAAATTTAAACGAAATACCCGAATCCAAGTATACCAAGAAGGTCCTAGAAGCGATGGGAATACGCTCACCAAAACCAGGGACTTATGTCCCTGGTTTGGCCAAGGAAACGCGGCTATGGCCACGTTTTCGCGACCCTATGGTGGGCCCACGCATCAATTTTTGACGTGTGGCCTCGTCTCATCTTCGAGAACCTCCTTTTGCCTATAAATACTGCAGGATTTGGCTGAAACGCGAGCAGATTAAAAATAGGCTAGGTTTTCTATTTTTTAGTGTAGTGTAGGTGTTCTTCTTCTTTCTTTTGTATTTTTATTTTCTTTTAGATTCATGTACTAGGGCTGAGAGATTCAGAGAGAGAAAGAGAGAGATTGATGAATAGATGGTGACAATCTATGTAAAGGTGTCTCCTTCTTCTCCATTGTAATCTTCTCCATCTTCTACATGATGCTTAGATAATCTTTCTTCTCATGACAATCTAACTACTAACCACAAACCATCAACCACTTACTTGATAATCCATATGAATCTAATAGCCTCTACAAGGCCTTGCTCTTGCAAGAGCCATTGATGGCTCATGATGATGGATTCTAACATTCTAACATTCCTAATATCTAACCACTAACTTGCTAACTTGCATTGTCTTCTTTATTTCATGCTCACCTCTAACCGGTTTTGATGAATTAATTGTAGCTTTCAACATGTTGTGTGGTATGGATGTGTTGTTTGAATGTAGAATAACAATCTTATAAGCCATGCTTTATATCATCTCTTGAAGCCAAGGATGGTGATGGCCAAGGATCCATGTGAGGCAACTATCATTAAGAGGTTAGTATGGTTAGTGGAGCAATTAGTAGTTAGTAGCCATGAGTTTCTTTCATAGTTCTCCTCTTTCTTTTTATCTTGTTTTAAAAATCGATTTCCAAATTCTTTTATCATTTTTTCAAAACCTCTTCTTATTTCATTCTCTTTTATCTCTCATTTTCTACTTTCTTGTTTTCTTCCACTGATTCCACAGCCACTTCTCTTTTGTTTTCTCATTGCCGATTTCATCGCCTTCTCCTCATCACTTCTGGATTTTTTTTTATTTTTTTCTCATTCTTTAACAAAGAAGAACTTGTTAACATACGACGTGATGGACTGTTAATGCTTCTATTGCCACCCTCCTTGTGGATTCGACCCGTTGAGTTAATGCTATAATAGAAGTATTGAGGGAACATTAGCACACATACAATTTTATTGATTTCATAAAACACACATTTTTCAAATGCTTGGTTCTGTTCCGATCAAATTTTTGGCACCGTTGCCGGGGACGGGAATGGTTTAAACTCACATTTTTGTTAACATTTTCTTCTCTGTTTTGGTGTGTAGGGCAATTTTTTCAGAATTTTTACATTACAGAAGTCTACTCTTGTTTGCCTCTCCCTGCTCTAGAAAGTAGAAAGCTGCTTCTAAAATATTGCCGCGAAAATCAAAGAAAAGCCACAAAAACGCGGCATTTTGTGGCATTTGAACTTTGTCTTTTGCAGGGACTTTGCAAGTTGCATATATTGATATATTCTGCTGCTAAGTTTCTGCTTTGATTGACTACACACTATAATAAATTAAAGAATTAAAATACAATATTTGGACGCTTTTAAAATGGGTTAGACATTTGCATTTAGGCATGTGTCAATTCAATTCCAATATACTGTATTTTATTCTATTATTGTGATCTGGATTGAGGTGTACATATGGCATTGCATATAGAATAGGACAAATACGTGGGTGATTTATCGCTTTGTTTATATCTTATCTATATTGCAGATTGCACGAATTGAAATTAAGGGCAAAAGCCAATATAAGATAAGGTGGGGATTTCATCACCCTTCCTTAACCCAAAAATCATCTCCCCACTCACACAACCCAAGCCTTAATAAAAATTGATAGATGTTGGCCCCTAGAGACATCTCAGACTCATTAAGAGATTTACCGAGGGTAGAACTTATTTTGAATCTTACTTATGTGAAATCGGTGTCTAAGGTTGGGGATTAAGAGGTTACGCCTCGAAGATACCATGGTTTGGCGTAATTAAGGCCCGTTGCTTACACACGGATATCACCCACCGTATTTTGCCCCTACCTCACCGATTAGCTTGTGGTCAGATTCATACAACAACCTTCCCTGGGTAATCGAACAGTTAGGAGTCGTCTAGGTCTAGGTTAACCTTAGTATAGGCTTAGTTTTGATTTTTTTTCCTTTCTTTTTTGTTTGTTGGTTTCTTTTTCTTTTTTGTTTGTATTTGTTTGTAATATGAAATTCAACAACAACAATTCTTTCAATCCTAACATAAATCCATATTTCACACCGACCCCATTTGATTCGGATAATTTCAACCCAGCTTTTTTACAATATGAACCAACCGAATATACCGAGTTGTACTTATCCGAATCAATACAACCCATACCCCCAATCTTATGACCATAATTTCTAAAATAATTTTCACTCTTCACAGAGTTAATGGGGATTCACCTCCCTCGAGTCAAATTTTCACCCACCTTGTCCACAATTTTCACAATTTTCACAATATTCATTCCCCAATTTTGCTTCCTATACTCCTTTCTAGAACGACCAATTGAAGAAAAATTTGAGTTAGAAAAAAGTATAGAATCCTACAACCCATGTTTGAGTCCCAACAAAAGAAGCTCAATTCACCAATTTCACAATATTTTTATGATTCATACTCAGTTTCACCTATTCAAAATGAACAACTATCTGCCTGAAAATGAGTATGGAATTCTTTCGTGAATCTGAGCTTAAATCTCAAAACATGTTGGACTCCCACTCTTCATAAATTTTTGAAAACCAAGATTCCTACACTCCTTTTGTAGAACATCCACTTGAAGAAAAATCATATCTAGAAAAGAATATAGAAATCTTGGAGGAGTCCACGTTACAATTTCAAATCTTTTGCCCAGTCTATCAATAGGTTGGAAATACAATTAAGTCAATTGGTCAACATTTATAGGAATGAGAAAACTTTTTCTTATCAACCTTTGACCAATTCAGATATTTCTAACTCTATTGATTTGACTCAGGACTCTTACTGTTTTAAAAATCAAGATTCATACTCATCACCAATTCAACATAGAAAATCATCAATTTTGGAAAAGAGTATGCGTGAGTCCGAGCAACAATCACAAAATCTAATGGACACACGATTTTACCATAATTTTCAAGACAAATCTTCATCTTTTTAAGCCCAATCGCAACAAAATGATGAGCCAATTGACTATGAAAAGATGCTTGAAGCATGACTCAGGCTCAAATCGATCATAATCATGACATAGATGTAATGGTCAAAACTCTCAATTCTCATCCTTTGACCATCCCTGATGTCACTAACCATTCTGTTAGAGCCAAAGAATCATGTTGTTTTGAAAATCAAGATTCAATTTCAGCATACCCATTTGAACTTGACCAAACTTTAAATTTTGAAAATCCAATTGATATTTTAGCAAGTTATCCTTTTTCTGAAATTGAACTTGAGCATGAATATGATCCTGAACCTCAACTTAGTAATTCAATTTCAGTTCCTGATTTAATGATGAATGAGGTGTTTTTACCTGATTTCAGGCCTTTTCCCGAGTCAACATTGGATCCTGTACCAATCCATCATGAAATCGAATCACCAATCCTTTATGATCATCATATTGAACTCGACCAATTTCATACTTTTGAAAGTCCCATTGACAAATTGGTAAGTTCTCATTTTTATGAAATTGAACTCAAACAAGAATGTGACTTCGATCCTCAAATTTGTGATTCAATTCAAATTTCTAAATCAATATTGACTCCTGTTTTAATACCCGACTTGAGCAACATTTTAGAGTCAGTTTTGATTCCCACACCTGTCATTCCTGAACTTGAATCACCAATCTCAGAAAGTCACATTCCATTGTGGGAGAATAAATGTGGATTTGAATTTCAACTTCTTGATTTGGACCCGTTTCCTGAACCAATTTTGACTTCTGAACCTTTACTTGACTTAAGTCAAATTCCTGAGTCAGTATTAGTTCCTATACTTCCTGAGTCAAAATCAATCATCCCATCTTTTCATACTCCATTTTGGGATAAGGGTGTTGATAATAATGACTCTGAATCTATTTTGCAAATTTAGAAATTAGATGGGTAAATTTCTTAATAAAAATCATTCATATATATATCATTTTAGTGGGTTGTATTATAGAGGTCTCTGGTGGGTTCCTCCGGACTCCACGCAAATTAGATTGGGCCGCATTTTGTGGACCAATCAGACCACCACTGGAACCATCACCTTGAGGTGATTTTTTCTTCCCTCTCTATTTGTTTCATGCATACAGACATTCACGATGCATTGAGAACAATGCATGAGATAAGTGTGGGGGAGGATCTACTAACGTAGAGTTTTTAGATTTTCTTTCTTTTTCACTTCTTTTAGGATATTCTTAGAAATTTTCCCTTTTGTATAGGATTTTTCTCTTTCTTTAATATTTTTTTGAAACAAGAGACAATGTTTTGATCTATTTTTAAGAAAATTAAGATGATCTTAGAAATTAAGAAAACTTAAATTATGACATCTTAAGCCTAATTGAAATAATGGATCTTGTTTAAGATTATAGGCTAAGTAAAATAAATTGGAGAGATAATTTTATCTTAAATTTTTTTCTTAGATAGTATGCACTTCACACTTACACATTTTTTGGATAAAAACAAAGACCTAAAATGCCATAAATCAAAAAAATAAAAAGAAAAAAATATGGTATAAATGAATAAAAAAATCACTTATTACGCTGGATAACTATGCCTCAAGAAGCATGATTATTCACGCCTAACGGTGGTCATAAGAAACAAATAATCCCCCTTAGTTTTGTGGCCGTTTTTACTCGAGTCCTCAAACCCGAGGAATATTTTCTCATCTGGTGCCCTAAGATCGTCTGGTCTGGAAGTCATCGGTTAAAGGCTCATTACCTGGGTAAACTAGAAAGCTTAAGAAAACTAAGACAAGAAAAAGAAAAAAATATACATATATAAATAAATGGCTTGATGGTTGGAGTTGAAATCCCAGAAATCTTCACTATCACAAAGTGCATATTATCTAGGTTTTATAAAAGATAAAATATTCAATCCAGTTTTGAATTCTTATCTTAATTGATGACAAGATTTGCATATAGACTAAGTTTAAGGAAGAATTATTTTTGGTGGACTTATGATCTTAGATCGCTTAAATGTTTGCAAAAATATTTTGAAAATTTGTCTCTCTTTCAAAATGTGTTTTCAAAATACTAACATTTATCTTCTTTCTTTATAGATTTTGTGGGTGCAATCTGCTGAAACCCTCAGGAGACAACACTCCTCCTCTAGGGGTAACCTAGAGGTTTAAATGCTTGTTGTATACGCTCAGTGCAATCGCATCACCTGCGAAAGTGGTGTAATAACATTTGTAGTATAGGTTTTTCTTTTTCTTATTTTGATCGAGACGAGCAAAAAGATAAGTGTGGGGGTGTGATTAGTCTATAATTCTACATAATTACAACACATTTTCCTACAGATTTATGATTAAAATATCATTTCTAATTGTGTTTTGGTCTACTTTGCAGATAAATCAAGAGTCTAAGGGCAAAAGGGTAATAAAAGCTTAATTAAACCCATTTTTGGGTAATTAAATCTGCATTTCTTGGAGGCCAAGCAAGGGAGCCTCTAGAAGATGAATTGAACCTAGACCCTTGCGCACGTCAGACGAAGATCCGAACGAAAATACTCGAATCCAAGTATACCAAGAAGGTCCTAGAAGCGACGGGAATACGCTTACCAAAGCTAGGGACTTTAGTCCCAGGTTTTGGCCACGGAAACGCGGCTATGGCCGCGTTTCCCCAGCCCTATGGTGGGCCCACGTGTCGATTTTCGACGCGTGGCCTCGTCTCCTCTTCGGGAACCTCCTTTTGCCTATAAATACTGCAGGGTTTGGCTGAAATGCGAGCAGATTGAAAATAGGCTAGGTTTTCTATTTTTAGTGTAGTGTAATGTGGGTGTTCTTCTTCTTTCTTTTGTATTTTTATTTTCTTTTAGATTCATGTATTAGGACTGAGAGATTCAGAGAGAGAAAGAGAGAGATTGATGTAATAGATGGTGACAATTTATGTAAAGGTGTCTCATTTCTTCTCCATTGTAATTTTCTCTATCTTCTACATGATGCTTAGCTAATCTTTCTTCTTATGACAATCAACTACTAACCACTAACCATCTAATCACTTACTTGATAAACCATATGAATCTAATAGGCTCTATAAGGCCTTACTCTTGCAAGAGCCATTGATGGCTCATGATAATAGATTCTAACATTCTAACATTCCTAACATCTAACCCACTAACTTGCTAACTTGCAATGCCTTCTTTATTTCATGCTCACCTCTAACCGGTTTTGATGAATTAATAGCAGCTTGCAACATGTTCTATGGTATGGATGTGTTGTTTGAATGTAGAAGAACAATTTTATGAGCCATGCTTTGCATCGTCCCTTGAAGCCAAGGACTAGTGATGGCCAAGGATCCATGTGAGGCAACTATCACTAAGAGCTTAGCATGGTTAGTAGAGCAATTAGTAGTTAGTAGCCATGAGTTTTCTTTCATAGTTCTCCTCTTTCTTTTTATCTTGTTTTAAAAATTGATTTCTAAACTCTTTTATCATTTTTTCAAAACCTCTTCTAATTTCATTCTCTTTTATATCTCATTTTCAACTTTCTTGTTTTCTTCCACCGATTCCACAACCACTTCTCTTTTGTTTTCTCATCACCAATTTCATCGCCTTCTCCATCTATCATTTATGGATTTCTTTTATTTTTCTTTTCTCATTCTTTAACGAAGAAGAACATGTTAACATATGACATGAATAAACTATTAATGCTTCTATCGCCTCCCGTCCCTGTGGATTCGACCCGTTGAGCCAATGCTATAACGAAAGTATTGAGGGAATATTAGCACACATATAATTTCATTGATTTCATAAAACACACATTTCTAAGTGCTTGGTTCCGCTCCGATCAATGGTTCCGGTGGTGGTCTGATTGGGTCAGGCGTTGCTACCCAATCAAAATAATGTGGTGGTTGATGGAATCCACCTTTATTGACCTCTTTTCTATTTACAGTCCCCAATATGAATAGGATCATGAAAGATCCTATCATGAAACTTGCTCCCTTTACATGACCAATCTTGAAAAATCATCACGGAGTCATCATGGTCTATACCTATATCCAACAAAAGAATGTGACTTGGTGGAATGGTTGACTTGGACTCAAGAATGATAGTTTCAGGAACCAACACTAACTCAGAAAAATAAACTTTGGGTTCGAGAGTCAGTTTTGGTTCAAGAGTTGAGTCTAAGTCTAAGAATTGAAATTCACATTCTTTTCCCATTAATGGAATGAGACTATCCAAAATTGGTTATTCCATTTCTAAATCTATGGGTATGGGAATAAATGTTGGCTCGTGAAATTGGTCCAACTTGGGTAAGAATACCGGACACAATATAAATTCGAAGATGGAAACTGAATCACAAAGTTGGGGATCGGGTTCACATTCATAATCAAGTTCAATCTCATTAAAATGAAAACTTGCCAATTCGTCAATGGGTTGATATTGGTCAAGTTCAAGATTTTGTGGTGAAACTGAATCTTGGTCAAAGTTTTTAAGAAACCATGATTCTTGCTTTCATCAATATGGCTAAAAGTGTTGGGAATAGTCAAAGATTGGGTAGGGAGAGTTTCCTTATTCCTACGTCTATTTTCTAATCTACTAAGTGTAGCTTCTGTCATATTGAGTGGAACACTTTGGAGTTGAATCATAGATTCCATACTCTTTTCTAAGTTGGCATGTTCTTCTTGAAAAATAGAGTAAGGATCTGTGATTTGAAAATTTTGACGGGATTTTGTTTCTTCTAAAATTTGAATTCATCGCTCAAGCTCATCTAAGGCTTCCATCCTTTTTCCCAGTTAATTGATTCTTCTAATGGTTGTTCAGGAGAAGGAGTATAAGAAGATAGATGTTGGTAGGGTGGTTGACAATATGACTCGGGGGAGTTGTATCCCCATTGACTCTATGAAGAGTTGTGATGATTATTCCAGTCTTGTTCATAGCATTGGGACTGGGGCATGTATTGATTCAGATAAGACCAATCTAGCACACTAGGTTGGTTAAAGTTATGATATGCTGGGTTGGTAATATCTGAAAAAGAGGTCGGGGTGTAACATGGATTACCATTAAAATTGAAAAAATTATTGTTATAAGCCATATCACAGAAGAATTGTCAAAATCAAACAAAGAAAAATAAACAAATAAACAAACAAATAAAAAGAAGAAAATCTAACCTAAGTTGGGGTAGACTTAGACTTAGACGACTCCTAATTGGTTAAACTGTCCACGGGGGTATATTGCAGAATCTGACCACAAGTTAATCGGCCAGGTATGGGCAAGATCAGTGGGTGGTATCCGTGCCTAGGCAACAGGCCTAATTATGCCAAACCACCAACCTTTGGGGTTTCGCTCCTCAATCCCCAATCTTAGATACCGATTTGACAAGAGTCAAATTCTAATCAACTTCCCCCTTAGGTCAGTCTCCTATATGAGTCCCTGATGTCCCTAGTGCCAATGTCTACTTAGTTTTAGTTAGGCTTGGGTTAGTGAGTGAGGAGATTGTTTGTGGGTTAAGGGAGGGTAATGCTTCCCCATCTTATCTTGTTTATAAGACAAACCTTTAAGATTGATTGTGCAAAGTGTGCAGGATATAGAAAAGTAACATTCAACAAGTAAATAATCACTCAAGAATGTTTCCTAAACTATATGCTATGCATACGTACCTTTTACTCCAGCACTCTTCAACAGTAATATAAAATGTAAACAAATTAGACATGTGCCTAAATGCAAAGTCTAAACTATTTTTAGCATTTAACAAATATCATTTTACTGTTGAGGTTAGAAAGTATGTAAGTGAGACAAATAAGGAAATAAATAGTTACAGAATTTTAGCTTTGCAATTCAGCCAACCTGAAAAAATAAAGGTTAGTAGTTCACTCAGATTGCCATTGGATTGTAACAAATCTGAGGGCTTCTATCTACTTTCTTGAGCAGAGTCCACGACCACTTATATGTCCACTGCAGCAAAAATTTCCTTGTTAAATCTGTACACCAAGAACGAAGAAGAAGGTTAACCAAAAATGTAAACTTAAAAAGAGAATTACTTACCATCCCTCCCCGGCAACGGCGCCAAAATTTGATTGATTTTTTACCTGCACACTATGAATCTCTAAAATTGCATATTCCAACCACATCTTCACATTTATTTAATATTAAATTCTGTTAATAACACCTCTCTTGCATGTTTCTAGGTCCATGGCATGGAATGAAGAAAAGACCCAAAATCACCATTTCATGGGTGATTAAAAGCCTACGAATATAGCCATTAACCTTGGAGGGCGGTTTCGTCAAAACTGGGGGCCCAAATCTAGAAACCGGGACATGCAGTCGACAGGGGGGCAAGCGGGCAGCGCGCAGTAGGCTGCGCCACACGCGTTGCCCTAGTACAACTATGAAAACGTTACTTTGATCGTGTTTTCACGGCTATACTGGCGCTATTGTGCCCGTACTTCGGGCCAGGTTTTTTTCCCTTGGCCCCCGTTCTCCTGGTGCCTATAAATACCCCCTTTGTGTTCTGTATTGAAAGATATCTAGAGAATTAGGGCAGTTTACTTCTCCATGTTGTAGTTTAGGATAGTTTAGGCTAGTTGTTCTTCTTCTTCCTCTTTATATTTTTCATTTTTATAGATCTTGTAATAGGAGAGAGAGTGGTACATGATTGGAAAGCAAGAGTGCTTGTAATAGAAGGTGACAATCTATGAAAGGTTCTCTCTTTACCTCTCTTTATTTTCTTCTCTCTAACTCGTTTTACTTGTTTAGCTAATTTCTCTTATGACAAGTAACTACTAACCATTAACTTGCTAACTTCTTACTTGATAATCCACATGAATTTAATAGCCTCTACTTGGCCTTGCTCTTGCAAGAGCCATTGATGGGTTATGATGATGGATGATTGGTAGTGAAAAGTGCATATTTATCATTACATTTACCATCACATTTTCATATTTATTCCTATAATTCTACACATTTACTAATATTTTATTATTTATTGTGTGCAGGCCTTGAGTAATAAAAAAAATAAAGAATAAAGCCCAAAAGCCCATGTCCAAGCCCAAGTGAAAAGTTGCAATTATCAAATGCCAAAGTTGCAATTACAAAGTGAAAAAGTTGCAAATATTAAAAGAAGAGTAAAGGGATGGACTTCTACTCAACCCTAGTTGCTTTCAAGACAATCCTAAAGATAAAAGGAGAAGAGTGCAAAGATAAAATTCAAAAAAATTCGGATTCAGACTGTACATGTTTTAGTATTCATATCATACCTTTTGCTACAGATATGCAAATCCGATGATTTAAGATGCTCCAGAAAGAAGACTTGAAGACCTACAACTCTTATGTTGATCAAACTTTCCAATTCAGTCCGCAGATAAGCCATATTCAGTGATAAACATGATAACAAGTTGCAGGACAGAGTTGTACCGGGACTCTACTTCTTCCAGCTCCTATAAATACCCCTGCAGAGAAACAGAGAAGGATACACAAAAATTACAGAAAATAGAGAGCAAATTCTAGGGTTTCTTAGGCTAACTTGTAGTTTAGGTTAGGTTTTTATTTTTCATTTTTTTTGTAATTTTTGTAACTGAGAGTGGAGGAAGCTTTCATGGAGGAAGGAGTCCATGCTTGTACTGAGGTGACAGCGGTGGTAAGCCTACTTTTCTTCCATTGTTAATGAAATCCACTCAAAGGTTTGTCTTTGTTATGTCTATTCTTATTATTCGTGTTTTATTCTTGTTTTATTCTTCTATTCTTGTTTAATTGTTTCTCTCTCTGATGACTTGCAAACCATGAAATCTGATCGCTTCGAGACTGCCTAGCCAAAGAAGTGCCCTTGATGGCCTATGGAGATGAACAAGCCTTTTCTTTAGTTTGTCTTTTCTTTTCGTAGTGTAGATCGTGAAGGTCAAAATTTTGATTGAGATTTTACCTACACACAAAAATATAGAATATCAGAATTTAAAACAATAGTGCAGGGTGCTCAATTCTAATCCGCGGTTGCAATGGCTATGCGGGTCGTGATCCTCAGGGAGGGACTAGCGATGGAAGCGTTTAAGTAAGTTCTCTAAAAATTTCTTTTTTTAGTTAATAAAAGGAAAAGTTAGGTTAGAAAGAAAGCGGTAGGTTAAGAAGATAGAGAAATAAAAGCGGTATTTACAAAGAGTCGGGAAAGAAAGAGTTGGAGTGTTGGTGATTTAATCTACAAAAATAAAAGAAAGAAAAACTATAAACACATACCTACCTCTTCTGCCCTGCTTACCTTTGCTCTGTTGCAATGTCTTACCTTGTCTTGGAAGGCATTCAGGTATGGCGTATAGGATCGTCCACCTTCGCAATCTATACTACGAAAAGAAAAGACAAACTAAAGAGAAGGCTTGTTCATCTCCATAGGCCATCAAGGGCACTTCTTTGTCTAGGCAGTCTCGAAGCGATCAGATTTCATGGTTTGCAAGTCATCAGAGAGAGAAACAATTAAACAAGAATAGAATAATAAAACAAGAATAAAACACGAATAACAAGAATAGACATAACAAAGACAAACTTTGAGTGGATTTCATTAACAATGGAAGAAAAGTAGGCTTACCACCGCTGTCACCTCAGTACAAGCATGGACTCCTTCCTCCATGAAAGCTTCCTCCACTCTCAGTTACAAAAATTACAAAAAAATGAAAAAATAAACCTAACCTAAACTACAAGTTAGCCTAAGAAACCCTAGAATTTGCTCTCTATTTTCTGTACTTTTTGTGTGTCCTTCTCTGTTGCTCTGCAGGGGTATTTATAGGAGCTGGAAGAAGTAGAGTCCCGGTACAACTCTGTCCTACAACTTATTATCATGTTGATCACTGAATATGGCTTATCTGCGGACTGAATTGAAAAGTTTGATCAACATAAGAGTTGTAGGTCTTCAAGTCTTCTTTCTGGAGCATCTTAAATCATCGGATTTGAATATCTGTAGCAAAAGGTATGATATGAATACTAAAATATGTACAGTCTGAATCCGAATTTTTTGAATTTTTATCTTTGCACTCTTCTACTTTTATCTTTAGGATTGTCTTGCAAGCAACTAGGGTTGAGTAGAAGTCCATCCCTTTACTCTTCTTTTAATATTTGCAACTTTTTCACTTTGTAATTAACTTTGGCATTTGATAATTGCAACTTTTCACTTGGGCTTGGACATGGGCTTTTGGGCTTTATTCTTTATTTTTTTTATTACTCTAGGCCTGCACACAATAAATAATAAAATATTAGTAAATGTGCAGAATTATAGGAATAAATATGAAAATGTGATGGTAAATGTAATTATAAATATGCACTTTTCACTACCAATCACACCCCCACACTTATCTTTTTGCTCGTCCTCGAGTAAAAATCAAAAAGAAAAAGAAAAAGAAAAATTAATCTATCTAACTCACTTTCGTAGGAATCACGGTTGCACTTAGCACGTGCAACAAGCCGTTAAATCTCTAGGTTACCCTAGAGGACAAGTGTTGTCTCGTGAGGGTTTTCAGCGGATTGCACCCACAAAATCCATAAAAAGGAGAATATTTAAGATATGTTTGAAGAGACTAAGTAGTCTGTAAGTTTTAGGATTATCATTTTTATTCATTCTTTAAACTTAGTATTTATAAAGTGAATTGTTATCCTTTTTAGGTAAGGATCAAAACTGAATTTTTGTATAGTCTTTTTCGTTACCAAAAATCATATGCATCCTTATGAATTTTCACTAGGAATTCCTTAACTTAGACTCTCATGCCTCTTTATTGTATAATTATTATTATTTTTTTTAATATGTATAACTCATCTAATTTTCTTTCGTGTAAGCATCAAGGCTTCTTGAGGCCCTCATACCTAACTAATTGACTATTAGATGTGTTAGTACATATATTAGTAATTTTTTCTTAGTTTCCTTAGGCTTTCTAATCCACCCATGTAGCGAACTTAAAATCGATGACTCCCAAACCGGTCGGCTTTAGGGCACCGGTGAGAAAACACCCCACGGACTCAAATTCGAGTGAATTAGGCCACAAAACTAAGGTTTTATTTAGAACTCACCTTTAGGCGTGAATACTTATGCTTCTTGAGGCATCTGTATCTAGCTTAATTGGTGATATATATATTTTTTTATTATTAATTTTTTTATATAGAGCACAAGAGTCTTTGTCTTGGAATCCTAGATATGTAAATGTATTAGGTATGCACATTTCATTAAGGTAAAAATTAAGACTAATTAATTATTCAATTTTTCCTCCTATACCTAAAAATTCAACAATTTATTTATTTTGACCAAGTTTTTAGAAGTCCTAATCATGATTTTCCTTATTCTTAAGACTAACTTAGATTTCTTTCAAAAGATAAGTCAAAATATTTCCTTTTTATAACATTTTTTTTATATTAGCAAATTTTTGTTAGTTTCTACCTATGTTAGTAGGTTAGTAAAGCCCACCCCCACACTTATCTCATGCATTGTCCTCAATGTATGAATGAATGTATATATGCATGAAACAGAAGAAAGGGAAGGCAGAAGTTACCTCAAGGTGGTGGTTCCGGTGGTGGTCTAATTGGGCCAAGCGTTGCTACCCAATCAAGATAATATAATATTTGGTGGAACCCACCAGAAATTTCCCTTACATAACCCACTAAAATGTATGTATAATTATTTTTTAAAATTTCCACCCTATCAAATGTCCAAATTTCATAATGAATTTCAGAGTCAATTGTGTCAACCTCCTTGTCCCAAAATGGAGTATGAAAAGATGGAATGATTGACTTGGACATCATAGGTACGGGAACGAATACCGACTCAGGAAAGAAATTTAAATCAAGTAGGGGTTCAGGAGTCGGGCTAGGTTTAGGAAGTGGGTCCAAATCAATAAGTTGAAGCTCAAGTCCACAATCATCTTCCCACAATGGTATGTGACTCAATATTGGTGATTCAAGTTCAGGAATGATAGGTGTGGGAATCAAAACTGACTCTAAAAGATTACCTAAGTCTGGTAACAAAACATGAGTCAATAATGATTCGGAAATTTGAACTTGATCACAGATTTGAGAATCTAGGTCACATATCTCATTGGGTTCAATTTCATAAAAGTGAGAACTTGCCAATTTATCCATGAGACTTTCAAAATTGTAAAATTGGTCAAGTTCAATTGATCATCAAAAATGGGTGATTCAATTTCATGATGAATTGGCACAGGATCCAATGTTGACTCGGGAAAAGTGAAATCAGGTGAAGACACCGGAGTCATTATTGAATCAGGAATTAGAATTGAATTACCAAGTGGAAGATCATGATCATATTCATGCTCAAGTTCTATTTCAGGAAAGGAAAAACTTGCCAAACTATCAAAAATTGGAGTTTCGGCAAGTTCAAATGATGGTACTGAAAGAGAATCTTGTTGTCCAAAGCAACGTGACTCGTCGGCTCTAACAGAATGATTAGTGATATCAGAATTGGCCGAACTGTGAGAACGTAAAGATTGAACCATCATATCTAATTCATGATCACGAGCTAATCTAGCCTGAGTCATGGCTTTAAGCATCTTTTCATAGTCAATAGGTGCATCATTTTGTGATTGGACTTGAAAAGAGGAAGTGTTGTTGGGACAATCGTGATGAAGTTGTAAGTCGGTCAGATTTTGTGATTGTTGCTTGGACTCACGTATCATCATGTCTAAGATTGATGGTGATTGTTGCTTGGACTCATGCATACTCATCATTTCCAAGATAGATGGTTTTCTACTCTGAATGGGTGGATCTGAGTATGAATCTTGGGAATATTGTGGACAAGGTGGATCAGAGGACAAGTTGGTTGAACATTGGACTCGGGGAAAACGAAACCCCATGGACTCTGTGAAGAGTTGAAATTGTTATGGAAATTATGGTCATAAGATGGGGGGCATGGGTTATATTCATTCGGATAAGACCATTCCGGCACACTAGGTTGGTCAAGGTTATGATATGCCGGGTTGGTAATATCCGAAAAAGAGGTTGGTGTGTAATATGGATTAAAATTGGAAAAATTATTATTATATGTCATATCACACCAAAAAAAACAAAAGAAAAGAAAACAAACAAATAGACAAACAAAAAGAAAAAATTCTAACCTAAGTTAGGGTAGATCTATGATCTAGACGACTCCTAACTGGCTAGACTGTCCACGGGAGGTAGGGTGCAGACTTTAACCACAAGTTAATCAGCCAGGTTAGGGCAAGATTAGTGGGAGGTTTTCTATCAAAGACGTTTCTTAATTAAATAACCACCAATCTTCGGGCTTTCGGCCCTCAATCCCCTTCCTAGACACTGATTTGGCAGGAGTCAACTTCCAGCACCGTTCCCCTTAAGATAATCTCCTAATTGAGTCCGAGATGTCCCTAGGGCCAACGTCTACTCTTCTTTTAGTTAGGCTTGGGTTAGTGAGTGCTTGGAATCTGATTTTTGGGCTAAGGAAGGGTGATTAAATCCCCACCTTATCTTGTTATGAGTTACTGCCCTTAAGATAATTTTGTGCAAGTGTACAAGATATGTAAATAAGATTCACTCAAAGCAATCAACCAAGAGATGAGTCCTATTCTATATGAAATTCGAATGTACCTTACTCCAGCACTCTTCAACAGTAAAATAAAGTAATTGAAAAGACACGTGCCTAATATGCAAACGTCTAATCAATTTTTTATCTTTTTCAACAAATATTTTACTGTTGATTAATTAGCAGTTTACAGGTATATCACAGAACAAATTGGAACAGAGCAGTAAACCAGATTTTAAATATTCAGCAACCTGCAGAAAACTCTGTCAGTAATTCACTACTAAGGCCGCGGAAACGCGGCTATTGCCGCGGATCCGCGGCACTGTAGTAGGCTCTGTTGCTCTGCCTTCGAGGCTGCCTTCGAGGGCAGAGGCACAGAGTTGCTATGTGTCCTTGCTGCTTGTTATTTTTCCTGTTCTCCAAACCTGCAAACAGAAAGAATAAAAGAATTAGTTAATTTTTTTAATAGAGAAAAACTTACCGTCCCTCCCCGGCAACGGCGCCAATGGATTCTAACACTCTAACATCATAACTCTCTAACAAGCTAACATTACTTTACTCCATGCTTACTCTTGTTTAGTTTTGATGGTTTAAGTGCAGCTTGTACTTGTTTTGCTGTGTTTGGATGTGATGAGTTATCTTATGGGTTATGCTTTGAAACGCTCTTGAACCAAGGACTAGTGATGGCCAAGGATACATGTGAGGCAACTATCACGAAGAGGTTAACATAGTTAGTGAAGCCATTAGTAGTTAGTAGCCATGGGTTTTCTTTCTCCTTTTACTTTGTTTTATATATATTTCAAAAACCACAAATATCTTATCTTCTATGTTCCCACTTCTTTATGTTTTACCGTACTCTTCTCTTTTCATTCTTTGTTTTCTTTATTTTTTTGAATCTTTAAAATGTCTTAGAAACTTTAACACGCACGTGAACATTTCGATAAAGTTTCTATCACTTCCCGGCCCTGTGGATTCGACCCGTTTAGCCTCTATGCTATAAGGGAAGTATCAAGGAAGCCAAAGGATGCACTTTTAACTTTTGATTTCAAAACATACACTTTTCGTACACGGTTTTTCCCAATCACACACAAAAATACAGAATTTCAGAATTAAGAATAGAATGTGCAAGTACTCAATACTGCTGCTATAGCAAGTGCCTATGCGGTTGTGATTCATAAGGAGGGACTAGCGATGGAAGCTGTTTAGTAAGTTCTCTTTTATGCTATAAAGAATGGTTAAATTTCTTCTTTTGTTCTTTAAAAGAAAAGAGAAAAATAAGTTATAGTTACGTTAAAAAGAAAGTGGTAAATTGAGAAGGTGGAGAAAATAGAAAATAGATTTATACAAAGAAATTAAAAAGAGTGATAAAAGAGTTTGGAGATTGTGGTGTTCTAAACTAAAAGTTAAAAGAAAGAAAGAAAACCTAAAAGAAATACTTACTTACCTCTTCGATACCTGCTTATCTTTGACCCGTATCGATGATTGATTTTTGCTTGAAGGCGAGCAAAGTATGACAAATAGGATCTTCCCCATTCCTGATTTACACTATGAAATGAAGGGGGTAAGCTACACTAGCATAGGAATGACTATCCATCACCATAAGTCATCAACGAAACTTGCAAGAACAAGGCAACTTCGAGGCAATCGGATTCATTTGGATTCACAAATACTACAGAGGAAAGTAAATGAAAACAAGGGTAAAGAAGAAAAAAACTTGATTTGATTCAAATAACAATGAAAGAAAAGACTTACTTACACTGATATCACCTTCAGTACAAGTCTGCTCTCATTCCTCTATGAAACTCTCCTCTCCTCTTAGTTACATAAATAAAACAAAAATTACATTAAAGAAAATAAAAAACCTAAGTTACAAACTATAAAATAATCTAACTTCTACTCTCTGCTTGGTCCTTTCCTATAGGCTGAGAAATCCCAGTATTTATAGGCAAAAATCCAACATGAGAGAGCGTGCGAAGATAGGGGAGCAAACGTTTCCCCAATAGAATTAACAAAGCCACGAAAACGCGGCTTTGGCCGCGTTTGGCCACACCCGGGGGGCACACGTCTCTTGTTTCTCGATTTCCTTTTATTCTCAGCTAGATTTTTAGTTTGGGTCTGGGATTTTGACGAAACCTCCTTTTATCTTCAGTTTTAACCAATTGATTTGTAAAGATTTGTATTAACTAGTTTTCAACTGATTTTATCTTCTCTGATTTGTCCTGATTTGTCCTGATCTGTCCTGATTTTCTGATTTTGAATTAATTCTGAATTAAATCAGAATTTTGATGGGCTTTTGGGCTCATTTCTTTTCCCTCTCCTTTAGCAATGGGCCTGCATTAAATTAGACAATAAATAGGATTAAAAGCTGAGTTTATTATATAATAAGTATGAGAAGGTGATAATAAATATACAGTATCAGTGATCGATCACTTAACCAAGCTGCGAAAACGCAGCTTTGGCCGCGTTTCCACGGCCAGGGTGTGGCCAAGTGGCCACACCCGGGAGATACAAGTGCTTGCTTTTATGATTTGGCATTATCTCCAGCTAGATTTTCAGTTTGGGTCCTGAATTTTGACGAAATCTCCTTTTATCTTCAGATTTAACCAATTAATTTGTAGAGAACTGATTTAACTGATTTTTCAACTGATTTTATCTTCTTTGATTTGTCCTGATCTGCCCTGATCTTTGATTTGAATTAATTCTGAATTAAATCAGAATTTTGATCGGCTTTTAGGCTCGTTTTCTCTTTCTTCTCTCTTAGTAATGGGTTTGCATATAAATTAGACAATAAATAGGATTAAAAATAGAGTTTATTATATAATAAATATGAGAATGTGATAATAAATATGCAGTATCAGTAACCGATCACACCCCTTACCTATCATTTGCTCGTTCTCGAGCAAAACAGTAAAACTAAACCAAAAATTATTAGACCTCTTTCGCAGGTCACGCGATTGCACTGAGCATGTGCAACAAGCCGTTAAACCTCTAGGTTTCCCCTAGAGGACGTGTTTTGTCTCGTGAGGGTTTTTAGTGGATTACACCCACAAAATCTATAAAGAAAGAAAAAAAAGTGTTAGTATTTTGAAAATATATTTTGAATCAAAAAAATATTTGAAGTATTATAGTAAGAATTAAGCAATGTATAAGTTATAGGAAAACTGAATTTTTCATTCTTAAGCTCAGTCTTTATTCAAAAACTTGTTAACAATCAAGGCAAGGAGTCAAACTGTGTTTTCATCTACTCTATTATTTTATCGTAAGTTATATGCACCTTTGTGACCGTGAAATTTTGACTCGGTGTTCTTTAACTCTAACTCTTATGCCTTATTATTTTTTTCTTTTGTTTTTTATATATATATTTTTTGTGATATTAATCCTTAGTTCTATTAGGCTTTCTAATCTTCTCATTAACGAGCCTTTAATCGGTGACTCCCAAACCAAACAGTCTTAGGGCACCGGGTGAGAAAACACCCCAAAGACTTAAGGACTAGAGCAAACAAGGCCACAAAACTAAGAATTTTATTATATGAACCGCTTTTAGGCGTGAATACTTATGCTTTATGAGGCACAAATACCCAACTTCATCAAAGGATTTTTGATATATATATATATATATATATATATATATATAAAAGGCATAAGAATCTTTGTTTTTGAACCCTAAGTGTGTAAGTGTATAAAGCATGCATATTTCATCAAGGTAAAAATCAACACTAAATTACTTCTTTAAATTTTCTTCCTAACCTTGGAAATCAAATAAATAATCTTATTTTGACCAAGTATAAGAAATCTTAATTATTATTATTCTATTCCTTAAAATTGACTTAATTTCTTACAAAAAAATATGTCAAAATATTGTTTCTACTTTCAAAAAGTTTTTAAAAGTCAAGAATTTTTTTTAATAATAAAAGGAAAACCTAAATTATGTTAGAACCTTCCCCCACACCAATCTCACGCATTGTCCTTAATGTATGAATTAATCCATAGATGCATGAAAAAGAAGAAAGGGAAGGAAAATATTACCTTAAGGTGGTGATTCCGGTGGAGGTCTGATTTGGTCAAGCGTTGCTACCCAATCAAGATAATGTGGTGGTTCACGGAACCCACCTTTATTGACCTCTTTTCTATTTACATATTTATAGTCCCCAATATTGATAGGATCATGAAATATCCTATCATGAAACTTATTCTCTTTACATGACATGTCTTGGAAAATCATCACGGAGTCATCATGCTCTATACCTATATCCAACAAAAGAATGTGACTTGATGGAATGGTTAACTTGGGCCAAAAATGATAGGTTCATTAAACACTACTAACTCGGGAAAATCAACTTTGAGTTCGAGAGTCAGTTTTGGTTTAATTGTTGAGTCAAAATCCAAGAATTGAAATTCACACTCTTTCCCATCAATGGAATGTGTCTATTCAAAATTGGTGATTCAATTTCTAGATCTATGGGTATGGAATAAATGTTGGCTCAAAAATTTGGTCCAAATTGGGTAAGAATATCGGAGTCAACATAGATTCGAAGATGAGAACTGAATCACAAAGTTAGGGATCGGGTTCACATTCATAATCAAGTTTAATCTCATTAAAATGAAAACTTGCCAATTCGTCAATGGGTGGATAATAGTCAAGTTTAAGATTTTGTGGTGAAATTAAATCTTGGTGAAAGTCTTCAAGATACCATGATTCTTGTTTTTCATCAATATGGCTAGAAGTGTCGGGAATAGTCAAAGATTGGATACGGAGAATTTTCTTATTCCTATACATGTTTTCTAATCTACGAAGTCTTACTTCTATCATATCGAGTGAATCACTTTGGTATTGAATCATGGATTCCATACTCTTTTCTAAGTCGGCATGTTCTTCTTGAAAAAATAGAGTAAGGATCTGTGATTTGAAATTTTTGATGGGATTTTGAGTCTTCTAAAATTTGAATTCATTGCTCAAACTCTCTAAGGCTTCCATCCTCTTTTCCCAGTCAATTGATTCTTCTAATGGTTGTTTAGGAGAAGGAGTATATGAAGTTGGATGCTAGTATGGTGGTTGATAATATGACTCAGGGGAGTTGTATCCCCATTGACTCTGTGAAGAGTAATGATGATTATTCTAATCTTGTTCATAATATTGGGACTGGGGCATGTATTAACTTGGATAAGACCAATCCGGTATACTAGATTGGTTAAAGTTATGATATGCTGGGTTGATAATATCTGAATAAGAGGTCCGGGTGTAACATGGATTCCAGTAAAATTAGAAAAATTATTGTTATAAGCCATATCACACAAGAAATGTCAAAATCAAACAAGAAAAATAATCAATTTAACAAATAAAAAGAAAAATCTAACCTCAGTTTTGGTAAACTTAAGATCTAGACGAAACTAACTGGTTAGATTGTCCACGGGGGGTATATTGCCAAATCTGACACAAGTTAATCGGTGAGGTAGAGGCAAGATTGGTGGAAGGTATCCGTGCTTAAAAGTAACGAGACTAATTATGCCAAACCACTAGCCTTCGGGGTTTCGCCCCCTCAATCCCCAACCTTTGACACCGATTTGGCAAGAGTAAAATTCTAATCAACTTTCCCCGTTGGTCAGTCTCCTATTGAGTCCGAGATGTCCCTAGGGCCAACGTCTACTAAGTTTTAGTTAGGCTTGGGTTAGTAAGTGAGGAGATTGTTTGTGGGCTAAGGGAGGGTAATGACTTTTTCACCTTATCTTGTTTATAGGACAAGCCCTTAAATTAATTTAGTGCAATGAGTACATGAAAAGCAACACTTAAGAAATGTAAACAATTCAAAAGTGTTCCTATACTACATGCTATGCACACGTACCTTTGCTTCAGCACTCTTCAAAGTAATTTAAAATGTAAACAAATTAGATACATACCTAAATGTAAAGTCTAAGCCATTTTTAGCATTTAACAAAAATCATTTTACCATTGAGGTTAAAAGTATGTACAGTGAGTTAATTAAGAAAATAAACTGCTGCAGAAATTTAACTTTGCAATTCAGCCAACCTGTAAAAATACATGTTAGTAGTTCACTCAGATTGCCACTGGAATGTCACAAATCTGAGGGCTTCTAGGCTCTGCTTTCCGAAGCAGAGTCCAGAGCCACTTTTATGTCGACTGCAGCAAAAATTTCCTTGATATCTATCACTACACACCAAGATCAAAGAAGAAAGTTAATCAAAAATGTAAATTTAAAAAGAGAATTACTTATCGTTCCTTCCCAACAACGGCCCCAAAATTTGATCGAGTTTAGACCTGTATACAGAAAATACAAAATATCAGAACTTAAGAATAAAGAGTGTAAGGTACTCAAGCTACTGCGATAGCAAATGGCTATACAGGTTGTGATCTACAAGGAGGGACTAGTGATGGAAGCTTTTTGCAAGTTTCCTTTTAAGCTACAAAGAATGGTTAAAGTTCTTCTTTTGTTCTTTAAAAGAAAAGAAAAATAAGTTATCTTGATTCTGAAAATGGTAGATAGAAGGAGATAGTGATTTTGAACAAAGAAAGTAAAAAATAGTGGAGATTTAATGATGGAGGTAAAAGAAAGAAAGAAAACCTAAAAGAAATGCTTACCTTTTTCCAGTTGATGACTTACCGAAATCCTTGCATGTTTACCTTGATCTAGAGGCGATCAGCGCATAACTCATAAGATTAACTCAGTCTTAATTCACATTACATCATCAAGGCTTCTTCGAGAAAGTATGAAATGATACAAACATAGGAAAGAATCCATCGTTATGAGCTATTGATGGCACTCGCTAAGGCAAGGCAATACCGATACTATTTGACTCACTTGGACTATCATCAAAACCGAAAGAGGAAGAGTAGAAAGAAGAAGAAGAAAAAAATAAACAAGAACATAAAAAAGTTACCTTTTTATTGCTTGCAGAAACGATGGAAGAAAGGAGGAGGTTACATCGGTGTCACTCTCAATATAAATCTCTCTCTCTTATTACATGAATCTTAGTCTAACCTATGCTTACAAAGAAATAAAAATTACATAAATTAAAAATAAAAATCTACACTAAAAAGAATGAAAAACTGTCCTAAGAATCTATCTGGTTAATCATTCCCTGTAGTCTCCGAAAGCCCAGTATTTATAGGTAAAAATCAAACGAGAGAGAGTTTACGAAGATAGGGGGAGCAAATGCTCCCCCAACAAACTTAACCAAGCCGCGAAAATGAGGCTTTGGCCGCGTTTCTACAGCCAGGGTGTGGCCAAGTGGCCACATCCGGGAGGTACAAGTGCCTGCTTTGATGATTTGGCTTTATCTCCAGCTGGATTTTCAGTTTGGGTCCTAAATTTTGATGAAACCTCTTTTTATCTTCAGCTTTAACCAATTTATTTGTAGAGATATGATTTAACTGATTTTTCAACTGATTTTATCTTCTTTAACTTGCCTTGATTTGCCCTGATCTACCCTGATCTTTGATTTGAATTAATTCTGAATTAAATCAAAATTTTGATGGGCTTTTGGGCCCTTTTTCTCTTTCTTCTCCCTTAATAATGGGCCTGCATATAAATTAGACAATAAATAAGATTAAAAACAGAGTTTATTATATAATAAATATGAAAATGTGACAATAAATATGCAGTATCAGCGACCAATCAAACTCCAATACTCCGAGCACCTTATTGAGCACCATCCAGCCGTTCCCGATGCAACTCCTCTCAGTCCAAGCGAGGTACCCATAACAGTCAGCCTCATTGATTCAATTCATCTTGCAAGACTCTCATGATTCGTGGAGTCAGCTATGCTGTTATATTATCCCACATTTTGAACGTTGCAATAACTCCTACTCCATCGCAGATGGTTACAGTCGGCCGCATGGTTCACTCAAAACAATCAACAGCATATCCAAGCGGTTATGAAAAAAAATCCCAATGTGCAAATCATGTTGTTATGAAGATCCGTGATATCCACACCTTTGTTACAACATGCATGATATTTATACACTAGAACCCCCATCAAGTAGGAGGATGAAACGAAGAGATGGTAAAGAATATAGTTCTAATGAGTTCACTGTAACCTCTTAAAAATAGTGAATTCTCCCCCTATTCCCTATGGTTTTTCCCAAATTGGGTTCCCACATAAAAATCTTGTCTACTTGCTTGCTTTTTGTCTACGAATCTCTTCATTACCTTTCTTCTCCGTGGTGAGAAATCGACTGGTCGATCAATCATGTCGAAAAATCTCCACCACATTAAGTTCCAAAAGTGTATTGACCAAAGCTTTATTTGAAATAAAGATAAATATATAAAAGTGAAATAGACTAGAAAGATATTGACTTTGGATGGAAAAACACTAGGGCAATTGATTTCAATAATTGATAATCTTTTAATAAGTTGATTGTGCTATCTGAATTAATAAGTTGATTGTGTTAGTAACTACATACTACTGATGTTAACAATCGAAAGTACTTATCTCAATTAGTATTCTCTCTCGAGCAATATTAATTCTATCTCTTAATCAAGAACCTCCAATCTCTCGATCTAGTAAATTTATAAGTTAAGAGATGTATTAAGTTTAGTGAATTTTTCTCACAAGATTGTACAACTTACGTATCTCCTCTCGGTCTCAACGTGTAAAGTTGTGATTTCTATTCCTATGAAGCGTTGTTAAATTATCTCCTCTCGGTCTCAAACCTAGCCATCAATATAGATGTGTACTTTAAGTAATTACTTGAGTAACGAAAATAAAAACTTAACATGATAAGAATTGAACATGAAGAACAAAGTAGTAAAAAATAGAACTAACACAAAGCAATAAGATTGAATCTTCATATAAATTGCCTACACCAATGCTCTAGCTATGGAGAATTAGTTCATGATAAAGAAATTATAAAGCAAAATAATAAACATAATTTCTATTTTCATATAGTAAATTAAAAGAGAAAGAAAAAGGATAACACCAATTTGAGAATCATATCTAATCCTTAATCGTCACTTCTCCTCTAATATTCTTCTTCTAAAACATCAGAATTTCTTCTCCAAAAATTAGAATTTTATACAAGAAAGAGTATTTACATGAGAGAAACTAAAATTTAAATTGTAAAACCTCTTCTATGATTAGATTATATAATTACAAAATATTACGACCCTTGATATAGCCTCAGAATCAATTACAATAAGAAATACAATAGGACTTCTAATCTAAATTCAACTCGATGTAGGAATTCAATTATGAATTGGACTGCAGCCACCTGACGGTAATTACTGAAAACGAGCCATCTAATAATTGAATTGGAAAAGTTATCAACATAAGAATTGTAGCACTTTCAATTATCTTTCTGTATCATCTTGAAGCATTAGATTTGAACTTCTCTGGTGAAAGTTATGATCAAAATACTGAAACGTGTTCAGTCTGAATCTAAATCTAAATCTGATTCTACTCTCTGTTTTGAACAATGGTCGACTGCGTAGCCGAAGTCAACGGCTGGGCAGCCGTTTGACTTTTTTGACCCTTAAATTTTGAAGTCCTCTTCTATATGTTGTGAAGTCTCTATTGGCAAGTCATTTCTCTCTGGATGTTTGGATCTTAAAATATACTACTGCAATCATCTCATTAACATCAATTTTCCGCTCTTTCATATTTTTTTCTTTAATTTGTGCTCTTGACCTAATTTCTGCAAAAACATAAAAAAACACTCCTGAAAAATTTAATATGTAACAAAAGAGGTATAAAATGTTGTGAAAATATAGATGATAATCACAATTATCAGGCCCAAGGAGTAAGCCTCGGGTCCTACCCCGAGCTGACTATCATCCCGAGCTGCTTGCACGGATCTGCGATCATTAGATTCCTTCTAGAATCTGATGAAAAACACCTAGAGGGGGGGTGAATAGGTGTAATTGCTAATCTAACAATTCTTTTAAAAATATGATGGATGAATGATGCAACGATCTCTCAAAACAAGACTAAGAGCCGAATACCCCGTGAGAGGTTCTGAACTCCTTCCTCCCAATTCCCCTTGAATGGGTTAGAGGTGTGCAATGCAACCTTATTGTATGAGAATTGATCGACCAAGGGATGAATAAAATGCAATGATGAAATGCACACAAGATATATCACAAGTACAAAAACTAGATCTCAAGCAAGTAATTGAAAGCAATAGAGAGCAAGAGAAATTTAAAGCAAGAATGACACAAGGCAATCGCAAACACAAGATATTTGTTTCGAGGTTCGATCCACCGCTCTACTCCCCGCCTTCACCTCCGTGAAGGGTTTCCACTATCCACCGAGGAAGAATACAATGGTCTACCGAAGACCCGAGCACCGAGCTTCACCAATTACAATGACCTCCACCGAAGAGGTATCTCCACAAGAACAAGAAGAGGAACAAGTAACCAAAGTGATCACAACTAGATCACTTAAACTCTTTACAATCTCTCACTCTTTTACAACTTCCTTATAGAATAAGTAAGGGATTTTTGGCTCTATGAAGTATAGTGAGAAAAACTCAGTTGTAGAATGATCTTTGCTAACAAAATACAACTACAAAACAAGCTCAAGAAAGAGTTGAAAATGGAGAGCTTAAACACTTTTCTTTTCTTTTGAAAATTATGAAAACTTGAGGATTTTTCTTGGTATTTTGCAAGAGACTCTTCTCCTCTATTTATAGGGAGAGAAGTAGGTTAAAAACAATTTATTTTAACCTTATTTGCTCTGAAAAAGTTCTCCAAAACCTCAGAAAAAGGTCTGCAAAAATAGATCAAAAAACAGATTTCAGAATTGCACAAAAGAGAAAAGAGCCGTTGGGCTTTTGCAGGCTTGGCGGTCGACCGGGCCAGTCGACCGCCAGCTCTACTGGCCAAAGAGCCGTTGGCTCGGGTCGACCGAACTAAAAGACAAAACACAGCTTTCTTCGGGCGGTCGACCGGGCGGTCGACCCAGAAAACCAGAGAGCAACTGCTTTCAATCGGTCGACCCGAGCGGTCGGCCGACAGACGTGCACAAACGTGCACGTCCTGATACTGGTGCCGGTCGACCGTGCCGGTCGGCCGGTCAAGCCTGAAACAGAAAAATCAGCAGGATTTTTGACTTTGGAAAATTTTGTAAAAAAAATGTTTTGAAGTAAAGATAGTTAAGTAACATGCTGGAAAGGGTATACATACATGATCTAAACATGATATTTATATTTGTAAAACTTAGGGTCATGTATATATATATACTAAGGCATGAAGCAAAAGTTTTGACCATGAAAACTTGAATACAAAAATGTGTGTGTGTATCTTAGAGCCAATTTCCAAAACTCAAACTTTAACAATCTATTTCTTACATTGGTTCTAAGTACTATAAGTGCTTCAAGAGGGCTTTTCACCATATGATCTTCAAAGCTTGATTCTTGAGCCCAATTTGAGTTGACTTGAGTCCAAAATACTTTCTTTTAGGGAAGAACCCTTCTAGTTGTGCTAGAACCCTGAAACACACTTAAACAACAAACATTATTAGTACAAATAACTAATATGTTTTGTAATCATCAAAACACACTAAATATGGGTGATTGTAATCTTGGGCCAACATCTGACACCATTCACCATGGATGCTCAACTCGGACAAGGCAGTCCCGTTAGTCAGGGGCTCCTACTTCCAGGACCCTCTGAGAAGATTGTCTCTCCTGTATCGGTTACAGCCGAATGACACGATCCTCGCGATTTGCGAATTCAGTTATGCTGCCAGATCATCCCCATGTTCCAAACTTTAGAACGCTTCAACATCAATACATGTTGTTATAGATATTAGCGGATACCTCTGCATGACAATCCCTACAATCAAGTGGCGCAATCTGGGCGGTTGCGAAAATCTTAACGTGCAAATCATGTTGTTCTGAAAGTCTAAAATTTTTGCACTTTCGATTACGGCCCTAACATGTATAAATACACTTTGATCTTGATTGAGAAAATGTTAGCTTTTGATTATCACAAAAACACATTGTTCAGAAGTATTCTGAGTTTTATTCAAAGAAGGATACTTATTCTTATACTTGAGAGTCTTCAGCCGACATCACACTAGTACTCTTAACGTAATAAATGTTCTTTTCTTTCTGTTCTTACCATGATGAATCAAGAGCCTCCAACTTTCTATAACGACCCCCCCCCCCCCCCCCCCCCCCCCCCCCCCCACCCAAAAAAAAAAAAAAAAACCATCCAAGGCATTACTGTTGTTGATGTAAGTCGGCAATTTTACGGGGCTCAAAATCTAATGTAGTACAGAAGTGAGACTCGAAAGGTCAATTAATCCTCCCAGTCCGGTGAAGACCGAGTCATTGGCTTCGCTTGTAGTGTTTGGGCACATGGAAACACAACGCGGGAGGATTGTGCGTGGGTCCAACTTTGGGAAATCTGATTGGCACAAGCGTTGAGTCCCAGTCGTCGAGTCTGTGGTTGAACTGCTGCGCGCGTGGAACACATGGCGTCCACTTGGTGGGCAGAGCTTGGGAATAGGAAGAAGATAATAAACAGTACGGTACACTTGCGACTGACCAAGCAGGAGACCCTGTTTGCGACTGACTGGCTGACTGCCCATTGGACAGGACACTGTTATTATTTTATCTTTTATATATAAACTAAAAAAGCTCTTATTTATGCAAAATTAAAAATAAAAGGAAAATTAAAATGAATCTCCTGTTCCCCTTAAAATCTAGGGACAATAGTTGTTTTAAACTTTGAATACCTTTCCCCTGATCCGTAAACTCGCGCGCCCCTTGGAAAGGGCGAAGGCGGCCCTTGGGAGAGAGCAAGAGCGAGCATCAGAAAGGGATGTTGGCTCTTTGATGAAGCTTGGAGTCAACTTGTGGTTTGGATTCCGGAACCGTTCCAGCGTCTCACTGGCCGAAGGAACTCTCCATGCGCCACTTCACACTTTTGCAGCTAATCATCTTAATTAATCACCTTTACCCATCACTATCTTCCTATTTGTTTACTATACATGAATCCCCTCATTTTGTTTCTCGTTTGATTTGGTTACTATGTGATTCTAGACGCAGAATTTGTCCTCTTGCCGCTTTTTGACTTGACTTGAGCCTGTGTACGTGTCCACTGCCATGCCCGTTGATGTTGAACTTTCTGTCCGCACTTGGGGGTTGTTATCGGAGGTGGCAGGGACTGTTTGCACATCCGGGACTGTGTTTGAGATCTACATATATAATCTAATCTCTTAAACTTTATCATTTCCTCGTACGATTCTGGAAAACAGTGTCGATGTACCGCAAGACCAAAAAGAAAAGAATATAGAATAAAGAGATTGTGTGTTTTTTTTAATTTTATAGTCAAGGGACACCATGAATGCAACTAATGCAACACTAATGCAACACGTGTGAAGGCTCGAATCGATTACCGGTAATTGAGCGGAGCTCTTACAAGCCTAAGATTTGACCGAAATGTCACTTGCGGGGCGCAAAGAGACCGTGCTTGTCAATGAACTATATCACCGTTCAAATAAAATGGGCCTGATAGAATGTTTATCTTGGGCCTATTAAGTGGCCCAGCTAATGCAAAGAAACAGATCCGACACGTCAAAGGAAGTCCCAGTCCACTTTGCCTTTGCCAATTATCCTCTAAATTAATAATTACTCTTTCACAAGAGCTCAAAAAAAAATAAAAAACAACCCTCCTGATTAAGGATATTGTTTATGTGCGTGAGTAACACACACATATTATAAGAGGACCAATCTCGCGTTGACACGTGGATAAGATGTCTGATTTCAAGGAGAGAAAGCTTTAAAATCTTTAGACCTCTTATAACATTATAAGAGGGTCAATCCCACGTGGCGCACACATATGAACCGAACCCCTTGATTCAGGCCAAGCTTTCTTTTTAGAAAAGGCAAGAGAGGCCAAAGTTGTCAAATACTTACTCGTCACTGGAGCTAGATTGACGGTGTAAGCAAAAATATGCACATATAATGATGAGATCCCAGTTTGTTGGAGGAAGAAATGCCTGCTTCTGGAGTTGGCCTTCGGTTTTTGTTCACCAGAGAGTCATAGAAGTAGGCTAGCGCGGTCGCACCTGGCCCCGGCGAAGTCCCTCCGACACTCAAGTTAGTAAGTGGGAGACATTAAAGCGGAATATAAGTGATGCATGTATCTAGCCATAGCGCGTGAACCGAAAAAGACGAAGTCGTGCAACTCAAGTCTGATTGAGCAATTCTAGAATTTTCATGTATTTTTCTTTTATTTTTTATTTTTATTAGTAGTTGTATTTTCTTTTATTTAGTACTACATCGGCTGTGGTTTGGAACTACAAATTTGTAAAGTCTATTTATAGACACTTTGACTATTGGAATAATTAATGAAGAATTTTGAAAATTATTACGAGAGATTTAGTTATTCAAAATTTGTTTTAGGATTAAACTCCTAATCTCTCTCTAAAGCTTAACCCTAATCTACTATCTCCCTTTTCTCTTTTCTTCTCAGCGGACAATAAAACTCCACCCTCTCCCCATCTCTCTGTTTCTCCTTCTCCCCTCATGTCACAGCACCCATCCACCTCCACTAACGTCTTCTCCCCTCAACGGCATCAACACCGCCGCCACCCTTCCACCACCTCCCCTGGACTTCCCCAAGCGTCAGCCTGAGCTGATCCCCTCACCTCCATGCTTAGACAACCCGGCGTAGCCGATCCCTGCCGCCCTATCTACCTTCCTCTCCTATGCCCTCGTCTTCAATTTCGCACCTGGACTTGTTCCATCTGCACCACTGTCACCATTGCGACCTCACCACCTTCTCGTCGTACCTCTATCATCGTCGCAGAGGCATCCTTGGCCACCCGCCACATCAGCATCGACCTCCCTAACCTCTACGTGAATTCATTAACAACAGACCCCATCAAGAAGGCTTGGCTGTGTTGAAGAAGAAGTCCATTTGGGTTCAGACCCAAGTTCAACCTGAATTCATAGTTCACATAGTAAAGAAACACTTTTGGGTTTAAGTCATAAGCCCAATAGTTATAGTGAACAAGACTCGTAGCCGCTGCTACAGTAACGGGTTCAGAGCGCAGACATACCCGTTAAGAACCGGCTTCCATTTTTAGGTCATAGCTCTCACATTCGGCGTCCAATTCAGGTATTTTTCGAGGCGTTACAATTGTGAAGACGAGCCCTACACATCGGTATTCTCTACAGGTTACTGAGATTCTGTGATCATCAGTAGATAATTTTTTTTAACACGAACTATTTATTTGTGAGTTGACACTTGCCTTTATTATTTTATCGATTATATTTGCGCCACAAATACTGTGAGACTGTGAGTGTTATTAGCCCTGTGTTTACAGATCATATATATTGGTTTTACAAGCTTTTACCATTATAACCAGTATTTATATCAGTTTATTTTAGTTTGAGAATGATAACGCTGTACTTGCATATTTTGTTAAATCTATTGGTTAGCATATTAGTTTAAACTATTTTCCTATCCAAGATCGTTTTGTTGGTGGAACTGAAAGTATGCCTAAATAGAGAGTGAAGAGGTGTAGTGGTAATCAAATGCGAAATTTAAAATTTTTATAATAATGAAACTAATACACAATAGATAACCAAAGTGTAAAGTCGAAATCCCGGTGAAGGACTCTAGAACTTTTCCTCAAGATTTCTCTAGATTAAGAGTTAAGGTATTTCAATAGCTCTCTTGGTACAATACAAGTGTGAGCACATAAACAATATCAAGCATATATGTATGAACAATAATTGTAATGCAAAATATAATAAGAGTAGAGCTGAGAGAGAGATAGCAAACGCAAACACAAGGATATATTTCGAGATTCAAGCACCAAGATCTGCGTCCTCGCTTTCACCTAAAAGAATTTTGACTATCTCCACTTAGCAACTCCACAAAGAAACAACCTCTACATAAGTGGTGGGCACAAAGCCAAGGCACAAAATCAACTCCTCTACCCAAGAAGGAAGCACAAAGTAAGGGCACAAGGCCAAAAAGAAAATAAGGGTACAACACTTAATGATCACAAAGATCACAAATGACACATCTCACAATACAAGATCCTAGAAGATAGATTTGCAATGAATAACTCAAGTGTGTGAGAAAACAAAGATTTTAGAAATGAAGCATTTAAGAAGACACATAAGAAAACTTCTTGAAAAATATAAAAACTAAAAATTGAAAACATGAATTTCCCAAAACATGTTTCTTTGATTTGTCAAAACTTTGAAACATAATAGAAATATGGATCTTGAACACAAAAAATTTTGAAAAACTTGTTGAAAAACTTCTTGAAAAACTCTGTTGAAGGTGGGAATATTAGCTCAAATCTTATTTAACAATTCACCCAAAAACTCCATATATATAGCTCCAAGAAAAATTAGCTGTTAGGCTCAAAAAGGACAGAAATGGTGTCGGTCAATCGACTGGTCAACTGCCCAATAGTCATATTCTGACTGTGGAGCCTAGTGGTCGACCGAACGGTTACAATAGGTCAACTTGGACTACATTGTTGAGGCCTAAAACTTCAGAATTTAAAAATAAATATATATGAAGCATTTGTATATACTTAAATTATCTTTCTAATGCAACTTGAGTTAGATCGATCTGATATCTGAGTAAGACGTTATGATCAAAATACGGAAAGGTGTCAAGCTAAAAAACTATAAACAATTTTCAGAACATGAACTGACTTTAAACCGATATTTTACATCTTAAACCTTTGAATTAGAAAAGATTTGTTAACTAAGAAATATAGCTCTTAAAGTTATCTTTGTAATGCAATTCAAATCATATAGATTGAATATCAGAATAAAAAATTATGGCCAAAATACTGAAAGGATATCGAGTATACTCAGCAGAACGGTCGATCGATCGATCGACCGAGCCCAACTCCAGAGAGCACAACTCTGTGGCAGTCGACTGAGCAGTCGACTGAGAAAGCCCGAGAGTTCTGCAGACATAATCGGTCAACCGGTCGGTCGACTAATCTCTGCTACGGTCGATCTGTCGGTCGACCGAACTCTAGCTCTCTTGGGCTCGTGCACGTTTGTGCATGTCGGTGGACCGTGCGGTCGACTGGCAGATCAAACGAGCTTTGCAATCGGTCAACCGTGCGGTCGATTGGCTCAGATTCAAAAAATCGTATTTTTAAATATTTAAAGATCTTTTAAGCCCTATTTAAATACCAATATATCTCAATAATTCCAAAAAAATAGGTTCATGTAAATACAATGAAGTACAAATATGTATGATAAAAATTCAACACATATTATTAACATGTGAACTTATTTTCGAGATATAGAAATTCAATCTTAAAATAAAAACTGTATTTTCTAAAAACTAATCTTTGTAATGGATATCCAGTTTTTTCAAAACTAGCATAATACAAAATAAGTTATTGAAACTCAATTGAAGCATAGTGTGTATGATTAGAACTCAATACACATATAAACCAATGTAAGATTGTTTTTGATGAATCTATTCTTGAGGCCAAAAATGGGTAAAATTGAAAATCAAAACTATTGTGTATGTAAACTTGAGCGATCAAAACTAATCTATTCTATACACAAGATCTAACACAAACTCTGAACTCAAGTCTTCTTAAAGATCTTCTTCTCTTTGTAAACTTGATCCAAACTTGATTCCATCGAGTTAGACTCCTCTTTGAGTACTTGATATGTTCTTTTTTGATGAAATAAACTCTAAGCTTAAGTCTTCTTTATGATCTTCTTATCCATGTAGACTTGATCTAAACTTGATTTCATCGAGTTAGACTCCTCCTTGAGTACTTGATATGTTCTTTACATTGAGCTATTGAATCAACATGTGTTAGTTTGAAGAAGCTAAGTACCAACTAAGATTTTGATTAAATATCTTAAATTTAAATAACACAAGATCATTAGTACTATAACTACATGAGTTAATCATTATTAAAACTAGAGTGATAGGCCCTTTGGGCCAACAATCTCTCTGTTTTTTATGATGACAAAACTCATGGAGTTATATATGCATGAATTAGTGAAAAGCTCGTAAAAGCGTTCCCTTAACTCATGCATAGCAAATAAACATATAGATATTCAATAAACTCTCTCCCTAAAACAATCATATATGCAAAACATAAAACATAAAACATGCATATATATAAACTCCAAATGTCGCTCCCCCTTTTTGTCAATTTATCAACAAAAGGGCAACATAAATACCAATTGTAAAATTTTGTAGAAACCAATACAAATTGAAAATATGAACATTTTGCTAAAGAAAATATTTTTCTCAAAAAGAACGGGGATAAAATACCAATTTAAAGTTAAAGATTTTTTCTCCCCATTTTTGAAACAATCGCAAAACCAATGCATAAGCTTGTAAAAATATACCAGTTTATTTGAAATGAAATTAAGCTTAGCATAAAATCAATTGTGCTATAAAAACATGTGCTATACCAATATTAGAGTTTCTATTTCATCATACTAGATATAGGTTTCTCAAAGTGACCTGGAAGCTCAAAATGTTTCTTAGTCTGATCCTTCTATAACACCATATAAGAACCATGATGCTGCTGTGTCAGACAATCATCAGAATGTGCCTGTTCTGCATGATGAGCCTTTGCTGAGAAGTAATCTGTAGGGTCATGTTTGAGGGACAATAAGACACTATTAGGAGGGATTCAGAGACTTAAAGAGTTGTATCAATTAGTAACAAGGAGAAAGGTAGTAATGATGGTGCAGAAGGAATCAGTTCTGAATCAGAAAATATCATGGGACAAACTTGCTTTTAAGTGGTTCCTAGGCCTGCAACAGAGGACAATCCAGGTTGGCAAGTTTTGATGGTAATTATCTCTGCTCATAAAGAGATCAATATGCCTGGTAAGATAAAAAGAGAAATTACTCTAGCTTTGCCATTAAGAAGGAGTGTTAGATTTGACAAAAAAGGTGCATCAACTAATCATCAATGACAATTTTATTTGGAATGTTGGAGGATTTTATAAGAAGGGAAGGAAAAGATATGTGCAAGATTATATTCATAAGTTGTCACCAAGCATTATTGGTTTAGTTGATACAAAATTAAGCTCTCTAATTTAGATAGATATTTTGGTTGTGTTCCCAAGAATTGGAAGTCTTGTCATAATTTTACTTTCTTTGCCAAAGGTAGGATTTGGGTAGCCTGGAACCCTGAAGTATAGACTTGTTCTACCCATGCTATTTTTGAGCAACAGATTGCTCTCTTTGTTAAAAGCAGAGGAGGTCTTAAAGGGTATCTCACAATGGTGTATGGGCTTAACATCTATTCTGAAAGATTGAGTTTATGGAGGGAGCTTAATAGACATGAACTTCAACAACTATCCATGGCTTCTTTCTGGAGCTTTCAATACTGCTTGTTTCACCAATGAAAAATTGGGGGGGGGGGGGACAACTTACTTATCAACACTTAGGTATTTTTAATGATGTTATAGAGAATTGTTCCTTGTCAGATCTGAAAAGTGTGGGAAGCATTTGGAGTTGGAATAACAAACACACTGAAGGTGCTAGAATCACAGGAAGATTGGACATAACTTTATGTAATTCTAAATGGTTAGACCTCTTGCCTAAGTCTTACTATGAATGCTTGCCTCAATCCTCTAGTGATCAATCTCCAATGCACATTTGTTTAACTGAAGAGGCTAGAAAGGACTTCATACCATTCCGATATTTTAACTATTGGCAGATAGCTGAGGGTTTTCATACTATTCGATATTTGGGGATTAATGTTCTAGGACATCCAATGTTCCAAGTGGACAAGAAGCTCAAGCATCTCAAGTTGGCTCTCAAACAATGGAAAAAGGATACTTTTGATAGTCCAGAAGTTAAAATTAAAAAGCTAAGGGAGGAGATGAAAGAGGTACAAAATAAATTGGCATCTGATTACATGAATGTCCAGTTTCAAATAAGGAACTCCTTCTGCAAAAAGAGTTAAGCATCTGGTTGTCTCATGGAAACAAAAATGTGGGGAGTCTTGGCTTCATTTGGGAGATAAAAATGCTAAGTTTTTTACTCTGTTGTGAAAGCTAAACGTGCTAGGAATCATATATATCATTTGATCAGAGAAGATGGAAATTGTCACGTCCCACTTCTCAAAATACGTTGGAGCGGAGACGCGATGAGAGTCGGCAACGCATATACGCAAGGAGAATACCTCAACTATACGCGCTAGGCTTTAAATAACAAGAACAAGCTATATAAATCCACTATAATAAATCACGATCAGTGCAATAACACATATAAATATTCACACATGATAATGTAAGAATACAGAAATGGAATGACGACTGAGTCTAAAATATGAAGAATATGTAAATAACAGGAATACAAAAGAGACAAGAGTACCAGTAGACAACAGAGGAAAACTCAAGAGTCCTCGCAATGCGTACGATCTCATCAACACCTGATCAATAGAACAAAACACGTATATCTGGATGTGCAAATCCAGGGTCATAAGAAAGCGACCTAATGAGTGTCTAAAATAAAGAAATGGTGCACATGCATAATATGTATATACAAACCACTGTACTAATATGGAAACACAGAATAAAGAATATCATGAATAAAGATGTAAATAAGAGGTAACTCATAACTATCTTAATACGAACAACTGATGCTCATATGTGTAACCTAGATATGACTCCAGTTTGTTATTATTAACCTAAACAATGTGATACTTAGTTGTGTCTCATACCACAACCGTTTTCTCACATATCAAACAAGGTAATCGTTTGTGTAACTGTCCGCCAATGTAGTGCATATATTTTGAAAGGATATCGTGCATGTCTGATACCACGATCTAACATTCCTGGCACTGATTCAGGACAGACCACAAGGCCCTAATAACTGAGACCACAGCCTCACATAAAAGAATAATTAGTGTAGTGCGATAGTCCGGGCAAAACTCTAATAACTGACAATTGAATAATTAGGTAGCTAGTACTATCTTGGTTCCCCATGGTGGAACCCACAACTCGGTTAGCCATAATAAGTTCTTCTAAAATACACGACATGCATTATTAGGCAATTATCCCTTTCCCTGGGTTATGATATCTTTTATAAACATGAAATAATGTATATATAAAGTATAATAGTAACCGAATATCTCTAACAACTGATGATGTCAATAATAATTGATAACTGACAACTGAAAACTAGTATCTGACAACTGAGAACTTAACAAGTATAAACTAACATCTGATAGAGAATACTGGAGATATAGAGTCATTAATCACGATGATCTCACTAATAACTGATAATAAACATCTGATAACTGTTATAAAATTCTGAAAATACAAGATCACTGTTACAATATATCTTTATATCCATAACTGAATAATTGTAATATGAAATCTAGAAATATCTACATCTGATACTCAATACCAACAACTCATCCACAGTCAAACAATATAATCAGTAAATAAATCCCAAAATACTCACAATTATTAATCTAACTACGTCAATCTCATCTAAACACTTTTCAAAATCCTCTATAAAGAATATAGATCTCAAGTCAACTCTAACTCTCACTAAGTCTATATAAGTCCAAGTATCAAGAAGATCAGTCTCTCAATAAAATAACATCATGTTTAATCTGTTCTTAATATGCAAATGAATTCCCATCAAAATAATCACCAAACATTTGCCTGATAAATACTTCACATAAAATATGCCATCTATTTATAAAAACAAACTAGGCCAATCACAAGATCGAGTCAAGTCACAGTATAAGGTATACCACAAGTAGTTCTGAATCTAAAGTGATAAACAATTACACATGAAATGGTACAAATAACCGCTCAAATAAACTATATGAATAAAGAGAACACTCATCGATATTACATGAAATAATATGAATAACCATACTAGTAAAATAAACCAAACGCTCACATGAAATAATGTATTAAAACACACAAACACTCACTGACAATGAAACAAGTAATAATACAAAAACAAACACTTACTGATATCACATGAAATAATACGAATAACTATACAAATAAAATAAACAATTAAGAAAAATACTCACATGAAATGACGCGGTTATGGGTCTGAATTACCATCACGTTTGCACTACACGAACTCGTCCAAATCTCTGAATTATCTCGCGTGTCGGGGTCTTCGAATCGGCTTACGTATCGGGCCCACTGCGAATACGAATCTGGGTCTCTGTTATTTGGTTCAGATCGTGCAATCGGTCTGGGTGTTGCAACTAAAATGTACACTCACATATACAGAGGGGGATTAACACACACTCGTATATATACTCACACATGTACACACCTACATGTATATATATAAATATACACACATACGCACTATACACAAATATACCTATACACAATATACACGCGCACATGCATACAAACACACACATGCACAAACACACACACACACACACACACACACTCACACACACAGAGAGAAAGAGAGAGAGAGAACCTGAGATAGAAAAGGGGAAGCACGGCCATGGGAGAGGCTTCAAGGCGGCGACATGACAGAGGCCGCGGAGGCTCACGGGGATGGAAGAGGATGAGGGCCACACGCACGAGATAGGAGCCAGGTTGCGAGGGTGCTCGGGGGTGGCTCCGAGGAGGAGAAGAGATGGGCAGCGAAGGAGCAAGCACGGTGGTCTAGTGGTGCGCAGTGGCAAGGGGGTGTCTGCAGTAGAGGTGCGAGGAGGTAAGGATGGAGGCAGAAGAGCTCGGTGGTGGATAGAGGGCACATGGAGAGGGTGGTGTGCATGGGTGGTGGCATGTGCGGGGAAAGGAGAGGAAAAGGGAGTTGTTGGGAATCTCACAACAGTATACATTGCGGAGGGAAGGAGGCAGGTTGCTGCAGTGGGCGGTGCGGCCAGGAGAGATGAGGCCAAGTGGCGCTGGTTGGATGTGTGCGAGATGGAGAGAATAGTTCGCCGGAGTGCTCGCGGAGCTCGTCAGAGTTGTGCATGATGAAGAGAAGAGAAGGCAGATGATGGTTATGATGGTGAAGGGTGGCGGCTGTGAAGAGGGAAGGAATAAGGGATTGCGGCAGGGGAAGAGAAAGAAGGAGGATGATTAGGGTTTAGTTTAGCGTACAGTTAGGATTAGTGATAAGAGAGTGTTTTTCATTGATTTTGCAAAGGGAAAAACTTACAAAAAAGTATCGAGGAGCTAAATTACAAGTAACACAAAAGATTATAAGTAGATCTCCTCTGAGATTCTAGAGAAGTGTGCCGATAGGAGTCTGGTCAGCGTGCGACCACTTTGTCCCTTTGACGATGCGATCGATAGGATTCCCTTCTCGCCTGGTTCGGGGAATCGGAGAACAGAAGGTTGGTAGAACCCTCTTGTTACTTCCTAAATTGCCTCCACTTAGGAATTCCTTCTCACCTAATTCCGAAAATTCTTTGAGAGGAAGATCTTAGGGTATCAGTACCCTGATTAGAGAAGTAGTTCTCTGAATTCTCTGAATTCTTGGAAGCTAGAGAATAGGTCTCTGTTTAGCCGTTTCTCTATTTTTTCAGCCTCCGTGTGTGTTTTCGCCTCTTGTGCTTCTGGTGGGCTATTTATAGGGAGAGCAGGGGTATAATTGTCCCTTAAAAATCTGGAAACAGATTGAATCAATCTGTTTAAATCTAGAAAGTAGCCTTGCTGCAAGGCTAGAATCAACTTTTGCGAAGCTAGAAATAGCAGGTAGCGTCGATCTCCTGATCTGTTTTGATTCTTTCCATATAATTAAAAGATCTCCCTTGATCTTCTTACTTGTTTTAAGAGAGTCAAGAGATTATGGCAAGCAACTGCCAAATTTGATCTCAGATTTGATCTTGATTCTGAATTGATTCGATCTCATCTGGAGATTTAATTGGTCAAAGGTTGACCATGAACGACCCGCAGCGGAGCTGTCGCGTCGAGCTCGTAGCGGAGCTGGAAGGAGCATCTGGCGAAGTCAGAAGAAAGCTCTTCAGCGGAGCTGGATAATCATCTGTGGTGAAGTTACCGACCATCTGCGTGGTTGCGTGTGGCTTCGAGCGAAGGTAACTCTCTACAGAGTTAACTGAGCACTTCAGGCGAAGCTGTAAGTTAGCTTACTGATGGAGCTTTGAATGGCTTCAAGGCGATGTTGGACAAACTTAGCCTCTCCGGCGAGGCTATCCCTTTGGGCTCATGTGATGCTAAGTGTTGAGGTAACTTTGCATCTTAGACCTGCTTTGGTCTCTTCAGAGACAATCTGGGCTCACTGTCTGCTTCACTGGATTAGTAAAGTCCAAGTTGCTGCTTTATCCCTCGGAGATGGGTACAGAACTGGTCGTCAGCTTGTCTGTCACTTGTCTTTTGTAAATGTCAACAAGTTTAGACATTGTTCAGGCCAGTAAGAATCTTGCCTTTTTTAAAGTGTCAACAAGACCCCCTTCAAAGTTTTTGAAAGTATGCGATAGAATGGTTCAGGCTTCGAAATACTTTGAATTACTTTGATTGATGGTATGTGAAGTACGAACGTCGTCATAGTGGTTGAGTTCAGCGTCACTTTCAACCCTACTTCTGGATTGGAATAAGTTCGCTGAGGAATCGTGTAGATTCGCAACTCGGGTAGCTTCGCGTCTGGGTAGCTCCGCGTCTGGGCCTCCTGGAGTAGATTCGCTTCAAATTGGTCTTGGAACGTCGTTCCTTTCCCAAGGCCGACTGCTTTCGGCCAGTTACGAGAAGGATTATTTCCTTTCCCGAAGTTGAAATAACTTTTCTTGCATTAACGAGGGAGATCATTCCTTCTTTGTGCATTTCCGAGGGAGACTATTCCCTTTCTCAAGGCTTAGTAAATGCCTTAAATTCGCTCTCGTTTTCATGCTTGAAGCAGGAGCGGTGCGATCAGGCCATGAGGCCTATAAATAAGACACTTGAAGTCCTCTTCAGAGAAGTAATCTGTTCATGACTTCTCCTGGTTGTTCAGAGAAATGTATTCAGATTTCTGAAATAGTGGGGGTGCCCACTCTGGTCATTAACCAGCCAAGAACTGGTGAGTCTCGGTCATCCAGGGACTTTACCAATGAACAAATGACTTTAGGGAGTTTATCTCCCTTAATTTAGCTTTATCAGCTGCCTCAGGGATTGATTTCCCTTGAAAATCATTTTGTATCTGACCGATTTGCAGAGAAGGGCTTCAGCCCTGTTTCCCAGCTTCCCGGCGAAGCTATCATTTTCACTTGATCAAAGAAAGATTATTGCATGCTTGCCTGCTAAGTTCGCCACATAGGCAAGGATTGGGACTTAGTCTCTTCAAAGTTGAGCCAGTCTTGCTATACAGTTGGGGTCACGACTGCGTCCCTCTGGATCAGTCTGGCTTAGCCGTATAGGCGAGGCTAGGACTTGGCTTATGCTAAGCTAGCCCATCATCACTGTGCAAGCGAGACTATCCTCTGCTTAACTGAAACTGAAATCCATCCTTAAATTGCAACTGAATCGGATATAAATTGCTTCGCCCCAAAGAATTTGACTTAGCATTTCACTTTTGCAGCTTTTCCTTTGACTTACTGCTAACTTGTTTCCAGTTTGGGTTGCAGTGAGCTATGTTCGTTAGTCTTTTGTTTTGACGAAAGAGACCAGAAAGTTGCCTCTTGCTTTTCCAGTTGAAACTTTAAATCCTAAGTAGGAGGAATAAACTGGGGCAGCTGATTTGTGTTCCCAGAAGAGGTTGGCAGTCGCTTATCCGAGATGATCCACTTCGAGGCGGGGCTGGTAGTCGCTTATCTGAGATGATCCACTTCAGAAAAGCGGAGGTCACTTGTAAGGTCTCGGATCCTCTCTTTGCCAATTTTCATCAAAGAAGATCCAGCTTTCTGGTGGCAACCGGTCCTTTGCCAATTTTCATCAAAGAAGATCCAGCTCCTTGATGGCAAAATCTGTCATTATGCGAAGGATTACGGTCTTGTGCAGGAGGAAGGCCTTTCATGTCCAGTTGGTTTGGCTTGGAAGTAGATAGGACCACTTGTATGCCTTTGGTGCAAATGATTCTGTTGTACGAAACACAACCTTGATGTAGTAGTATCAATGCATCTTCCCTTTTGAATCAATAAAAGTTTACTTTCTGCTTATCTGCTTTGTTTCTCTCCTTTTTGGATCGAGAAGACCTGAAGTGGACTAGCTTTAGTAAGTCCTTAGGAGGAATTAGAAGCTCTCAGCGGAGCTAAACGTCCGGCGAAGCTGGAGACTGACGCCCAACTGAGTCAGCAATAAACCTCTGACGGAGCTATCGCAGAATTTCTGCGAAGTTAGAGATGTGCTTTTGGCGGAGCCGAGGTATGTTTCTTAGCGAAGTTATTCAAGCGTCGCGCTAAGTCAGCACAGGACTTTCGGCGGAGTTAGCCCTTAGCGGGGCTTAAGCAGCGCTTCTCAGAAAGGCGCTTTAGGCGCCGTTTCAAATTAATTTGAAACGACTGTCTGCGCTCCTTTCGAGGAGGGGACATTTAGGCGATCATCAGCCTATAAAAGCCTGATCGGGCTGAAAGAGAAGGCACCACTTCTCTTTGAATTTTCAGAGCACTCTGACTCTTTTCCTCTTCTTTCTTCTTCGTTCAAGAATTCAAGAACTTCCACAGTTCTCCAATGGCTCCCAAAAGACGAGCAGGAAAAGAGGTAGCAACCTTTACGACGGAGGGTCCTTCTCCTCCTCCGGTCATCGAACGACCTATCGCGGGTAGGGATTTTTCCCTTTTTTGATTAGAGATTTTCATCTCTCTTTTAAAGCTAATTTCTGGCTATCTTTCGATGAACCCAGAGCGATCAATCAGAATATCGTGATCTTAGGGAGTTCAATTCCCTGAATTTCCCTTGATTTCTTGATTGGGAATCTTAGAACCGAAAGGTCTCTTCTTCAAACTTCCAGGCGAGGCTATCCCTTAGGTGGTTCACATCCTATTGAATGATAGGGTGCGAAGCTAGCCTTTGGAGTGTAACTGAAAAGGACCTTAATGCCCTTAAAATAATCTTTAGGCAATAACACCTTTCTGACGAAGTTAGCCCCTGGGGCTTTGTCGCATTCTGTTGTTCGAGGTCAAGCTTCCAGAGGGAAGCTAACACTTGAATATTTTCCTGCATCCTGCCTTCGTGTGGAATGCGGAGTTACGCTGCAACTGCGAAGCTAAGCTTCGGGGCGAAGCTATCATTAGGCCAGCTTCGCTCGGAGAGCGAGGCTATGCCTTAACAAAAATTGCATTCTTGTTTTAGCCCTTATTTGGTTGATGAACTAATCATAGTTTCTCCTTGTTCTTGCAGTGCACTATACTCCTGGTCCTCTGAACAGTCTCTTTGGCACAGCCAGGGGGCTAGATGGCAACGTCAGCCTGCAGTTTCAAGGGCAGGCTTCACTATTCAGCGAGCGAAGCGCTCCTGCTCGGGATGCACTTATTCATGGTGGGGATCAGCGCACCATGAAGAGCATCTTAACTACTTCTCCCCTTGAAGACTCCGACCGAAGAATCTATCGAAAGCCCGGCTTTATGTTCGGAGATGCAGCACCAGACAACGATCACCAGCTGCTAGCCGGAGAGGGGCAGTGAATTTTCAAATTGGATGGTGAGAAGTACTATCTCCCATCTAGCAAGCGGCATTTTCCCTTGTGCTTCTTTTAATGCGTGACGAGGGCTCGAAAGATGCAGTGGCAAGTAACTCGGACTACTGACTCCGTTCACGTAGGGAAGTTGATAATTTCGTCTCCCGGTTACACCAGAGCGGGTCCTCCTCGCTACATATTGGGTCTCCACCCTGGAAATATACTTCCAGACATCCCAATGTGAGAAAACCCTGCGGTGGCTCAGACCTTTGGAAATCAATTCTTTAAGGTTTGTGGCAATTATCCAGCCACTGATTTCAGGACTCCAGGATGGATTCACCCTCCCAAGGCGTGGTGGAAGGACTTGACTCGATATGTCCTTGCTCATTTTGAGGAGGATCTGGAGAGGCTGGGACTTTATGAGGCCGTCAGGGCGACTTGTTATGGTATTCAGATGAGCGTAGCGAACTTCTACGCCATCTTTGAGTTATACTGCCCGGCTATAGGGACCTTCTTCACCCCTATTGCCGAATTGGGTATGGCTCTGCACGAGATGTGGGAAGTCTCTGCTCTGCCTTTGGGGTCTCTCCCATATGAAGAATATTTCCCGTGCGAGGCGGAATTGGCACTTCTGGAGAAGCAGGAGCCCGCTTTGCCTGAGACCTACCGGGAATTGATGTGTCACCTCTACATTTATTCCAGTATGCATGGGAGCAGTAAGGGTGCTTCATGCAGTTTGAAGAACTGGGGAAATTATTTGTTCCCCGACTTGGAAGGTACTCCGGAAGCGGCTCATTGCAGATTTACAGATGAAGACATCTTTCGCCGGATGCAAGAGCACTCTCAAGGGGATTTGATTCTAGAAGAAGATGACGGACCCTATGAGAAAGGTGATATTCTTCGGAGTTTCCACCACCAAGCTCATCGACCGACGTCCCGGAAGGCACTTCTAGCTGGCTTCTTAACGGTCTGGTTGAAGAGATGTATGGTGCCATCTTCGTCTGGCGATGTCATTCATCCGACTATCTTATTGCCTGCCGTTCGTCTAGTCCATGGTCGTTCTCTTGGACTTCTTTCAGCCATGGTATGCTGTATTCAAAGAGGCCTTCGTGCATTGACGGAGGCTTTCTATAGGCCACCAACAACGAAGCGGGGAAAGGGGACTATCTTGCCTCGCGACGGACCAAACCCCAGAATAGGTTTGCCATATACTTATTTAATGGTATGGTTCGCCCTTCACTGTCCTTCCATCATCCAAGCCGGAGAGGAGCCCCCAGAAGGTGTTCGAATGGCGCTTCTCCGTCGATTCGAGGGGTGTTCGTGGTCAAAGACTTATGTGGCTGCGGTCTGTAAACTGCTGTGCCGGCATGACGTTTATACCCTTTTTCGATGCTTCCCCTACATTCACGATGCAGGCTATGGTGAAGAATTCAAGAATGTAGGAGAAGGGCAGACGTCATTGAGTCAAGGAGTCTTCGAATGGCTGGTTAGCATCCGGCTATCTTACTTGTTGTATAGAAGTGGGGACACCTGTTACCTAGAGCCCTATGTTCCGAGTCAGTTTGCCCGCCAGTTTGGGTATGACCAACTGTATGTAGGCAATCCAAACAGCAGTCTGGCCTTCATGGGGAGTCTCATTGATGGAGCTCGTGCCTGGCGGTTCCTCATTGCTGGCTGTACTGAGGCGCGGCTGTGCATGCCGCTAAGGACTTCGAACCTTCTAACGACCCTGGGATTCTGTAAGGGGTATAGAACTTCAAACTCCACACTCACTGGATTTTCTATTAATTCCTTTGGTGTGAAGTTAATCTCTCAGCGGCTGAAGTGGAAGGTCACTGAGAAGAGCGAGGGTAAGAGGGTCCGCGTTCCAGGCCTCGGGGAATTCATTGATGTTGATGATAGCGAAGCCTCGGATGCAGGAAGTCCTCGCTTTGAGGCGGATACAGGTGTTGAGGCTCCAATAGCTGCTTCTGGTGGGGTAGGCACAGCCCCCATAGAACATGCTGATGTGGAAGAAGTGGAGGAAGAAGATGCTGATGTCCACTTCAAGCGAAAGCGAGAAGGTGGATCTCGTAGGAAGAGGGTAGTGAAGAAGCCTCGTCACTACGCTCCTACGGTTGTTGCAGAGGGCAAATTATCTGCAACACCTCCTCCTCCTGCCCCACTAGTCATTAAGTTGTCGGCTCCTAGGCCGACTACCGGTAAAGCTGCTCCGGACCTGGGTAAGATCAGCTCCATTCTTGTAATATACTTCTTATATGCTTCATGTAGCTCTTTGTTTACTTTATGATTCAGGAACTGAGGCGGTGAGAAGTCCGAGAGCTGAGGCTGCCAGAGAACAAGGGGAGCATTATGATCCCTTGTTTACTTATAAGGAAGGCGATGAGGCTGGCTATTTTGCCATCTCGGAAGAGTCTGGAGATGATGCGGCTGATGTAGGTCCTTCGGGCGCTGGGACTTCAAAAGGGAGCCCCATAGCTTCTAACTCTTTTGGGTGGACCACGGAGGGTTCGGCAAGTGAAGGTGGGCCGGCCATTCGTGTTGATTCTGCCAAAGATTTTCCAATGGAGCCTGTAGGGACTGATGCAGCCGTCAAGACGATTGAGGCGACATCATCTTTTGGTACTATTTTGACCTTTTGACTCCTGCTATTTATTATGCCTTGCCTAAATAAAGTCTTGTTGTAGGTGTTCCGCCTCTGGGTGCATTGACTTCAAGAGAGCCAGTCCGTCTTCCTGAGGGAACCAGGGGTGAAGTAAGTACTTCGACTGCGGTGGATACTGCTGAGTTGGATGCTTTGTATCACGACCTGCCCTCTTATCAGCCTGAACCGGCCAGAGGAAAGGGGATTGAGGGGACGGTAGTCATGGAACCAACCTCACTTCCAACTATATCGATGAGTGAGATGCCATCGGTTTCGCCAGTGTCGCCTATCTTGTCAAGTGCGGAGCTGAAGGTGATTACCAGTCCTACTTCTCCAACATTGGTGGTTGAGCCAGCTTTCCCAGAAATAGTCACTAGTCCTACCTCGGTTGTGGCTAGTGTACTGGTTTCAATGAGGACTCCTCCGAGATCACCGACGACCCCTCATGTTGCTGCAGCCAGTGCTTCTATTATGGCCGAGTTAGTCGACAACTTTTATAAGTGCTTAAAGCGATCCATTGCTTTGGTCTTTGTAACGCCCCGATCCGGCGGGTACGGAGACGTTACTGCAACGTATATACGCAAGTAAGAAATACCTCACGTATATACGCTAAGCATCAGTACAGGCAAGAATCAGAGTACGGAAGCAAGTGGTGCATTATACATTCCAACATATGAGTACAATTATAAAGTTATCACCAGAGGTGACAAATATTACAAGAATATTACATCACCTGATAGGCGCAAATGCGAGAATACAAAGATATGTACATGATGAACAGTACAAAAGGGCGCTCACGAGATAGTTGGAGAAGCCGCGAGCCAACAAGGGGGAGCAAGGATGGGACTGGAGCTACAGCTGATCTGTCTGCTCCACAGAAGTAAGCTTGGTCCTCAGCAAGAAGATCCCCTTCGGTCCAAGCTCCAGGACCTGGACATGAGGATCCAGAGGAGTCAGAACTCTCCCAGCGAGTGGTGAGGCGAAAGCCAGATGGCGTGAAAAGATAAGCACATGTGTATCGATAAAACTGAATCATAAGCATGTATTGAAAACTGTGTCGTGAGCATAAGCATGCAAGAGCAAGTAGATATAAAACAAGTGATATCAAGCAGGAAGTACTCATGGTATGTGATCGTGTTGGGAAGTAGCACTCAAAATATGTATTATGTTGAATCAATTGAAATGCTTAAATGTGCTTAATATACCCACGATACTACCGTTATAGCGTTGGCTCAACGGGTCGAATCCACGGGAAGAGCTAGCGATGGAAGCTTTACACGTATGGTAGTGAAGTGATAAAACTAGTATCCTTCTCTTGATTATAAACTTAGTGATGCAAATGCAAAAGAAACCAAAAGAGAATGGATATGTTCATGTGGAAGTGGAAAAGAAATCAAGAAGTGGATGTGGTATTCACAAGAAAAGAATCAAGAAACTTAAAGAAAGAGATCCAAGACTAGATTACCTTGCTAGCTTGCCAAGACTTACCAAACTCCTTGATAATGAAAGCTTGCCTAACGTTGTCACTCCGTTGGCTATGGATTCGTCTAGCGTGTTGACCTAATTACTTTCTCATTTGCAAGATGGTGGTTTAACCATCGGAGAAGAGAAGATCATACACTTGCAAGATTAACAAAAGCAATCACCCATGAGTAGTGAAGTGGCTAAGCTAGTGGTTAAACTAGTACATGGAATGAAAATCTAGCTACAAGAAGCCATTAAAGAACTAAAACAAAGCTTGAAGTAAATTGCAAGAACTAAACAAAGCAAGTAATAAAGCATGTAAAGAAAGCACAAGAAACTAGAATCAAACTCAAGTAGAGGAATGGAGGATGGATCAATCCTTGCATAGCTTCAAGTTGTCACCCTTGATTACACAAGCTCTCTCCCTCACAATCACTCTCTTTTGTAATGAAATCTAGGGATAGAGAAGAAGAGGGAACTAAAGAACAAAACCTAGAGAAAAATGAAAATTACAACACCTAAAACTAATCTCCTCTCTTCTCTGATCAGTCCCAGCTCGCAGGTGATAGTCCAGTATTTATAGCAGATCTGAGAAGCCTCTAGAGAGAATTCTGTTACCACAAAATCCGGAGCCAAACAACCCTAAGATTGCCGCGCCCCTTGCCGCGCCCCGCGGCAATCTTATGGCCGTTGGATCTGATCTTTCTGGTAGAGATTGGTTAGGAGTTGGTTATCCACGTGGCATGGTTAGTTTCTTCGTTTGTTGCGAGGATCTCTCTGGTTCTGGAGTGAGATTTGACTTTATCTTGGATCTTTAACTAATCACCTTAATTATTGCTAATTAAGGTAATTAATTACTTTATCTCCTTTTAATTGTGTACCTGCAAATAAGTAGAGAAGAGGATTAAAAATCATATATTTAGTTGTATTATGCATGGGGAATATGATGTAAAATATGCAATATTGTGTACTAATCACACCCCACACTTATTCGTTTGCTCGTCCCGAGCAAAACAAAGAAAAAGAAAAGAAAAACTAAGCTACAAGTTTATTACACCACTTTCGCAGGTGACGCGATTGCACTGAGCACGTGCAACAAGCCGTTAAACCTCTAGGTTACCCTAGAGGAGGAGTGTTGTCTCCTGAGGGTTTTCAGCGGATTACACCCACAAAATCCATAAAGAAAGAAGACAAATGTTAGTATTTTCGAAAACGCATTTTGAATAAGAGACATGTTTAAGAACTATTTTTGCAAAAATATAAGTGATCCTAGGTCATAAGTCCACCTATAATTATTCTTCCTTAAACTTAGTCTCCATGCAAGATCTTGTCTTCAATTAAGGTAAGAATTCAAAATTGGATTGAATATTTTATCTTTCATAAAACCTAGATAATATGCACACCGTGCACAGTGGAGATTTCTGGGATTTCAACTCCAACCATCAAGCCATTTATTTATCTATATATATATATTTTTTTCTTTTTCTGCTTTTTTCTTCCCTTAGTTTTTTTAGGCTTTCTAATTCACCCATGTAGCGAGCCTATAACCGATGACTCCCAGACCAGATGGTCTTAGGGCACCAGATGAGGAAACATCCCTCGGGTTTAAGAACTCGAGTGAAAAAGGCCACAAAACTAAGAGGGATTATTCTTAATCACCGTTAGGCGTGAATAATCATGCTTCTTGAGGCACAATTACCCAGCTTAATAAGTGAGATCACTGTTAGGCGTGAGTCATCATGCTTCTTGAGGCACAATTTCCCAGCTTAATAAGTGATCTTTTATTTATATATATATTTTTTTTCTTTTTTCTTTTTCTCTTTTTTTTTTTTATTTTTTTTATTTTTATATATATATATATATATATGGCATTTTTGGTCTTTGTTTCCATCCCAAGAAATGTGTAAGTGTAAAGTGCATATTATCTAAGGCAAAAAATTCCAGATAATAATATCTCACCAATTTTACTTACTTATCCTATAATCTCAAACAAGATCTATTACTTCAACTATGTTTAAGATGTCATAATTAAGGCTTTCTTAATCTCTAAGATACATCTTAATTTTCTTAAAAATAGAACAAAACTTTATCTCTTATTTCAAAAAGTTTTTATTTTTATTTTTTTATTTTTTATTTTTATTTTTCTAAAAGAAAGTGTAAAAGAAAGAAAATCTAAAAAACTCTATGTTAGTAAACCCTCCCCCACACTTATTTCATGCATTGTCCTCAATGCATCATGATATATGTATGCATGAAACAAAATGGAAGGGGAAGGAACAAAAATTACCTCAAGGTGGTGGTTCCGGTGGTGGTCGGATTGGTCCACGGAACATGGCCCAATCATCTTTTCTTTGGGTTTTCAGGAACCCACCAAAAATAGCAAAAATATGACCCACTAAAAAGATGCATGCGTGTGTTATTTTAATTATGTACATGCCCCCATCTAATTTTAAGATTTTCCAAATAATTTCAGAGTCAAAATTATAAATTACCTTGTCACAGAATGGAGTATGAACTAATAGAACTGTTGACTTGGACTCGGAAAGGAACACCGACTCAGGATTATGATTTAAATCAAGTGATGGTTCAGGAGTCGAAGTGAAGTCAGAAATTGTGTCCAAGTCAAGAAATGAAAACTCAAGTCCACAATCAGAGTTCAACGATGGAATGTGACTTTCTAAAAGTGATATCTCTTTACTTCCAATTTTAAGAAATTCAAGCTCATCACCGTACAATTCTTCAAAACTTAAGTCAACATCTTCCTTAAGAATTGTACAATTAGTTTCAGAAGTAAAGAGATTGAGAAAATTAAGGTCACATTTGAGTTCAATTCCACAAGATGGAGAACTTGCCAAAATGTCAATAGAATCTTCAAAAGTGTAAAATTGGGCAAGTTCAATATGATCCTCAAAAATGGATGATTCAACTTCATTGTGAATTGTGAAAGGATCCAAAATTGATTCCGGGAAAGAATTAAAGTGAGGTAAAGATACCGGAGTCATTATGGAATCAGGAAGAAGGATTGAATCACAAAGTTGGGGTTCAAGATTACTTTCCTCATGTAATTCAATTAAATGTAGAGAACTTGCCAATTTATCAATGGAATTTTCAGAAGTGTAGAATTGGTCAAGTTCAATGTGATCATCATAAAAGATTGGTGATTCAATTTCACAATGGATAGGAAATGGATCCAATTTTGACTCAGGAAATGGATTGAAATCAGGTAAGGATATGGAAGTCATGATTGAATCAGGAAGTAAGTTGGAATCATCAAGTGAAAGTTCAGAATCAAATTCATGTTCCAGTTCAATTTCAGAAAAAGGAAAATTTGCCAAAACATCAATTGGATCTGGAGTTTGGACAAGTTTATTTTTAGGAAATGAGAAACTTGCTAAAATGTCAACGGGATTTGAATTTTGGACAAGTTCAAGTTTAGGAAATGAAAAACTTGCTGAAATTGAATCTGGATTTCCAAGATGACAAGAGTCTTGAGTCATATCAATAGAGTGTGGTACAATTGGATTAGTCAAATGTTGATAGGCTAGAGTTTCCTCTTTCCTAAGAAGGTTATCCAATTGATCTTTCACACTATTGAAAGACTCGGTACGTGTTGTTTGATATTGTAAGAAAGACTCTTGCAAGATGTCTATACTCTTTTCTAGATGTAATAGATCTACAGATGGCTGCTCTAGAATGGGAGTATATGAATCTTGAAATTGGAAATTTTGTGAATCGTGTGAGTCAAAAATGGGTGGTGATGGAAAAGTGGACTCACACAAGAGATCTTTACTCGTGTCCATGACAAATGGTTGTTTATTAGGAAATGGTGGAACTGAGTAGGACTCTTGAAAATACGGTGGAATTGGAGAGGGAAAAGATTCTGGAAATGTTTGCTCAGCTCTCTGTAAGTTAGCTTCTAAACTCCTTAGTAACTCAGATTTTTCTTCAATTGGTTCAGAAAAAGGAGTATATGAAGTGGACTCGGGAAATGAATCTTGTGAATATTGTGGACTTGGTGGAAATGGTGGACAAGGATTTTGATAATTTGACTCGGGGTACTTGAATCCCCAATTACTCGGTAAAGAGTTGAAATTATTTTGGACATGATAATTGTTAGATGGGGGGTATGGGTCGTAGTGATTCGGATAAGGCCAACCCGGTGTATGTGGTTGGTGCATATTATAAAACACCGGGTTGGAATTATCTGAATATGGTGTGTGTGTGACATAAGGATTATGATGGAAAGAATTGTAATTGTAAGCCATATCACACAATCACAAACAAACAAACAAACAAACAAACAAACAAAAGAAGAAAAGAAAAATTCTAACCTAAGTTAGGGTAGACTTAGACCTAGACGACTCCTAACAATAGATCGTCCACAGGAGGTTCAGTGTAGACTCTAACCACAAGCTAATCAGCCAGGGAAGGGTAAGGTTGGTGGGAGGTTTTCCGTCCGGAGACGTTCCTTAATTAAGTAACCAGCAACCTTCAGGCTTTCGACCCTCAACCCCTTTCCTAGACACTGATTTTGCAAGAGTTAAATTCCAACACTTTTCCCCCTTAGGATAATCTCCTAATTGAGTCCGAGATGTCCCTAGGGCCAACGTCTACTTTTTATTAAATTAGAGGCTTGGGTTAGTGAGTGCTTGGGTTGTGGTTTTCGGGCTAAGGAAAGGGTAATGACCTCCCCCACCTTATCTTATTTACTGGTATGCCCTTAGAATTGAATTGTGCAAGTGTACAAGAAAAATAACCAAGATTCACTCTAAGCCAGAAAATCAAGCAAGAGTTTGTCCTAGTCTATTATGCAATGCAAACACGTACCTTGCCTCCAGCACTCTTCAACAGTAAAAGTAAAGAATTGAAGAGACACGTGCCTAAAATGCAAGTGTCTAAACAATTTTTAACAATTATCAACCAACTTTTTACTGTTTTTTAATTAAGCAGGAATACAGTGAACAACACAGGATTTAAAGTATATAACCAGCAGTATTTTGCAGAACCAGAGGCTCTGCAGAAATTTGGTGAGAATTGAGCTCAGGACTGCCGCGTTCCCGCGGCTATTCTTGTGGATCCGCGGCACAATTAAAGAATCCTGGCCTCTGCTTTCTTGAGCAGAGGGCCAGGTTCACTTAGATGTTACTGCAGTAAAGAATTTCCTGTTTTCTTCTCCTGAAACCTGCAACAGAGAAGAATAATAGTTTAGTACTTCACTTTAAACCAAAAAAATACGTCGCTTTCCCCGGCAACGGCGCCAAAAATTTGATCGTGTTGGGAAGTAGCACTCAAAATATGTATTATGTTGAATCAATTGAAATGCTTAAATGTGCTTAATATACCCACGATACTACCGTTATAGCGTTGGCTCAACGGGTCGAATCCACGGGAAGAGCTAGCGATGGAAGCTTTACACGTATGGTAGTGAAGTGATAAAACTAGTATCCTTCTCTTGATTATAAACTTAGTGATGCAAATGCAAAAGAAACCAAAAGAGAATGGATATGTTCATGTGGAAGTGGAAAAGAAATCAAGAAGTGGATGTGGTATTCACAAGAAAAGAATCAAGAAACTTAAAGAAAGAGATCCAAGACTAGATTACCTTGCTAGCTTGCCAAGACTTACCAAACTCCTTGATAATGAAAGCTTGCCTAACGTTGTCACTCCGTTGGCTATGGATTCGTCTAGCGTGTTGACCTAATTACTTTCTCATTTGCAAGATGGTGGTTTAACCATCGGAGAAGAGAAGATCATACACTTGCAAGATTAACAAAAGCAATCACCCATGAGTAGTGAAGTGGCTAAGCTAGTGGTTAAACTAGTACATGGAATGAAAATCTAGCTACAAGAAGCCATTAAAGAACTAAAACAAAGCTTGAAGTAAATTGCAAGAACTAAACAAAGCAAGTAATAAAGCATGTAAAGAAAGCACAAGAAACTAGAATCAAACTCAAGTAGAGGAATGGAGGATGGATCAATCCTTGCATAGCTTCAAGTTGTCACCCTTGATTACACAAGCTCTCTCCCTCACAATCACTCTCTTTTGTAATGAAATCTAGGGATAGAGAAGAAGAGGGAACTAAAGAACAAAACCTAGAGAAAAATGAAAATTACAACACCTAAAACTAATCTCCTCTCTTCTCTGATCAGTCCCAGCTCGCAGGTGATAGTCCAGTATTTATAGCAGATCTGAGAAGCCTCTAGAGAGAATTCTGTTACCACAAAATCCGGAGCCAAACAACCCTAAGATTGCCGCGCCCCTTGCCGCGCCCCGCGGCAATCTTATGGCCGTTGGATCTGATCTTTCTGGTAGAGATTGGTTAGGAGTTGGTTATCCACGTGGCATGGTTAGTTTCTTCGTTTGTTGCGAGGATCTCTCTGGTTCTGGAGTGAGATTTGACTTTATCTTGGATCTTTAACTAATCACCTTAATTATTGCTAATTAAGGTAATTAATTACTTTATCTCCTTTTAATTGTGTACCTGCAAATAAGTAGAGAAGAGGATTAAAAATCATATATTTAGTTGTATTATGCATGGGGAATATGATGTAAAATATGCAATATTGTGTACTAATCAGTATGATAAGATAAGAACAGGAGACTAGAGAAGTGGAATACTAGTGGTAAAGCAGGAGGTGAACATGTATAGTATAATAATCATAAAACTGGAAATCTGATGTAAATCTGATAGAAGCATTCTTGGCAAATCACACAACGGATACATAGTTGGCATCGTTTATTATTATTACTCGTCTGACCCATATATCTAGGTATGTGTCCTGGTGTACATCTCAACACACATACATCCATATATAATCAAGACGAGGTTTGTTACTGGAAGCTGATGAAGAACTGATAGCTCATACTTATAGTAGTTCCCGACCGCCGGGACACAGCCATTGGGGGCCTGAAATCCCCCTAACACGCATCTTCTGGGGGCCTGAAATCCCCCTAACACGAATCGTCAGTTTTGGTATTCCACTACTATAAGCAAGGCATCATACCGGCACCCATCACTTCCTCCCATTTCCCGTGAAAGTTATCCTTTTTATGGCTTATTAAACATAATTATCAGATTATGGGAATGGGTAGGAACATAACTGGTCATAACAGGAGTACATAACAGGCATAACAGGAGTCATAACAAGCATAACGGGAGTTCATAACAAGAGATCATGTACTACATTCTCGTAATGTGATAATCATGAGTAGAGAGTTATTCATAATAGGTATCAGGTTTTATCATGCAATGACGAGTGATCATGCAGATGACAGGTGATAAGTCAAGCCATAACCGGGGACAAGTGGTATAACATGAGCCAATGACAAGTAGTAGCATGTCAGGTGTCAGGTGATAATGATACAGACAAGAATATGTCAAGTGTTATCATGGCAAGTATGTACATCATAATACCAAACGAGAATACCGATATAAATACATAATGTTATGCAAGTCAACCCGACGATGCGGGTAAGTCCAATGGGAAAGCGAGAACAATCGCCTAGAATTCGGGAAAACACTGTGAAATCCCAAGCTCTGGAATCCAGGTAATCAACGCGACAATGCGTTTAAAATATAAAGGGGGAGAGAAAATGGAGACGCGGGAATCACAGACGCGGGAATCACAGACGCGGGAGTCGCGTTGCGTAGATGCCACAAACGCGGGGTTCGACACCCGCGATCAAGAAGTACGCGGACGCGGACGTGGGTTCCGCGTCGCGTTAGCACGAGGAGAACACAGACGCGGGCATTAGCTCCGCGTCGTGTAGACACGAAAGGGATACAGACGCGGGCATGGATTCCGCGTTGCGTCGATACAAGAACGCAAAGGCCTTGTTAAGGAGTTGCCTGGACGCGGGGGTGAGATCCGCGTCAACAATCAACAGAGAGAAAGAGAGAGACAGGGAATGATGATTTCGTTGGTGGTGGTGTTATTTGGTGAAGGATATGGATTTTAATGGAGTAATGAAAAAGGAGGTGATGATGAAGGTGATGTTGGAGGTTGAAGTAATAGAGATGGAGGTGGTATTGTGATGGTGAAAGTGATGGTGGTGGAGAATAGTAGAGGAGATGGTGATGAAAAAGGTTAAGAAAAGATGGTGGTGGTGACGTTAGCGTTGTCGTTGAACTTGTCACCGAAATGATTACCGGAATAATCGTGAACGATTACCAGAATAATCATCGGAGATGTTGCCGACGAAGAAGAGCTCGGCCCCAATCCAAGGAGGGTGGCCGGCCTTTGGTAAGATGATGGGGTGGTGGTTTTGTGGAGAGGTTTGTTGTGGTGGTAGTTTTGGAGAAGGTAAAGGAGAAGGTGGAGGCTTTGGTGGAGTTTTGGAGTTTGTGGTGGTTTAAATGGAGAAGGAGGAGGAAGAAGATGAAGGTAGGGAGTTGGAGAAGTTGTAGTGGTTGTGGTTGTGGTGGAGATGAAGGAGGAGTTGGTGGTTAGAGTTTTGGTGAAAAAATGAAGTGGAATGAGAAGGAAAAGTTTATATAGGAATTGGAATTGTGAAGGTGATGTAAAAATGTTTAGGGAGGGGGTTTTTTGTAAAATAGAGAGGAGAGGTGGCTCTCTTGGCCGGCCATGGTGATGGGAGAGGTGTTTGAGTGTTTGGGATATTTTGGAGAAGATATTTTTGGTGGAGGAGATATTTTTGGTGGAAAGTTGTAGAAAGTAATGGAAGAATGGAGAATTTGGTGGAAGGAAAAGGAAGGAAAGAAAAAGGAAAAAAGGAAAAGAAATTAAAAAAGGAAGATATTCTCTTGGAAGAAAAAGGGAAAATAATTAGAGTGGCAGATTCCCGGGATTCAGTTGCGGATGCGGAAAACTTTCGAAAAAATACCGGAATTGTCCAAAAATCAAGTATCTCAGAACGACCCGCAAAAATTCTCAAAAATCAAGAATATTATTATAAGAATCATGGTGAAATCTATTTCAAGAAATTCTTTATAGTTTTTAAATTAAAAAGCCTGGAATCGGCCGCCTATATCGGTCGACACCAAATCTGGCAGAAATCTGATAAATTCTGAAAATTCTCAAAAAATGAATTAAGATAGTAAATATTATTCTAAGCAAATATGTGAAAGCGGTTTCTCCAAATTTGACTCCATTTGTAAATGAAAAATACAGGAATAAACCAGCGGCACCGATTAATCCTGATTTTTAGGGTGTTTATAAAATAATTCAGAAAAAATCTGAAAAATCATGAAAAATCTAAAATATTGGGAAACAGTGTTTGAAACTAAAATTAGTAAATTTAGATTACTAGAAAGACTAAATCAATGAAATCAAAAAATACGATCGAAAAATTGAATACGCAGATAAGTACGTATTCCGGGAACGGGGTGTTACATTCCACCCACCTTACAAAAAATTTCGTCCTCGAAATTTTGATAAGGGGAAGATGAATACAGGAGAGACTAGGGTCGACAATGAGAATAGGATAAAGTGGAATATTTAGAAAGATAACCAACCCAAAGTACGAAAGATCAGGGGTAGCTGTTACAAAGGTAACCAACTCAAAGTACAAAAGATCAGGGGTAGTTGTTACAATGATATCCTCAAGGTCCCTGTTCTGGATACTAGGATTCGTATTCTGCTGCTGCTTCGCCTGATGCCTCTACTGACATGTTGTAAACTTGGCCTCTGCCATGTCTGCTCTTGCTCCTCTCTGTAATTGATCATGCTGCTGGGGTGGGAATGGTGCTCTTCGGCCAATGGGTTCTGGGTTCCCTCTATGTGGTGGGGCTGGAAGTACTGGTCTAATTGGTGCCATATTTCCTACCCTTCTGAACGGGCAATCTCTTATTGCAGGACTTCCAGTCCCACAGGCTAAGCACAGTCCGTTAGCCATTCGACAGTCTTTCCTATAATGTCCAGGCTTGTGGCAGAAGTTGCATATGATCTGAGGAAGAGAAGGTTGGAATGGTCGTTTGACTATCGGGCCATTGATGGGCCTGGTTGTGTGTTCTTCGTTTATCAACTGAAAGGGTCTCTTCATTGGCTTGTTCTGTACCTGGTTCTCATTCTTCTTCTCCAGTCCTCGTTCTACTTCACGGGCAATGGAGAGAACCTGGGAGTACGTCTTTAGCTGTTGAGGAATAAGAAACATCTGAACATCCATCTTCAGCCCTTGCTGAAATCTGCTAGCCCGTTTCTCTTCATCTGTCACCATGTAAGGTGCAAACCTGCTAAGCCTCAAGAATTCGGCTGCATATTCATCCACTGACCGATTTCGTTGTTGTAGCCGGATAAATTGTTCTTCCATTTCCTTTTGAGCTGTTGCAGGGAAGAATCTTTCGTAGAAACCCTTTGAGAACTGGTCCCACGTAATGGGTTTCTCCAGTGTTGCTTCTTCTGCCAACCACCAGGTTCTGGCCACATCTCTCAGCTGTATCTTGGCCACTTCCACTTGGTTCTCCTTAGGGATTCGGGCTGCTTTCAAGAGATCTGTCGTGTCTACCAGCCATTGTTCTACATCCAAGGGCTTCTCTATGCCTGAAAAGATCGCCGGTTGTAATCTCCTGAAGTCTGACACGTTGCCTGGCCTCTGCTCTCGGGGTGCAACCAACAGTCTTGACGTAGAAGCTCTGTCTGCTGTTGTTGATTCTGTATCATCCCTTGAAGTACCCTCATCAGGCTATCATTGTCTCTGCTGGATCCATCTTGAGAAGTACCAGGACCATTGCGTGTTCCCCGTCTTTCCATATCTAAGTTGGTTGAAGGGGTAACAAGAAGGAGCTAGAAGGTAAAAGATTGAAGGGTCTCAGGATACAAGGAATGGATCAAAAGAAAGAGAGAGATAACTCTGTACTTGTAGTTGGATTGTATAACCAAGACTCTTGTATTCCAGTTGCAAATTTCTTTACCATTAATCTGCCATCTGGACGTACTGAGGATGTGAGAACCTAGGCTCTGATACCATCCTGTAACACCCCGATTCGGCGGGTACGGAGACGTTACTGCAACGTATATACGCAAGTAAGAAATACCTCACGTATATACGCTAAGCATCAGTACAGGCAAGAATCAGAGTACGGAAGCAAGTGGTGCATTATACATTCCAACATATGAGTACAATTACAAAGTTATCACCAGAGGTGACAAATATTACAAGAATATTACATCACCTGATAGGCGCAAATACGAGAATACAAAGATATGTACATGTTTGAACAGTACAAAAGGGCGCTCACGAGATAGCTGGAGAAGCCGCGAGCCAACAAGGGGGAGCAAGGATGGGACTGGAGCTACAGCTGATCTGTCTGCTCCACAGAAGTAAGCTTGGTCCTCAGCAAGAAGATCCCCTTCGGTCCAAGCTCCAGGACCTGGACATGAGGATCCAGAGGAGTCAGAACTCCCCCAGCAAGTGGTGAGGCGAAAGCCAGATGGCGTGAAAAGATAAGCACATGTGTATCGATAAAACTGAATCATAAGCATGCATTGAAAACCGTGTCATGAGCATAAGCATGCAAGAGCAAGTAGATATAAAACAAGTGATATCAAGCAGGAAGTACTCATGGTATGATAAGATAAGAACAGGAGACTAGAGAAGTGGAATACCAGTGGTAAAGCAGGAGGTAAACATGTATAGTATAATAATCATAAAACTGGAAATCCGATGTAAATCCGATCGAAGCATTCTTGGCAAATCACACAACGGATACATAGTTGGCATCGTTTATTATTATTACTCGTCTGACCCATATATCTAGGTATGTGTCATGGTGTACATCTCAACACACATACATCCATATATAAGCAAGCCGAGGTTTGTTACTGGAAGCTGATGAAGAACTGATAGCTCATACTTATAGTAGTTCCCGACCGCCCGGGACACAGCCATTGGGGGCCTAAAATCCCCTTAACACGCATCTTCTGGGGGCCTGAAATCCCCTTAACGCGAATCGTCAGTTTTGGTATTCCACTACTATAAGCAAGGCATCATACCGGCACCCATCACTTCCTCCCATTCCCCGTGAAAGTTATCCTTTTTATGGCTTATTAAACATAATTATCAGATTACGGGAATGGGTAGGAACATAACTGGTCATAACAGGAGTACATAACAGGCATAACAGGAGTCATAACAAGTATAACGGGAGTTCATAACAAGAGATCAGGTACTACATTCCCGTAATGTGATAATCATGAGTAGAGAGTTATTCATAATAGGTATCAGGTTTTATCATGCCAATGACGAGTGATCATGCAGATGACAGGTGTAAGTCAAGCCATAACCGGGGACAAGTGGTATAACATGAGCCAATGACAAGTAGTAGCATGTCGTGTGTCAGGTGATAATGATACAGACAGGAATATGTCAAGTGTTATCATGGCAAGTATGTACATCATAATACCAAACGAGTACCGATATAAATACATAATGTTATGCAAGTCAACCCGACGATGCGGGTAAGTCCAATGGGAAAGCGAGAACACTCGCCTAGAATTCGAGAAAACACTGTGAAATCCCAAGCTCTGAAATCCAGGTAATCAACGCGACAATGCGTTTAAAATATAAAGGGGGAGAGAAAATGGAGACGCGGGAATTACAAACGCGGGAATCACAGACGCGGGAATCACAGATGCGGGAATCACAGACGTGGGAGTCGCGTTGCGTAGATGCCACAAACGCGGGGTTCGACACCCACGATCAAGAAGTACGCGGACGCGGACGTGGGTTCCGCGTCGCGTTAGCACGAGGAGAACACAGACGCGGGCATTAGCTCCGCGTCGTGTAGACACGAAAGGGATACAGACGCGGGTATCGATTCCGCGTTGCGTCGATACAAGAACGCGAAGGCCGCGTTAAGGAGTTGCCTGGACGCGGGGGTGAGATCCACGTCAACAATCAACAGAGAGAAAGAGAGAGATAGGAAAAGATGATTTCGTTGGTGGTGGTGTTATTTGGTGAAGGATATGGATTTTAATGGAGTAATGAAAAAGGAGGTGATGATGAAGGTGATGTTGGAGGTTGAAGTAGTGGAGATGGAGGTGGTATTGTGATGGTGAAAGTGATGGTGGTGGAGAATAGTAGAGGAGATGGTGATGAAAAAGGTTAAGAAAAGATGGTGGTGGTGACGTTAGCGTTGTCGTTGAACTTGTCACCGAAATGATTACCGGAATAATCGTGAACGATTACCGGAATAATCATCGGAGATGTTGCCGACGAAGAAGAGCTCGGCCCCAATCCAAGGAGGGTGGCCGGCCTTTGGTAAGATGATGGGGTGGTGGTTTTGTGGAGAGGTTTGTTGTGGTGGTAGTTTTGGAGAAGGTAAAGGAGAAGGTGGAGGCTTTGGTGGAGTTTTGGAGTTTGTGGTGGTTTAAATGGAGAAGGAGAAGGAAGAAGATGAAGGTAGGGAGTTGGAGAAGTTGTAATGGTTGTGGTTGTGGTGGAGATGAAGGAGGAGTTGGTGGTTAGAGTTTTGGTGAAAAAATGAAGTGGAATGAAGAAGGAAAAGTTTATATAGGAATTGGAATTGTGAAGGTGATGTAAAAATGTTTAGGGAGGGGGTTTTTTGTAAAATAGAGAGGTGAGGTGTCTCTCTTGGCCGGCCATGGTGATGGGAGAGGTGTTTGAGTGTTTTGGGATATTTTGGAGAAGATATTTTTGGTGGAAAGTTGTAGAAAGTAATGGAAGAATGGAGAATTTGGTGGAAGGAAAAGGAAGGAAAGAAAAAGGAAAAAAGGAAAAGAAATTAAAAAAAGAAGATATTCTCTTGGAAGAAAAAGGAAAAATAATTAGAGTGGCGGATTCCCGGGATTCAGTTGCGGATGCGGAAAACTTTCGAAAAAATACCGGAATTGTCCAAAAATCAAGTATCTTGGAACGACCCACAAAAATTCTCAAAAATCAAGAATATTATTCTAAGAATCATGGTGAAATCTATTTCAAGAAATTCTTTATTATTTTTAAATTAAAAATCCTGGAATCGACCGCCAATATTGGTCGCACCAAATCTGGCAGAAATCTGATAAATTCTGAAAATTCACAAAAAATGAATTAAGATAATAAATATTATTTTAAGCAAATATGTGAAAGCGGTTTCTCCAAATTTGACTCCATTTGTAAATGAAAAATACAGGAATAAACCAGCGGCACCGATTAATCCTGATTTTTAGGGTGTTTATAAAATAATTCAGAAAAAATCTGAAAAATCATGAAAAATCTAAAATATTGGGAAACAGTGTTTGAAACTAAAATTAGTAAATTTAGATTACTAGAAAGACTAAATCAACGAAATCAAAAAATACGATCGAAAAATTGAATACGCAGATAAGTACGTATTCCGGGAACGGGGTGTTACAGTCTTGAAGGGATCGACTACCTCGTTCTCTGCTTTAAAGGTGGTCCTCTCCCGTGGCATTGACAGCATTCGGGACTTTGGAGGTGATGACCAGGCCGCTACATTGGAGCTTCTGGTGGACAGACTCGAGAGGGATGTGGACGAATGGCGCCGTCTTAGTCATTCGGATCTGGAATCTTCAGTTAACGAGCAGCTTGTGCACCTTGTTGCTCAGATGCATGAAGCTCATCTCGCCGCTCGAGAAGCTGCTAAGGCCATTTCTTCTGATTTGAAATCCTTGGAGACAAGGAAAGTAGAGCTCGGAGATGCCATAGACGCTTCTAGCAGTGCTCTTCTTGACGCTAAGGATAAAATTGAAAAGGCCAAGGAAATGATCAGGAAGGCTAATCTTCTTTTGTCCAAGGCTGAACCAGTGCGTCTTGAGGAGACTGCCCGGCTTGAACAGCTTAAGGCCCAGAATGATGAAGTCTTGCGGCAAGAGCTAGCACATAGGGCAACCTTGGTTGAAATTGAAGCTCTCTTGGTCCAGACGGCGAGCTTTAATGAGGCCGAGTTGAGATCGCAGGCACTCATCAGGGCTGCTGAAGAGAGGAAGACAAGGCTGACCACTCTTGAAGAACGGATCAAGTCTTATGAATAACCATTGTAACTTGTAATCTGTGCATTCATGTAACCTTTTTTCGGAATCAATAAAAGTAATTTCGTTTTGACTCCCCTGTTGTATTTCTAACTTGTTTTATCTTCTGAATTCTCGCTTTCAAGTTGTATTGCAGCCATTTGAGAAAATAGTCCTTACTGGACTAAAAGATGAGACTTGGTTATCTGCCGGTTCAGAGGTCGCAATGACGTAACCGATTGAGAAGCCACCAAGCTCAAAATTTTGTCATATGATGACAAAGAAGTAATCCTTGCTGGTCTGAAGGATGAGACTTGGCTATCTGCCAGTTCAGAGGTTACAATGACGTAACCGATTGAGAAGCCACCAAGCTCAAAATTTTATCGTATGATGACAAAGAAATAGTCCTTACCGGACTGAAGGATGAGAAGCCACCAAGCTCAAAATTTTGTCATATGATGACAAAGAAGTAATCCTTGCTGGTCTGAAGGATGAGACTTGGCTATCTGCCAGTTCAGAGGTTGCAATGACGTAACCGATTGAGAAGCCACCAAGCTCAAAATTTTATCGTATGATGACAAAGAAATAGTCCTTACCGGACTGAAGGATGAGACTTGGCTATCTGCCGGTTCAGAGGTTGCAATGACGTAACCGATTGAGAAGCAACCAAGCTCAAAATTTTGGATGGGATCCGGAAGAAATTGTCAAGGTATATTGTTAACGTGATAACCAGAAAAGTCCACCAAAGACTGAGTGGGACTCAAAAACTTACTGGGGAGCTAGGAAATGAATTCCATAGAAGATCATATGTCAGAGGTGTAATGTTAACGTGATAAAAAGAACTTCGTAGGGATTCAGAAAGCAATTTGTCAGAGGTGTAATGTTAACTTGATAAAAAGATATGCATGCTAGAGGTATAATGTTAAACATAGCACGGAAAGATCTCGTTTTCATTACGAAAATCGAGAGATCACTGTCATAGGTTTAATGTTAACTTTACAGCGAAATAGATGCCAGAGGTGTAGTGTTAAACATAGCATGAAAAGGTCTCTTCTCACAGAGAAAAACGAGGAGATCACTGTCATAGGTTTAATGTTAACTTAACAGCGAAATGGATGCCAGAGGTGTAGTGTTAAACATAGCATGAAAAGGTCTCGTTCTCACAGAGAAAAACGAGGAGATCACTGTCATAGGTTTAATGTTAACTTAACAGCGAAATGGATGCCAGAGGTGTAGTGTTAAACATAGCATGAAAAGGTTTTGTTCTCACAGAGAAAAATGAGGAGATCACTGTCATAGGTTTAATGTTAACTTAACAGCGAAATGGATGGAAAGATCTTTATATGTGGTCTTACCATTCTATGGATGAGAATTGGTAAGTGATTTTAAAGAGGGAATCAAATGGGAACAGGTCCCTTAGGATTTTTTAGCAAATTCTCAGCTGTCAACGGGTTTGATATGCCTTTACCAACTATCGTTTGAGTCAGGCTAGCCATGCTATTTCCCTCAGCATAATGAGTTATCGAGGACTTATGTTGGGCTTAAAGGCCAACATTTTCCTCTATACTTAACCATTAAAGGTGTTGGATCATTTGGTTAGTACATGTGTAACCTTGATTCTTCTTTGAGACAACTAGTGTATGATCAGCTTCCTACTGGTTTATGGTTGTATGATCTCATTTGGAGGAAGAGAGAGGCTCTCTTTCTGCGTACCTTGGATTTGAAGGTCTTGATCAGAGGTGTAATGTTAACTTGATCATGAGAAGGATCCTTAATCAAGGATAATACTTATTTAAGAACTTGCCATTGATCGGCATCATGAGTAAATCACCATCTGAAGTCATAAGGCGATATGCTCCATTTGAATAGACTGTCCTATTACAAACGGTCCCTCCCATTTGGGCTGAAATTTGCCTTTGGTTTTGTGAGTCATGATCATTGGTCGTCTGACGGCTAAAACCAAATCTCCTTTCTGAAAGACTCTTTGCTTGACCTTCTTATTGAAGGCTTTTGAGATCCGAGCTTGATACAACTCGATGTACTGCTGAGCTTGTAACCACCTTTCATCTAGGGCTTCTAGCTCTTGAAGACGCAACCAATCATTGTCCTCTAATGTGATCTTAGTGATCAGAGTGACTCGTAATGACGGCATCTGGATTTCTAACGGTATGACTGCTTCACACCCGTATACCAGGGAAAAAGGCGTATTACCTGTCGGGGTCCGAACCATGGTTCGGTAGGCCCAAAGACATTCACTAAGCTTTTCATTCCAATCTCGCTTATTTGAAGAGATGAACTTTTTGAGTAACTTAATGATTGTCTTGTTAAATGCTTCCGCCAAGCCATTAGCGGCGGGATTATAGGCAGTTGAAGCCACATTCTGAATTCGGTATTTATCGCAGAATCGATAGAATACCGGCTTATGAATTGGGGACCATTATCATGGATGATCCACCTAGGGACACCAGATCGATGGATGACATGGTGTTTGATGAAATTAACCACGTTAGAAGTTTTGACTTCAACCAGTGGTATAGCTTCCGCCCACTTTGAAAAGTAGTCGGTTATTGCCAGGATAAACTGGTGTCCTTTTGTCGAAGATGGGGCTGATTGGCCCTACGACATCGATTCCCCATGCTTCAAATGGCCATGAAGCAACAGTTGGATGGAGCAACTCTGAGGGCTGATGTATGAAGTCTGCATGGATTTGGCATGCTTTACACCTTCGTGCATATTGGATGGTGATAGGTAGTAAAAAATGCATATTTATCACTACATTTACTATCATATTTCCATATTTATTCCTATAATTATGCACTATTACTAATGTTTTATTATTTAATGTGTGCAGGCCTTGAGTAATTATTTAAATAAAAGAATAAAGCCTTAAATGAAGCCCAGAAGCCCAAAAAGCCCATGTGCAAGCCCATGTGCAAAAGTTGCAATTACTAAAGAAGAGGAAAGGGATGGACTTCTACTCAACCCTAATTGCTTGTAGGACAAGGCTATAGATAAAGGGAAAATAGTGCAAAGATAACAAAATCGTTTTAAAAGATTTGGATTTAGGGTAACTTGCTTCCCAAGTTATCCTGAATTTTTAAAATAAAGAGTCGGTATACAAAATCCAGAAGGATATACCCAGATGGACGGACCAGAGGAGGCCACGCGCGAAAGCGCGTGGCCAGAAGCCAATCTATGGCCGCGGAAACGCGGCCATAGCCGCGTTTCCGCGGCAATACGGATGAGGTTGGGTACGTGCTTTCGTGGAGGAGTTGTACCGGGACTCTATTTCTTCCATCTCCTATAAATACCCCTGCAGAGCAACAGAGAAGGGTGTGAAGAAACGAGCTTAGCGTTTTTCTTTAATTTTTCTCTCTAATTTGTAGTTTGTAACTTAGGTTTTTTTTAGTTTTCTTATATGTAATTTTTACTTTTTCTTTATGTAACTGAGAGGAGAGACGAGTTTCATGGAGGAAGGAGATCAAGCTTGTACTGAGGTGACATCGGTGTAAGTAAGTCTTTTCTTCCATTGTTATAAGAATCAAATCGAAGTTTCTGTTTATTCTTTACTCTTGTTTTAGTTTATTTTCCTCTGATGTGTTTGTAATCCAAGTGAATTCAATAGCCTCGAAGTTGCCTTCTCCTTGCAAGTGCCCTTGATGGCCTATGGTAATGAATAACCATTCTTTGTTAGTTTAGCTCGCCTTTTATTCTTAGTGTAGATCGTGAATGGGGAAGATCCTATACGCCATACTTGATTGCCTTCAAAGACAAGGTAAGTCGTCGCAATGAATCCAAGGTATATGAGCACTGAAGAGGTAAGTAATTTTAAGGTTATTTTTCTTTTCTTTTATTTCTTTAGTTTAGATCACCAACACCAACAACACCCAATTCAAATTCTTGTATATAATCTATTTTCCATCTTCTTAATCTACCATCTTCTTCCTAATTCAAACACTTTGTAACCTAAAAGAGAACTTGCTAAAAAAGCTTCCATCGCTAGTCCCTCCCTGTGGATCACGACGCGCATAGCCACTTGCTATAGCGGTAGAATTGAGTACCTTGCACATCCTATTCTTAGATCTGAAATTCTGTATTTTTGTGTGCAGGTAAAACCTCAATCAGATGGCATCGGCTATCATGGTTGGCCAATAATATCCAAGCCTATGCAATCTGTCTTTAAGTTTTAGACCTGGCTGATGAGCTCCGCATATGCCGTCGTGTGCTTTTTTAAGCACTTCCTGCGCCTCTGAATTAGAAAGGCAACGGAGGAGGACACCGTCATATGAACGACGGTAAAGTGTCTTCAGAGTTGGATCGTAGTAAAAATGGAGAGACCTTCGTCTGATAGATGTCGCTTCTTTAGGATTGTCTAGCAGCAGACCATGTAGAGCATAGTCGATGAAAGAAAATCGCCAATCTCTTGGCTCAAGATTTGTCGAGATATTATAGACCTCTCTGATTTTTAACATATGTTTAGAGCAGACAAGGTGTCGAGTCGTCACTGTAAGGTGATACTCGGTGTCGACTGCAAAGGTTATCGTCGTTGCTAATGCAGCAAGAGCATCTACCTTAGTATTCTGAGATCGAGACACGTGCCCGATGTAAAAGCCATCAAACAGATTAGCCAATTCAATGACCGTGTGATAATAAGGCACCAAATCCTCGTGACGGACCTCATATTCGCCTTTAACCTGATTGATAATCAATTTTGAATCGCCGTAAGCGTCAAGGTAGCGTACCCCCATTCCGTGGGCGAGCTGAAGACTAATGAGTAGAGCATTATATTCCGCTACATTGTTGGAGCATGATTCCGTCAGAGAAAATGCTCTAGGAAGGACGTGATTTTGTGGAGAGGTAAACACAACCCCCACGCCGGCAATGATCCTGCCTTTAGGGCCTATTCGTGATGCTCCATCGAAGAACATCTGCCATACTTTGTCTTCTGAAGTTACATTGGACTCGAAGACTTTATCTGGAATATCTTCATGAAGTTTTGAGTTTTTCGGAACTGGATGAGCAGCCAAGAACTCTGCAAGTGCCTGGCCTTTAACCGCCTTTTGAGGGATAAAGATCATGTCGTATTAAGACAAAAGAAGCGCCCATTTAGCTAATCTTGAATTCAATGATCCTGGCTTCGTCATGAGAAGACGCAAAAGATTCACTCTGGAGATGACATGTATGGTTTGGCCGACCAAATAATGTCGTGTCTTCTGAATGGCAAAGGCAAGAGCTAAGCACTCCTTCTCAATAGGATTATAGTGAGATTCTGCCCCTATCAGAGTCCTGCTCAGATAATAAATGGCCTGTTCGTGACCATTGTCGTCTTTTTGAGCAAGCAAGGCACCAAGAGAATGGTCCATAACTTTCACATAAAGCAAGAATGGTTTTCCTGATGTGGGAGCTACCAAGACTGGGGGTTTTGTGAGATATCTCTTGATATCCTCGTAAGCTTCTTGACAAGCTTGATCCCATACAAAGGAAGCACCCTTTTTCATGAGTCGGGTGAACGGTTGACAACGGCCTGAGAGATTTGCGATGAATCTTCTAATATAAGCCAGTCTACCTTGCAAGCCTCTAAGCTCTTTGAGATTCCTAGGTGGGTGCATGCTCTGAATGGCTTTGACTTTGTCTGGGTCAAGATGAATTCCTTTTGATGTAACAATAAATCCAAGGAACTTGCCACTCGAAACTCCCAAGAAGGATTTTGTCGGATTCATTTTCAGTTGATGAGCCTGCATTATGTCGAACATCGTTCTCAAGTCACGAAGATGGTCATTCTTATTGCGGCTTTTGACAGCAATGTCGTCGACATAGCATTCTACCATTTTTCAGAGATGATCGCGGAAGATTGTACTCATTGCCCGCTGATAGGTTGCTCCAGCGTTCTTTAGTCCAAAGGGCATCACAATGTAGCAGTATACCCCCAATGGTGTTCGGAACGAAGTATGCTTCTCGTCGTCGGGATACATCTTAATCTGATTGTACCCTGAAAAGCCGTCCATAAAAGACATTCTTTCGAATCCACAGGTGTTGTCAATCATGACATCGGTGATGGGCAGTGGGAATTCGTCTTTAGAACAAGCTGTATTGAGATCATGGTAGTCGATGCAGATCCGTATTTTTCCATTCTTCTTGAGGACGGGAACGATATTAGCAACCCAATCTGGATGTTGTTCTTCCCGTATGAAGCCACATGCAATGAGCTTATGAACTTCGACTTCAATAGCCTCCATAATGCTCGGGCGAAACTGATGTTGTTGCTGCTTGACTGGCTTGGCATCAGGTTTGATATTTAGACGATGCATGGCTACTTGTGGATCAAGTCCGGGCATGTCTTCGTAGTTCCATGCGAAGACGTCTATATACTCCTTTACGAGTATTATTAATTCTTCTTTTTCCTTAAGTGAGAAGCTCTCACTTATAAAGATGGGTTTAGGGTGATCTTGACTACCCAAGTTGACTTGCATCACCTTGTATTCAATAGGTGGTTCGCGCAGTTCGAATCGCTTTACCCATTGGAGATCTAATTACTGAACCCATGGTTCCTCATCAGTAGCTTCTGCTGGCTCCAATTGACTGCTTGAAGTCATATTAACGGTGAGATTCTCGAACATCATTCCCACACTGACATCTGAGTCCCACTCGGAGGAAGAGGCAGAATGTGATGGAATCGGTTCGCCATCCCTGAATTGAACCGTTGCTGGTGGTGTGGGTGTAACGTATCCCAACCCCCTGCGTGTGTTATCATAGTAATTTGTAGGTTTTTCTTTTGGCATAAAGTTACGCAGCAAATTACGCCTTCCTTTTCCGAAATTCAGGCCCTCTCCATGCTTTAGGTTGTACCCTATTTTCCTCATCCTATGGTGCGCTGGTCGCGCATAATGGAAAATTGCGGGGTGTCTGAGTCTGAACTTGAACCTGTGGTTGTGGACCCTCGTGGTTGGGCTTTACCAAAAATTATCGGTGACTGACCTTCTTCGGATGGAGGGATCACTAAAACGGCCCCTTCTACAGATTCCATGGGTGTCTCGGATGCACTTGGTCTAGGTAAGGGTATGTGCAGAGAGCTATCCGTAATGGATTCAAACAACCCAACACTCACAGGATAATCGAAGAAAATATTATCATTAATTACCCATTCGCCCTCATCTTCAGAAGGAGTGTTACATTGGGGATTATTAAGACATGCTATAATTGGTTCACCAATCAAAATGACTGGCATATCTGCTTCAGATTCTGAATCCGCCTCATTGCCACTATCATCATCGTCCGGCAATGATTCTTTCGATGTTTCACCGGTCTCTTGATACAGGAGAGCGTCAGTAAAGTAATTTTTCACCCCTTTAAATGGTTGCTTCTCAGCGAAGACAGTTCGTACTGTTGCATCATCTTCAACATATTTGAAGCACTGGTGCAGAGTGGAGGGAAGATCCAGTTGGCGTGGATCCACGGTCGCCCCAGTAGCAAGTGTATGATGTGTCAGCGTCAATGACATAGCACGTCACTTCTGACTTCAGGCTCCCGATTCGGCAACGGAGTCGAATTTTCCCAAGTGGATGACTACTTCCGGCATTAAAATCGTAAATTGTTGTAGTGATTGCGGACAACCTATATAGTGGTATGCCAAGGAAATAGAGGAGCCTTTTGGGGATGATGCTGAGTGCAGACCCCGGATCAACCTGTACCCTTTTAATGCATGTTAAACCGATGTATCCGGTGTAGTACAAAGGTCGATCGTGCTTGTTATCCTTGAGAAGCATATCTTCCGCTGTGAAGGTAACATCGGGTATCTTTGTGTAACACCCCGCTCCCGGAATACGTACTTAGTTGCGTATTCAGATTTTCGATCATATTTTTCGATTTACTTCCTGAATTTGACCGATTTTAATTTTAAATATCATTTTCCAATATTATATATTTTCTATGATTTTCTGGAATTTTCTTGGATTAAGAGGAATTTCTTCAAAACCGGTGTCGGCCAGTGCCGCTGACCGATTCCCAGATTTTTAATTTGCAATCGGATTTGAATTTCTAAAAGGTCCTTTAGACATTTTCTCTTAGAATCATATTTCTTACTCAAATGCTTTTTCTGAGAATTTTATGAATTTATGAAAATTCCATCGGAGTCGGTAACTAACTGATTCCGGGATTTTTAGTTTTAAAACTATAAAGTATTTCTTAAAACGGATTTCACTATGAGTCTTAAAATATTATTATTGATTTTTGGTATAATTTGCGAGTCGTTCCGAGATACTTGATTTCGGGACGATTTCGGTATTTTCCGAAATGTTTTCCGTATCCTCGACTTAAACCCGGGAATCTGTGTTTCCAATATTTTCATTTTTCTAGTCAAAGAGAATATCTTCTCTTTATCAATTTCTTTTCCTTTTTCCTTTTTCCTTATTTCTCTTCCTTCCTCCACAATCCACAAGAATTCCATTTTCCAAAATTCCAACAATTCCAAAATTCCATTTTCTTTCACCAACTTCCTCATTAATGCCCCTCTTTCTCTCTCTCTCTCATGGCCGGCCAAGTGGCCAAAAGAGGGACACCTCATCCCCCCTTATTTGCAAAAACCCCCCTCTCTTCTATCTTATTTGCACCTCCTTCACAAAATCAAAATCCTATATAAACATTTCCTTTTCATTTCTACTTCTTTTTCTCTTCACTTCACCAAAGAATTTGTCTCCACCAAAATCCTCCTCCATCTCAACTCAACCACCAACTCCAAAACACCAAGGCTATCATCTTCACCACAACCTCAACCCCTGGCTTTTGGATTTGGGCCGTATCCTTCTTCGTCTTGGTGATATTGTCGACTTCGATCTCTTCGAACGCGTAAAGCTTCAAGTAACCGATCTATGTGAGTATTTCTACTCACCAAGACTTGGCTAATTCCTAGCATATTGGTGTTTACATATCTTGTATATTTGTATCTTCAAAATCATGTTATTTGATCATCAAACACAACCATCAAAATCTGTTCTGTGTGCTGTTTCCAGACGATTAGTCGACTTGACCTAGGAATTAGTCGACTTGAAACCCTTATTTGAAACGTAACCTTTTCTGGAACACAGTTTTAGTCGACTTACCTTAATTATTAGTCGACTATAGATCACTATTAGTCGACTACCCATTCTATCCTAGTCGACTAACTTTTCCTGAAACCAAAACTCAACTTTCTGTAACTCAGTATTAGTCGACTTGACATGACTGTTAGTCGACTTGAGATGTCTGTTAGTCGACTACTCCCTTGACCCTAGTCGACTAACTTTTCCTGAATCAGAAACCCAACTCTCTGGAACCCAGTTTTAGTCGACTATACCAGACTATTAGTCGACTAACCCCTTTATTAGTCGACTACCTATTCCGCCTAGTCGACTAACTTTGGCTGTCTGTTATAGTTGATTTCTTTCTTGAATCTGGATCTTATCCTTGGTGCATGTGCAATATATTATTCTTACTAGTGCTTCATGACTGATACTTCATGACTCATTACTTGATGTATATCTCCTCTTGTCACTTCATATTTCCATGTCTATGTATTACCATGCAACTGCTTGTTTCATTCTTATACTTGTACCATGCCTGTGCTATTCTTACTTCTTTATCGCATACCATGCTTGGCCGACCCTTCGTGGTCGTTGATCTTGGGTTACTTCTATGTTACCACCTGCCATGTCGTTACTTCCGACCTATCAGTTTCATGCTTCCATTTAACCCATGTATTTTACTTGGCAATTGATTGTTATCATCTACCACCAGACTATTATCAATCTCTTATCATGATTGGTTGCTTGTTAAATATCACCATCTTATCATGCTATCTCTTGACACCAAGCATGATGCACCTGATTCTGATATAATTATTACGATAACGGGAATGTAGTATCTGATCTCCTGTTATGATTCCAGTTATGATTCTTGTTATGTATTCCAGTTACGATCCTGCTCATTCCCGAAATCTGGTAATTATGTTAATAAACCATAAAAAGGATAACTTGCACGGGGAATGGGAGGAAGTGATGGATGCCGGAATGATATCTTGCTTATAGTAATGGAATAAAATATTGGCGGTAAGTGTTAGTGGGACTTTGGGCCCACAGGAGATGCGTGTTAGGGGGACTTAGGGCCCTCAAACTGGTCCCAGGTGTATGGGAACTACTATAAGAAGCTCTATCAGTTCTCCATCTGCTTCCGTTAACAACCCTCGCCTTGCTTATATATGGATGTATGTGTGTTAGGATGTACACCTGGACACATACCTAGATATATGGGTCAGACGAGTAATAATAATAACGATGCCTGTTGTGACACATGCTACTCCTGTTATGATTCCTGTTACACCTGCTATGCATGTTATGATTCCCGTTATGTACTCCTGTCATGCATGTTATGATTCCCGTTATGTATTCCTGTCATGCCTGTTATGTGTTCCTGTTATGACTACTTTGTAACTCGGGTTGTATGTGCTTGGATTACGATGATATGAGATAAAGGTATATAGATGAGGGTTTCCTTGTTTGGATTATTCCTTCGATGTACTAGTCTCATAGAGCCGTGACCTAAGCTTATACAATCAGTTTTGCCTGTAACCGGCTTTATATCGGATTTCCTGTTTTATGATTATTATGTTATGCCCGTTCATACATACTACATTTGTGTTCTAACCCCTGTTTTCTGAACTTGATATCCTTTGCTGTATTTTTATTGTGCTCACCCTGGCTCGCCACCTGGCATTGCATCATACTCGCCTGGGGAGTTTTACTGACTCCCCTGGATTCTCATGTCCAGGTTCTGGAGCTTGCTGTGGAGCAGTTAGATCAGCTGCAACTACCATCTCATCCTTGCTTTCCCGGTTGACTCGCGATGTTTCTGGTTATCTCGTGAGCACTCTTTTATACTGTTCATCCTTGTACATTTCCATGTATTCCCGCATTTGCGCATCTGTGATATAATATTCATGTAATATTGGATCACCTCTGGTGATAACTTTGTAATTGTACTCATGTGTTGGAATGTATAATGCACCATTTGCTTCCGTACTCTGATTCTTGCCTTTACTGATGCTTAGCGTATATACGTGGGGGCACTTTCTGACCTGCGTATATACGTCGCAGTGACGTCCCCGTATCCGTGGGATCGGGGCGTTACAGGATGGTATCAGAGCTTAGGCTCTTACTTCCTCAGTACGTCCAGATGGCAAATTAATGGTAAAGAAATTTGCAACTGGAATGCTTGAGTCTTGGTTATACATTCCAACACAGTGCAGAGTTATCTATTCTATCTTGATCATCCTTCCTTTGATTCCTAATTTCTTCCATCTTTTCCCTGTTTTGGTTTTATGAAGCCTTTGATTCCACCATTGTCCTCCTTGTGTTCAATTTACCCCTTAACGAAATTGCGAGGACGCAATTTTTTGTAAGGTGGGTGGATTGTAACACCCCGCTCCCGGAATACGTACTTAGTTGCGTATTCAGATTTTCGATCATATTTTTCGATTTACTTCCTGAATTTGACCGAGTTTAATTTTAAATATCATTTTCCAATATTATATATTTTCTATGATTTTCTGGAATTTTCTTGGATTAAGAGGAATTTCTTCAAAACCGGTGTCGGCCAGTGCCGCTGACCGATTCCCGGATTTTTAATTTGCAATCGGATTTGAATTTCTAAAAGGTCCTTTAGACATTTTCTCTTAGAATCATATTTCTTACTCAAATACTTTTTCTGAGAATTTTATGAATTTATGAAAATTCCATCGGAGTCGGTAACTAACTGATTCCGGGATTTTTAGTTTTAAAACTATAAAGTATTTCTTAAAACGGATTTCACTATGAGTCTTAAAATATTATTATTGATTTTTGGTATAATTTGCGAGTCGTTCCGAGATACTTGATTTCGGGACGATTTCGGTATTTTCCGAAATGTTTTCCGTATCCTCGACTTAAACCCGGGAATCTGTGTTTCCAATATTTTCATTTTTCTAGTCAAAGAGAATATCTTCTCTTTATCAATTTCTTTTCCTTTTTCCTTTTTCCTTATTTCTCTTCCTTCCTCCACAATCCACAAGAATTCCATTTTCCAAAATTTCAACAATTCCAAAATTCCATTTTCTTCCACCAACTTCCTCATTAATGCCCCTCTTTCTCTCTCTCTCTCATGGCCGGCCAAGTGGCCAAAAGAGGGACACCTCATCCCACCTTATTTGCAAAAACCCCCCTCTCTTCTATCGTATTTGCACCTCCTTCACAAAATCAAAATCCTATATAAACATTTCCTTTTCATTTCTACTTCTTTTTCTCTTCACTTCACCAAAGAATTTGTCTCCACCAAAATCCTCCTCCATCTCAACTCAACCACCAACTCCAAAACACCAAGGCTATCATCTTCACCACAACCTCAACCCCTGGCTTTTGGATTTGGGCCGTATCCTTCTTCGTCTTGGTGATATTGTCGACTTCGATCTCTTCGAACGCGTAAAGCTTCAAGTAACCGATCTATGTGAGTATTTCTACTCACCAAGACTTGGCTAATTCCTAGCATATTGGTGTTTACATATCTTGTATATTTGTATCTTCAAAATCATGTTATTTGATCATCAAACACAACCATCAAAATCTGTTCTGTGTGCTGTTTCCAGACGATTAGTCGACTTGACCTAGGAATTAGTCGACTTGAAACCCTTATTTGAAACGTAACCTTTTCTGGAACACAGTTTTAGTCGACTTACCTTAATTATTAGTCGACTATAGATCACTATTAGTCGACTACCCATTCTATCCTAGTCGACTAACTTTTCCTGAAACCAAAACCCAACTTTCTGTAACTCAGTATTAGTCGACTTGACATGACTGTTAGTCGACTTGAGATGTCTGTTAGTCGACTACTCCCTTGACCCTAGTCGACTAACTTTTCCTGAATCAGAAACCCAACTCTCTGGAACCCAGTTTTAGTCGACTATACCAGACTATTAGTCGACTAACCCCTTTATTAGTCGACTACCTATTCCGCCTAGTCGACTAACTTTGGCTGTCTGTTATAGTTGATTTCTTTCTTGAATCTGGATCTTATCCTTGGTGCATGTGCAATATATTATTCTTACTAGTGCTTCATGACTGATACTTCATGACTCATTACTTGATGTATATCTCCTCTTGTCACTTCATATTTCCATGTCTATGTATTACCATGCAACTGCTTGTTTCATTCTTATACTTGTACCATGCCTGTGCTATTCTTACTTCTTTATCGCATACCATGCTTGGCCGACCCTTCGTGGTCGTTGATCTTGGGTTACTTCTATGTTACCACCTGCCATGTCGTTACTTCCGACCTATCAGTTTCATGCTTCCATTTAACCCATGTATTTTACTTGGCAATTGATTGTTATCATCTACCACCAGACTATTATCAATCTCTTATCATGATTGGTTGCTTGTTAAATATCACCATCTTATCATGCTATCTCTTGACACCAAGCATGATGCACCTGATTCTGATATAATTATCACGATAACGGGAATGTAGTATCTGATGTCCTGTTATGATTCCAGTTATGATTCTTGTTATGTATTCCAGTTACGATCCTGCTCATTCCCGAAATCTGGTAATTATGTTAATAAACCATAAAAAGGATAACTTGCACGGGGAATGGGAGGAAGTGATGGATGCCGGAATGATACCTTGCTTATAGTAATGGAATAAAATATTGGCGGTAAGTGTTAGTGGGACTTTGGGCCCACAGGAGATGCGTGTTAGGGGGACTTAGGGCCCTCAAACTGGTCCCAGGTGTATGGGAACTACTATAAGAAGCTCTATCAGTTCTCCATCTGCTTCCGTTAACAACCCTCGCCTTGCTTATATATGGATGTATGTGTGTTAGGATGTACACCTGGACACATACCTAGATATATGGGTCAGACGAGTAATAATAATAACGATGCCTGTTGTGACACATGCTACTCCTGTTATGATTCCTGTTACACCTGCTATGCATGTTATGATTCCCGTTATGTACTCCTATCATGCATGTTATGATTCCCGTTATGTATTCCTGTCATGCCTGTTATGTGTTCCTGTTATGACTACTTTGTAACTCGGGTTGTATGTGCTTGGATTACAATGATATGAGATAAAGGTATATAGATGAGGGTTTCCTTGTTTGGATTATTCCTTCGATGTACTAGTCTCATAGAGCCGTGACCTAAGCTTATACAATCAGTTTTGCCTGTAACCGGCTTTATATCGGATTTCCTGTTTTATGATTATTATGTTATGCCCGTTCATACATACTACATTTGTGTTCTAACCCCTGTTTTCTGAACTTGATATCCTTTGCTGTATTTTTATTGTGCTCACCCTGGCTCGCCACCTGGCATTGCATCATACTCGCCTGGGGAGTTTCACTGACTCCCCTGGATTCTCATGTCCAGGTTCTGGAGCTTGCTGTGGAGCAGTTAGATCAGCTGCAACTACCATCTCATCCTTGCTTTCCCGGTTGACTCGCGATGTTTCTGGTTATCTCGTGAGCACTCTTTTATACTGTTCATCCTTGTACATTTCCATGTATTCCCGCATTTGCGCATCTGTGATATAATATTCATGTAATATTGGATCACCTCTGGTGATAACTTTGTAATTGTACTCATGTGTTGGAATGTATAATGCACCATTTGCTTCCGTACTCTGATTCTTGCCTTTACTGATGCTTAGCGTATATACGTGGGGGCACTTTCTGACCTGCGTATATATGTCGCAGTGACGTCCCCGTATCCGTGGGATCGGGGCGTTACACTTTGATTGTACATGATGGCATTCAGGGCAAGAAGACTGAGCGTCATCGTTAGGGATTTCTGGCATATATGTCAGGAATGATTCTGAATTAGTCAGGGCATCTCTGAGTGCTTCTCTTGTCTCTTTTGAGAGACGAAGGAGCTCGTGTATGGTAATATGAGCCGGGATATTAGCCAGCTGGGCCAATATGTCAAAACGAAAGGGCATGTCAAGCCCTTGGCCTGAAGGTTTCTTCAGGACATGGTCGAACCGGACTTCCCTTGGCTTCTCTTTTCCTTGGTTGGAACTGAAGCGGGTGCTGGTATTGGTACTGACGACGTCTGCTGTTGTGTCTCATCAGTAGCTTTCTCATACTGTTTTGGCATGATTTTCCAGATCGAGTACCTTTTGGCTGAGGTACATCAGCCTGCGTCGTGCAAGCGTGCTTTTCTCCTTTAGAATCGCTGAGAGAAGCTGATGTGAAATTGTCATCATCTGGGAGGATGGAGATGACATTGCAAGATTTGTCTTTCAATTTGGACTTCTTTGAATCCCATTATTCGTCTTGGACAAGGTCTGGGTGTATCCACATGATTTCCCCTGTCTCCAATGTCAAGGGAACAAGACCCTTATTCTCTTGAGTTTTAGCTGAAGGATGCTTGACTTCCACCCATGGTGCAAGGATTGGATAAGTCCCATCAGGAACTGTGACCTTCGGGGTTTTGCCGAACTCGAGGGTCACCATGTTGGCAGTGACTTTCTTTTGCTCTGACTTCAACGTCAGGACTCCGGCGTCGACCAAAGCTTGAATTTTGTCCTTGAGGACAAAGCACTTGTCGGTAGGATGATGAATCATCCTATGAAAGAGACAGTATTTGGGATCATTCGTGTGTCCTATTTCATTAGGACGTCGAGCATCCGGCAGCTTCAATTTATTCCCTTTGTGGAGTAAATGGAATATTGTGACCACCTGATCGTCTTTGAAGGAGTACTATTTCGAAGGAAACCTAAGCTCCTGATTATTGAAGCCGCTCTTCTTGGCCTTTGACTGAGCATCCCCTGATAATTCAACGGACATAGTCTCTTTCCCTTTGGCTTGAGAAGACTGTGCCATGTCGCCACGTCCTTTATTATTCATACCCCATTTGCCTTTAGGGGTGGATGGTTCGAACTTTTTAGCTGACTTTTCGGCTATTTCAGCTTGCTCGACCAGTTCTTTTCAGGTATGGGCTTTGACAGCCCCCATGCGAACCTCTACTTGGTCTAAGAAGTTGTGCCTGCATGTCTGTAAGAGCATGGGTAATGGCATCCCTGCTGGGCACATCAAAGACAACTTTCTGAACCGCTCAATGTAGTTACGGACAGATTCGCCCTTCTTCTGTACGATGGAGAGGAGTTTGTCCATGGTTACCTCGGTATCGTCCTCATAGAAACGAGAAAGGAATCGGGTTTCCAGGTCGATCCAGGAATTGACGGAGCCCGGAGAGAGACTTCAGAACCAGTCAAATGCTACCCCCTTTAAGGTGCCAATGAACAGCCTAGCCATGATAGCATCATTGTCTATAACATTCCGGTCTGAGACCGGAAATAATAGATGTGCTGGTTTGGCGAGCTCTTACCATCGTACGTATGCAACGTTGGTGGTTTGAACTTTGGTGGGTATGGTACTGAATTCCACTCCAGCGGGTAAGAACGGACTGCCCCTACTTTCTTTAATTCATCCCTCTGAGTTAGGGATGTGATTTGAGCTTAGATGCCTTTAAGGACTTCAGCGTCCAAAGAAGAACCTTCCTTCGACTTCTCCGTCCTTGGCTGTTCATTACTAAGATGTTCTTCCTCATCATGGTTACTCCCGGTATCATTATTATTCCAGTTATTGAGGAGTTGAGCGAGCATCTGTTGAATGTTGTCCAAAGCTTCTTGTTGGGTCTTGGAAGTTTTCTCCTGAGCTTCCAACCGTCGGCGAAGGTCATCATTACCGTTATCAGCCATATTCACTGATACTCTATCCGTTCATACCGAGCTGACTGTCGCCAAAGAGGCATACCCATTGTCTTCGTTCTCTTCATCAGACCATTGGACTAATCCTTTCATTGGTTCTGGTAAGGTTACTGCAGTTAAGGAAGATGGCTGTTCATAACTATAGGGTATTGCAACCCTAGATCTGGTATTTCAGAAGACACCTTCTTCATGTACCAAGACTTCGCCCAAGCCTGGGCTATAATCCGGATCTAGGGAACTGTAGGGAGTGTCGTGGGACGCTCGTCTACCCCTACATAGCTCTCATCCTCTTTCGATCATGTTAATGGATGCAGAGGGTAGATCTCGCGATATGCTCCTTTTGCGTTGTTTCACTGGAGCTTGCACCGAGAGTCGACCAAAAACTGATCGTCGGCCTGGAGGAGTGACGGGGATTGGTCCTAGCCGGCAATGGACTGAGTGGACTGTCACCAACTGACATCCCACTTGTTGACAACGGGAGGGAGAAGTTTGTAAAGATTCTGACTTCCGTTTGCTTGTCAAGAACTCCCGCAAGTCAGAGCCAGTCGGGCTTAAATGATCCAACGCAGAGGCTCTGTTGGATTGCGCATAGGATGACGTCCTGTTCTTTTTATTACCGCAGCGGTAATTAGCACAAAATAGTGCTTTAACCCTAACTTCGCGACTAAGAACCTTGGGAATGTCCTTGGATGCTGGAGCTGCATAAGCACCGCTGTCAACATTTAGGGACGATCCCTTAGCTTCGCTGCGAAGAGCGAGCTTAGTACTTGAAGAACAGTGGAACGAAGCACGCTGTGGTGCTTTTGTTCCAGCTTCGCGGCTATGAACATCATGCGTTCTCTGAGGTATAATAGCTTCACTCATGAGAACGAGGCTGGCGCAAGGAGTTACTGCTCCTAAATTAGGCGAAGGCATGGTCGCCGTTGTGACTTCGCGGCTAGCAGTCTCGTTGGAGCAGGCAGGCATCTTGCCTTTTTCTTCGCCAGAGAGACGAACTTGTGGCGTAGCTATGCCTGAGGCTTTATACAGAGCCTTCTGCTTTGGCCTCCAGATCTGCTTTGAAAGAGGAGACTTAGGTTCACAGGGAACCTGACTAGCCACACGCGAGGCTGGGAGGTGTTGGCGGGATTCTGCTTCTGGTTTCTGCTCTGAAACCTTGGTCATGGAGACCTCTCTATGCTTCCGTGCATGGAGCATTAGACCACCCCCAGAGAGGACTTCTTTGAATTTTCCTTGGTCGAAGTGAACGACTAGGTTCTCGAAGGTGAAGGGCTGAAGATTCTGACCCATGTATTGTGGGCCTGCTTCCTTGTTGCGCCAGAAGACCGTGGCAGGCTCGCAGAGAGCCTCATCTGTCTCCACAGAGACTTGATTTAAAGATCTAGCCAGAGGGGCTCTGGCCATATCGGCTTTCTTGAATTCAGAGATAGACCCGAAGGTCTGTTCGTCGCATTGCGACACTTGATTCTCAACAGTGGAGAATTCAGTCCCCAGCGGAATCGCCATCTTGTTTTCCATTGATTTTGCAAAGGGGAAAACTTACAAAAAAGTGTCGAGGAGCTAAATTACAAGTAACACAAAAGATTACAAGTAGATCTCCTCTGAGATTCTGGAGAAGTGTGCCGATAGGAGTCTGGTCAGCGTGCGACCACTTTGTCCCTTTGATGATGCGATCGATAGGATTCCCTTCTCGCCTGGTTCGGGGAATCGGAGAATAGAAGGTTGGTAGAACCCTCTTATTACTTCCCAAACTCCTCCACTTAGGAATTCCTTCTCGCCTGGTCTCGAAAATTCCTTGAGAGAAAGACCTTAGGGTATCAGTACCCTGATTAGAGAAGTAGTTCTCTGAATTCTCTGAATTCTTGAAAGCAAGAGAATAGGTCTCTGTTTAGCCATCTCTCTATTTTTTCAGCCTCCGTGTGTGTTTTCACCTCTTGTGCCTCTGGTGGGCTATTTATAGGGAGAGCAGGGGTATAATTGTCCTTTGAAAATCTAGAAACAGATTGAATCAATCTGTTTAAATCTAGAAAGTAGTCTTGCTGCGAGGCTAGAATCAGCTTCTGCAAAGCTAGAAATAGCAGGTAGCATCGATCTCCTGATCTGTTTTGATTCTTTCCATATAATTGAAAGATCTCCCTTGATCTTCTTACTTGTTTTAGGAGAGTCAAGAGATTATGGCAAGAAACTGCCAAATTTGATCTCAGATTTTATCTTGATCCTGAATTAATTCGATCTCATCTGGAGATTTAATTGGTCAAAGGTTGACCATGAACGACCCGCAGCGGAGCTGCCGCGTCGAGCTCGCAGCGGAGCTGGAAGGAGCATCTGGCGAAGTCAGAAGAAAGCTCTTCAGCGGAGCTGGATAATCATCTATGGCGAAGCTACCGACCATCTGCGCGATTGCGTGTGGCTTCGAGCGAAGGTAACTCTCTGCGGAGTTAACTGAGCACTTCAGGCGAAGCTGTAAGTTAGCTTACTGATGGAGCTTTGAATGGATTCAAGGCGATGTTGGACAAACTTAGCCTCTCAGGCGAGGCAATCCCTTTGGGCTCATGTGATGCTAAGTGTTGAGCTAACCTAGCATCTTAGACCTGCTTAGGTCTCTTCAGAGATAATCTGGGCTCACTGTCTGCTTCACTGGATCAGTAGAGTCCAAATTGCTGCTTTGTCCCACGGAGATGGGTACAGAACTGGTCGTCAGCTTGTCTGTTACTTGTCTTTTGTAAATGTCAACAAGTTTAGACATTATTCAGGCCAGTAAGAATCTTACCTTTTTTCAAGTGTCAACAGAGAGGTTATATAGGGATAAATATTAATGGGTTTTTGGTTTGGGCTAACAGGTTTAGGCTATGGGGAACGAATAATAGTAATAATGATCATAATAATAATAATAATATTAACAATATTAGTAATTAACCATAATAAATAATAACAACAATGATAAATAGCAATAATAATAATAATAATCATAATAAAATAGTAATATTATAATAATAATAAATAATAATAATCATGATGTATTAATAGTAACAACTAATAATAATAATTAATGACAACAACAATAATAATAAGTAATAACATAATAAAATAATGATAATAGTAACAATTACTACTACTAATAATAATTAATAGAAATAATAATAATAGTAATTAGTAATTAAAATATTAATGAGTAATAATAGTAATTATAAAGTCAAATTAACACTTTATTACAAAACAATTTGTTTACTTAATAATAATAAAATAATAAGTAAAACCAAATAAATATTTAAAAAATAAAATACGTATTATTAACTAGGGATATTACATTCTACCCACCTTACAAAAATTTCGTCCCCGAAATTTCAATAAAGTAGGGAATGATAAAAAGAATCAAAATCAAGGAAGAAAATATCAAGCTTTCACGTTGCTTTTCTGCGAATAATGGATCCACCATGCTTCCACTGCGCTACTCTGACTTCTGCTACTAACTTCAACATGGAGTAACCAGTTTTATAAGATAAAATCAGGAAAAAAGAATCAAGTAGAAGGATGGAAATCAAAATGAAAATCTAGATCACTGTAGTAGAAGAGTAGGAATCAGGAACATCAAAAGATTCAAAGAGATGGATTTCCAAAGAGAGGACGGTCAATGTATATCGTGGCATAAATATAACTTGTTTCAAGTTAACAGTAAGAATTAGGTCCTTCTTGCAAAAAGAAAAGATCGCAAGTCGAAAACCTTGACTCTGATATTAAGAAATTACTGTCACGCCCCGCTTCCCAAAATATGCTGGAGCAGAGACGCGAAGAGAGTCAGCGATGGATATACTCAAGGAGAATACCCCACTTATACGTGCTAAGCCTTAAGTTTCATGAACAAGCTATAAAAAACTATTATAATAAATCATGATCACTGCAATAACACATATAAATGTCTACACATGATACTATAAGAATACAGAAATGGAATGACGACTGAGTCTGAAATATGGAGAATCGGAAATAACATGAATACAAAAGGGACAAGAGTACCAGTAAACAATAGAGAAAACTCTGGATTCCTCACAATGCGTACGATCTCATCAACAGCTGGTCAATAGAATAAAACACCTATACCTGGATGCGTAAATCCAGGGTCATCAGAAAGTGACCTAATAAGTGCGTAAAATGAAGGAATGGTGCACATGCATAGTACGTGTATACAAATAACTATACTAATATGAAAACATAGAATAAAGAATATCACGAATAAAGCTGTAAATGAGAGGTAACTCATAACTGTAAAATGAACAACTTATGCTCATGTGTGTAACCTAGATATGTCTCTATTTTGTTATTATTATTAACCTAATTAATGTGGTACTTAGCTGTGTCCCAAAGCATAAACATTTTTTAATATATCAAATAAGGTTATCATTTGTGTAACTGCCAACCAATGTAGTGAATGTGTTTTGGAAGGGTACCGTGCATACTCGGTACCACGGTCTAACATTTTTGATACTGAACCAAGACGGCCCGCAAGGCCCTAATAACTGGGACCACAATCTCATATAAAAGAATAACTGGTGTGGTGTCGTAGTCTGGGCAAAACCCAAATAACTGACAACTGAATAACTAGGTAGCCAGAGTAGTACCTTGGTTCCCCATGGTGGAACCCACAACTCGATTAACCATAATAAGTCCTTTCAAATACACGACATGCATTATTAGGCAATTACCCCTTTTTCTCAGGTTATGGTATCTTTTATTAACATGAAATCATGTATATATAAAGTGTAATAGTAACCGAATATCTTCAATAACTGATGATGTTAATAATAGTTGATAATTGACAATTAAAAACTAGTATCTGACAACTGAAAACTGAATAACTATTAACTGACATCTGATGAAGAATACTGGAGTATAGAGTCACTAATCATAATGATCTCACTAATAACTGGTAACAGACATCTGATAACTGCTATAAAACTCTGAAAATACAAGATCACTATTACATTATATCTCTATATCCATAACTGAATAACTGCAATATGAAATCTAGAAACGTCTACATCTGATGCTCAACACCAATAACTCATCCACATAATAATAAAATCAGTAAATAAATCATGAAATAATCACAACTATTAATCCAACTATGTCAATCTCATCTGAATACTAATCAAAATCCTCTGTAAGGAATATAGATCTCAAGTCAACTCCAACTCTCACTAAATCTATATAAGTTCAAGTATCAAGAAGATCAGTCTCTTAATAAAGTAACATCATGTTTAATCCATCCTCAATATCCAGATGAATTTCCATCAAAATAATCACCAAAAAATTTCCTGATAAATAGTGCACATAAAATATGCCATCTATCCACAAACACGAACTAGGCCAATCGCAAGATCGAGTCAAGTCACAGTATGAAGTATACCACAACAGTCCTAAATCTAAAGTGGTAAACAACTACACATGAAATTAAGCAGATAAATGCACAAATAAACAATAGAAAAAAGTGAATGATTACCGATATCACATGAAATGATATGAATGTAACACACCAATCCCGCGTATGGAGATATTACTGTGACATATATACATAGATCGAAAGTACCATCATATATATACGCTAAGCATAATACAGGCAAAAATCAGAGTATGAAAGTACGTGATGCATTTACATTCCAACATATGAATACAATTACAAAATTATCACAGGATGTGACACAATATTACAAGAATATTACATCACCGATAGGCACAAATGCGAGAATACAAAGAGATATACAAGAATGAACAGTACAAAAGGCACTCACGAGTCACAAAAGGAAAACTCAAGAGCCGAGTGGGGGCCTGGAAGGATAGGCCTCAGACGGTCTGCTGATGATCCAAGCTTCCGTTGCGCATCTCCGATCAACAACCGGGAGAATCCACAAGGTCCAAGCTCTAAAATCTAGACATACAGATCCAAGGGAGCCAGAACTCTCCAATGAGTGGTGTGATGAATGCCAAGTGGTATGCAGGGATAAGCACATGTGTATCGATAAATCTGAATTATAAGCATGCATTGAAAATCGTGTCATGAGCATAGACATACAGGAGCAGGAAGAGGACAGTAAGTGATGAAATATACAGTTGTGATATCAAGCAAGCAACATGCGTGGTATAATATGATAAGAGCAGGAAACCAGTGGGATAGTATAAAAGTGGTAAACCAGAATGTATACATATATAATAATAATAATAAAATCAGAAATCTGAAGTAAAACCAGATGAAAGAAAATATGGCAAAACCAGCGGTACAACCCAGTTTATGTCTTCATGAGATAAATACATTGAAAGAATAATCCAAACAAGGAAACTCTTATCTATATACCATATATCTCATGTCATTGTAATCTAAGTCCATACGATCTGAATTACAAAACACACAACGAATTATTAATTGGCATCTTTTATTATTATTACATGTCCTACTTAGATGTCTAGGTGTGTGGAGCACACATATATCCACATCTGAGTAAAACAAGGTTGTTACTGGAAACCAACTGGGGTATCAATGAACAATATTTACAGCGGGTTTCGTGCATGCCCGGGACCACGATCCAGGATGTCTCATCGCTGGTGTACAGAACCGACCACAAGGCGTACAGGAGGGTCTTATTGGAGACTCTTTTCAAGATGGTACCACGAGGGAGTGAGCCAGCACTCCCCTCGATCACCTGGAGGCCCTCAGGTCGAACCGAAAGATTTAGTTGCACAACATAACTAATACCATTGTAAACACGAATACATATTGATATCTGTCAGTTTTTCTCGACCCGATGTAAGTTGTCATTTTTATAGTTTATTATGTAATTATTAATTTACGAGAATAGCAGAAGCAGGACATGTTCAGGAATTCAGGAGTACAAGAATACATAAGTATTAGGGAGACAGGTCACTGTATATAATACATGATAACAGGTACAAGATTCCCGTAAATGTGATAATCACAGGTCAAGTGTTAACATGACAAGTGGCAGGTGATAAGTGACATCATAAAAGGGGGTAGGTGTCAAGTAGTAACATGTCAAGTGTCAGGTGGTCAACATATCAAGTAATAGCACGTCAAACAATAAACATAGGGTATCATAATACAGGAAACGGTATCAATATCAGGAATCGGTACAAAATACACGAAAATAGGACTAATACAAGGGATCAGTACACTTACTGGAAAATTGTACTGATACAGGAGACCGGTGCGAATACTTAAATTAATACAATTTTGGAAAATAGTATAAGTAAAGGTTTCAAACTCTTCACAACCATCAAGAAGAATAATAGATAAATCATCAAGCAGGCAAGAGAGCAAGTAAGCAAGCGAACATCCAAGCGGAGCTAAACAGTGCTGGAGCGAAACTAGCCTACAACGCTAGACGCTGTCACGCTCGACGTGGTTTGATCGGCAAAAAGCAAGCACAAGAATAAGTAAAGGAATGTGGGTCGATGTTACTACTTTTGCGATTTTTCCGTAGTAGCAAAGTGGCTCTACGGGTCGTATCCACAAGAAGGGAGAGCGATGAAAGCTTGATGCGGCTTCTTTGTTCAAGAAAAGAGAAAGTTTTTTGTTCCAAATAAAGAATTGAAAAATGAAAACAAGTTGGTTTCAAAAATTGTTTTAGAATGATTTGGGGTTTGTAAAATTGAATTTTCTTAATGGTAAAAATGCATGGCTAACTTTCTACTAAGTGCTCCCACTAATCTCTAACTCCTTGAAGATGTAGCCTCACGATGGATCATAGGCAAGCATAACCCTTATGCATTGGAACTATTCACGTGGAAATTGAGTGAAAGTTCTTCCTTTAACTTTAGCTTTACACGGCAAAAACTTAGACATTCCCTTATCAAGATCTAATTGGAGGCGAGAATACGGGAAGACACAAGTGCACTAATGGTATCGACAAAGTTGAAAGGAAAATCTCTAACTTAGAAAAACAAGGAAAGTTTAAACTCTATAGATCATCAAAAACCCGTTAAGTATGAAGTATAAGAGAGCTAATACTTGTAAGTAAGTTAGAGTTAGAACCCTCATCTTAAGATGCCATAGCTCTCGTTTGCACAAGGCTTGTTTGATACTATTGTCTCATTTGGGTTATCAATCAAGTTGTTAGAGATTAGTGGGGTAGTAGTTAGTTAGCCATGCAATAAGAGAATTAGTTAGACATGGTAGTTGATTAGTCTCTAATTTTGTATAATTTTTATCACATCTGCATATTTATTTGATATAAAATTCTGCTAATAAAGCATTACTTGCTTGATTCTAGGTCCATGGTGTGTAATGAAGAAGAAGACTTTAAATCACCATTTAATGGGTGATTAAAGGCCTATAGGATAGCCATTGACCTAAGAGGCTGATTTTGTCAAAACCAGGGGCCAATTTCAAGAAACCGGGACCAGAACCTGACAGGGGACAGACGGGACAGCGCGCGGTTCGAAGCGCCGCGTGCGCGGCCATTACATGGCCGCGGCGCGCCTAGCTTCGGACCAGGGGTTGTCCCCCTGGCCCCCGTTCCCCTGGTGCCTATAAATACCCCCTTGGGGTTCCAGAGCAGGAGATATGCAAGGTTTAGGATAGTTGTCATTTTCCATTTTGTAGTTTAGGGTAGTGTAGTTTAGCTCTTTCTTCATCCTCTTTGTATTTTTCATTTCTTTTAGATCTTGTATTAGGGGAGAGAGTTATACATGAGTGGAATGCAAGAGTGCTTGTAATAGAAGGTGACAAGCTATGAAAGGTTCTCTCTTTACCTCTCTTTGTTTTCTCTTTACTTCCTTTTACATGCGTAGCCAAGCTTTTCTCTCTCATGGCAACTAACTACTAACCACCAACTAGTCTAACTTCTTATTTGATAATCCACATGAATCTAATAGCCTCGATTTGGCCTTGCTCTTGCAAGAGCCATTGATGGCTCATGATGATGGATCAACACTCTAACTTCCTAACACTAACAAGCTAACATTACTTTACTCCATGCTTACTTTTAGTTTTGATGGTTTAAGTGTAGCTTGCACTTGTTTTGTTGAGTTGGGTTGTGATGAGTTACATATGGGCCATGCTTTGTTTCGCTCTTGAACCAAGGACTAGTGATGGCCAATGATACATGTGAGGCAACTATCACTAAGAGGTTAGCGTGTTGGTGGAGTCATTAGTAGTTGGTAGCCGTGAGTTTTCTTTCTTTTTCACTTTATTTTAGAAATAATATCAAAAACCACAAAGACATTCTTTTCTATGTTTCCCACTTCTTTGTTTTCACCGTACTTCTCTTTTCATTCTTTGCTTTCTATTCTTTTCATTCTTTCAAACATTGAAGAACTTTTAACACACACGTGAATCAACCGGTAAAGCTTCTATCGCCTCCCGTCCTTGTGGATTTGACTCGTTTTAGCCTCTATGCTATAACGGAAGTTTCGAGGAAGCCAAAGCATACACACTTTAGATCTTGATTTCAAAACATACACTTTTGTGCGCGGTTTTCCCCCGATCAAATTTTGGCGCCTTTGCCGGAGATGGGAACGGTTTGATTTCACGTTTTTGTTAACCTTTCTTCTTTGTTTTTGGTGTGCAGGTTAAAGTTTTAGCGTTACAGAAGCCCACACTTGCTCAAGTGTGATTGGGTAAATTCTTGTATATTTTTATATTCTGCTACTAATTTTTGTTTATATTACCTGTGCATTGTAAATAATTATAAGAACTAAAATACAGAAAATTGGATGCTTTAAAACAGTTTAGACATTTGCATCTAGGCACGTGTCAATTTTCATTCTAATATACTATATTTTGCTCTTGTGTTGTGATATTGATAGGAGGTGTACATATGGAATTGCATATAGTATAGGACAAACACGTGAGTGATTTACTTTCTTTGTGTGTTCATTCTTATCTATATTGCACACTTGCACAAATTAAACTTAAGGGCAAAACCCAAGACAACATAAGGTGGGGAAGTCATTACCCTCCCTTAGCCCAAAAATCACCTCCCCACTCACACAACCCAAGCCTTAATAAAAATTACTAGACATTGGCCCCTAGGGACATCTCAGACTCATTAAAGAGATTGACCTAAGGGGGAAGTTGTTAGAAGTTGACTGATTGAGGTTGAACCTGCACACAAATATATAATTTCAGAACTAAGAATGAAAGGTGCAAGTTACTCAACTCTACCACGATAGTAAGTGGCTATGCGGGTTGTGATCCATAAGGAGGGACTAGCGATGGAAGCTTTTAAGCAAGTTCTCTTTTAGGCTACAAAGTATGGTTAAAGTTCTTCTTTAGTTCTTTAAAAGAAAAAAAAGGAAAATTTGGTTAAAGTTAAAATAGGAAGAAGATGGTAGATTAAGAAGATGGAGAAATTAGAAATGATATGTACAAAGAAATCGAAATGAGTGATGAAAGAGTTGGGTGTTGTTGGTGTTGGTGATCTAAACTAAAGAAATAAAAGAAAAGAAAGAAAAGATTAAAGAAATACTTACCTCCTCTGGTTGATGACTTACCTGGAAACCTTGCATGTTCTACCTTGCTTCAGAAGCGTTCAACGCATAAAACATAAGATCGAGCTCAGTCCCCATTCACATTACATCATTAAGACGAACAAGAATGAAATGATACGGAATCTTGAGGAGGAGAACATCATCATGTAATATTGTTAGCACTCACACAAACATAACTATACTAATGCTTCTAGATACACTTGAATGCTCATCATAACCAAAAGAGGAAAAGTAGAAAGAAGAAGAAGAAAACAAAAGTAAAGACAAACATAAAAAAAAATTACCTTTTATTGCTTGCAGAAACGATGGAAGAAAGGAGGAGGTACATCGGTATCACTCGCAACATAAGACTCTCTCTCTCTCTCTCTCTCTCTCTCTTACTTACATGAATCTCAGTTTAAACTATACTTACAAAGAAAGAAAAATTACATGAAAAGAAAATAAAAACCTACACTAAAAAGAATGAAAACGTGGACTAAATCCTATCTCTGCATGATCGTCCCTTGTACGCTCTGAAAATCCTAGTATTTATAGGCAAAACCCAACGTAGGAGAGCGTACGAAAATAGGGGAGAAAACGCTCCCCCTAACTCCCTAACAAAGCCGTGAAAATGCGACAAATTACCGCGTTTCCGCGGCATTCCTGTGGCCAGGTGGCCACAGTCGAGTGGTGGGGGTCCCTGGTTTCCAGATATTATTTTATCTTCAGCTGGATTTGCAGTTTAAGTCCGAGATTTTGACGAAATGGCCTTTGATCTTTGGCTTCAACCGATTGATTTGTAGGGATTTGTTCTAACAGGTTTTCAACCGATCTGAACCGACCTGATCTGCCCTGATTTACTGACTTCTAATTAATTCTGATTTAAATCAGAATTTGATGGGCTTTTAGGCTCATTTCTCTTCCCTCTCCTTTAGTAATGGGCCTGTAGATAAATTAAACAATAATTAGGGAAAATCAGAGTTTATTCTATAATAAGTATGAGAATATGATAGTAAATGTACAATATTCGTGACCGATCATTGACTCTTGTCAAATCGGTGTCTAAGGTTGGGGATTGAGAGGCGGAACCTCGAAGAACAGTGGTTTGGCATAATTAGGCCCGTTGCTCCGGCACTGATACCTCCCACTGATCTTGCCCCTACCTGGCCGATTAGTGGTCAGATTCTGACAATGTACCCCCCGTGGACAGTCTAACCAGTTAGGAGTCGTCTAGGTCTAAGTCAACCCTAGCATAGGCTTGTTTTCCTTTTCTTTTTTGTTTGTTTGTGTATTTGTTTTCTTTTTTTTTTGTATATTTTGAAATGGATTTTAACAACAATAATTCTTTCAATGATGATATAAATCCATATTTTACTCTGACCTCATTTGACTCGGATGACTCTGACCCGACTATGTACAACATGTACCAACCATATATGCCGAGTTGGGATTATCCGACTCAATATGACCCATATCTCCAATCCTATAACCAAGATTTTCAAAATAATTTCAAGTCTTCAGAAAGTCAATGGGGATTCACCTCCCCCGAGTCAAATTTTCAACTATCTTGTCCACAATTTTCATAAAGTTCATTCCCCGATTTTGGTTCATATACTCCTTTTTCTGTTCCACCAACCGAAGAAAAATCTGATTTGGAAAGGAGTATGGAAGAGTCCCTAGAACAAATGCAAAATTTGCTCAATTCACAATCCTTCCCACATCAAACTCTACATACTCCTTTTCTAGAGCATCCTATTGAAGAAGAATCTGAGCTAGAAAAGCGTTTGGAAGTCTTTTGTGATAGAATGCAAAACATGTTGGACTCTAATCTCAACCAAATTTTCAAGAGTCCTACTCATCTTTTCCAGTCTCACCGATTCAAAATGAACAACCATCAATATTGGACTTGAGTATGGAACCCTTGCGTGAGTCTGAGCAGCAATCGCAAAATCTAATGCACTCACAATTTCACCATAATTTTCAAAATCGACTTCCATATTCATCTTTTCAAGAAGAATCAATTGCCAAGAGTATGGAAGACATGATTCCAAATCTAAATTCTGTTACCCAGCCTATCAGTAGGTTAGACTCACTTATGAGCAAATTGATCAATGAGAGCAAAGAAAGTCTTTCTTGTCAATCTTTGACCGATCCTTATATCCCTAACTCTGCTGATTGGACCCCAGAATCATGTCATTTTGGAAATCCAGCTTCAATTTCATCGTGCCAACCTGAACTTGACCAATATCACATCCTTGACATTTTGGCAAGTTATCCTTTTCTTAAAATTGAACTTGAGCCTGAAAGTGATCCTGAACCTCAAATTAGTGATTCCTTTTCACTTTTTGATTCAATAATGACTCCGGTATCATTACCAGATTTTTTCTCTATTCTGGAGTCAACATTGAATCCTGTACCAGTACACCGTGAAATGGAATCACCAATCTTTTATGATCACACTTCATTGATAGGGAAAGTGTGTGACATCAATTCTTTGGTTTGGACCCTATTTGTGAACCAATTTCGACTCTCATTGTTGACTCTCGACTTGATCTGAGTCAACTTTCCGAGTCGGTATCGGTTTTTGTTCCTATTCCATTTGAGTCCAAATCAATCATCTCTCAAAATCATACTTTATTGTTGGACAAGAATGTTGAAGAAAATGACTCAGTAATTATTTTTGAAAATTGGAAATTAGATGGGGATAAATTTTTAAATAAGACAATTCAATCAATCATTCTTTTATTAGGTCGTATTAGAGAGGTCACTGGTGGGTTTCTGTAAGATCCACGATATCTTGATTGGGTCGCAATGCTTGGCCCAGTCAGACCACCACCGGAGCCACCACCATGAGGCAATTTTCCTTCTCTCTCCATTTGTTTCATGTCTATACACATTCACGATGTATTGAGGACAATGCATGAGATAAGTATAAGGGAGGGTTTACTAACATAGGTAGTTTTAAATTTTCTTTCTTTTACACTTCTTTTTAGGAACTTTTTTTAAAATTTTCTTTTAAAACTCTTTTCTTTTCTTTTTACAAAACTTTTTGAATTAAGAGAAATAGTTTTAATCTATTTTTAAGAAAATTAAGATTATCTTAGAAATTAGGAAGACCTAAAATTATGAAATTTTAAACCAAGTCAAAATAATAGATCTTGTTTAAATTTTAGGATAAGAAAGTAAGATTGAAAAGATAATTTGATCTTGAATTTTTTGCCTTAGATTTATGCACTTCACACTTACACAATTTTTTTGGATTGAAACAAAGACCGAAAATGTCGTAAAAATATATTTAAAAAAATGATGATAATAAAAATCACTTATTGAAGTTGGGTAATTATGCCTCAGGAAGTATGATTATTCACACCTAAAATGGTGGACAAAAATAAAATAATGCCCTTTAGTTTTTGTGGTCTTGTTTACTTGAGTCCTTAAGTCTGAGGGATGTTTTCTCATCTGGTGCCCTAAGACCATCTGGTTTGGGAGTCACCGGCTAAAGGCTCACTACCCGGGTAAATAAGAAAGCCTAAGAAAACTAAGAAGAAGAAGGAAAAAAATAATATATATAATAATAAAAATAGATGGCATGAAAGTTTAAGTAAATATCCCAAAAATCTTCACAGTCCACAAAGTGCATATTTATAAGAGTTTTATGAAAGATCAAAGAGTCAATTAAATTTTAAATTCTTACATTTAATTTATAATAAGATTTTTTTGCATTTTGACTTAGTTTAAGAAAGAACAATTTCTAGTTAACATCTGACCTTGGATCACTTATATTTTCACAAAAAGACTTCAACACTTTTCTCTATTTCAAAATATATTTTCAAAATACTAACATTTGATTTCTTTCTTTATGGATTTTGTGGGTGTAATTTGCTGAAAATCCTCAGGAGACAAAATTCCTCTAGGGGAAACCTAGAGGTTTAACGACTTGTTGCACATGCTCAGTGCAATCGCGTCACCTGCGAAAGTGGTGTAATAATTTCCTTAGTTCTTTTTTTTGTTTTGTCGAGACGAGTAAAAGATAAGTGTGAGGGTGTGATTAGTCTCTTATTTTGTATAAATTTTTATCACATCCGCATATTTATTTGGTATAAAATTCTGCTAATAAAACTTTGTTTGCTTGATTCTAGGTCCATGGTATGTAATGAAGAAGAAGACCCTAAATCACCATTTAATGGGTGATTAAAGGCCTAAAAGATAGCCATTGACCTAAGAGGCTGATTCTGTCAAAACCAGTGGCCAATTTTAAGAAGCTGGGATAAGAACCTGACAGGGGACAGACGGGACAGTGCGCGGCTCGAAGCGCCGCGCGCGTGGCCACCACATGGCCGCGACGCGTGCCTAGCTTCGGGCCAAGGGTTATCCCCTAGCCCCCGTTCCCCTGGTGCCTATAAATACCCCCTTGGGGTTCCAGAGCAGGAGATATGCAAGGTTTAGGATAGTTCTCATTTTCCATTTTGTAGTTTAGGGTTGTGTAGTTTAGTTCTTTCTTCTTCCTCTTTGTATTTTTCATTTCTTTTAGATCTTGTATTAGGGGAGAGAGTTATACATGAGTGGAATGCAAGAGTGCTTGTAATAGAAGGTGACAAGCTATGAAAGGTTCTCTCTTTACCTCTCTTTGTTTTCTCTTTACTTTCTTTTACATGCGTAGCTAATCTTTTCTCTCATGGCAACTAACTACTAACCACCAACTAGTCTAACTTCTTAATTGATAATCCACATGAATCTAATAGCCTCGATTTGGCCTTTCTCTTGCAAGAGCCATTGATGGCTCATGATGATGGATCTAACACTCTAACTTCCTAACAATAACAAGCTAACATTACTTTACTCCATGCTTACCTTTAGTTTTGATGGTTTAAGTGTAGCTTGCACTTGTTTTGTTGAGTTGGGTTGTGATGAGTTACATATGGGCCATGCTTTGTATCGCTCTTGAACCAAGGACTAGTGATGGTCAATGATACATGTGAGGCAACTATCACTAAGAGGTTAGCGTGTTGGTGGAGTCATTAGTAGTTGGTAGCCGTGAGTTTTCTTTCTTTTTCACTTTGTTTTAGAAACAATATCAAAAACCACAAAGTCATTCTTTTCTATGTTTCCCACTTTTTTGTTTTCACCGTACTTCTCTATTCATTCTTTGCTTTCTTTTCTTTTCATTCTTTCAAACATTGACACACACGTGAATCAACCGGTAAAAGTTCTATCGCCTCCCGTCCTTGTGGATTCGACTCGTTTTAGCCTCTATGCTATAACGGAAGTATCGAGGAAGCCAAAGCACACACACTTTAGATCTTGATTTCAAAACATACACTTTTGTGCACGGTTTTCCCCCGATCAGTAGTAAAAGAAATAAAAAGAGAAGAGGTAAAGAGGAGGGGAGTTAAACTACAACAAGTAAGTAAAAGTAAATGGAAAACACAAGGAAATGGAAAGAAGAAAGAGAAATAATTACTTGTATTAGCTTGTCACCCTTCAAATACAACTCTTACACACACTCTCTCTCTTTCACTCTAATGGCTAAAACTAAAACTAGAAGAAGAAAGAAATAACAACAACTACAATCCTAAAAATAAGATAACAACAATGCTCTAAACTCTGGATCTGCTTCTCTTCAGAACCCCAGGGGGGTTTTTATAGGCACCAGGGAAAAGGGGACCAGGGGGATAACCCCTGGCCCAAAGCCCAGGCGTGCCCGCACCCGTACGGTAGCAGAAACGCAGCCCAGGCTACGTTTTCGCGGCCTTGCAAGGGCGGCGCGTGCCTGGTTTCGGGCAGCGCGCTGTCCCTTCTATCTCCTGTCAGCTGGATCTTCTGGATTCGTGATTTGACACCCTGTACTGACAAAATCGCCTCCCTAAGGTCAATGGTTACTTGGTAGGCCTTTAATCTCCCATTAAATGGTGATTTAGGGTCTTCTTCTTCATTTACATACCATGGACCTAGGATCAAGCAAGTAAAGCTTTATTAGCAGATTTTTATATCAAATAAGTATGCGAATATGATACAAATCATGCAAAATTATAGACTAATCATGGTTATAGCTCGCGGCACAGCTAAACGCACACGCGAGGCGAGCGTATGAATGCTATATTACTGCACGTGACGAGCTGCGCTCTCGCGTAACTACGCTTGAACAGAGTTAGCGATAAAATGCTGAGCGCTAGGTCCGCTTACTAGGCAAGATTGAGAGACCTAACAATCTAAGCGCACTCCTCTTTCGAGGAAGTGGGCGAGAGCCCAAAAGGCTGAAAGTAAGCCCGGGGTCTAAGCGCCCTCCTGGTGCTACCATGAAACCCATAAGGGACAAAGCCTAAAACCTATTGGGTAGCCATCCCGAGAGTGGGCAAAAATCCCGAGCCTGTACAAGGGTACCCGCATGGTTAGTATCAGACGCGCACACAAACATGATATCAGAACATGAGAGGCAATGGCTAGCGATCAAACAAGCGAAGCTAGACAAGCTGGACCGAGGCTAGCGTACAACGCTAGATGCTATCGCGCTCGGCGTAGTTACCACTCGTGGTGAAGCCATGATAACGTACAACAATAGCTCACGGCGTAATTACACTCGAATAGAGTTAGCGATAGAATGCTAGGCTCGCCTACCAAGCGGAGCAGAAAGACCTAACGGTCTGAGCACACTCTCAACAATGACGAAACCCATAAAGGTGCAAGGCCAATCCCTATTGGGTAATTCGGGAAGTGGATGATCGGGAAAAATCGTGCACGAAAAGTGTATGATTTGAAATCAATAGTTAAAAGTGTGTGCTTTGGCTTCTTCGATACTTCCGTTATAGCATAGAGGCTAAACAGGTCGAATCCACAGGGACGGAAAGCGATAGAAGCTTTACCGGAATGTTCACGTGTGTGTTAAAGTTTCTTTGATATTTTAAAGAATCAAAAGAAAAGAAAACAAAGAATGAAAAGAGAAGAGTACGATGAAACACAAAGAAGTGGGAAACATAGAAAAGATGGTATTTGTGGTTTTTGATATATTTCTAAAATAAAATAAAAAGGAAAGAAAACCCATGGCTACTAACTACTAATGGCTCCACTAACTATGCTAACCTCTAAGTGATAGTTGCCTCACATGTATCATTGGCCATCACTAGTCCTTGGTTCAAGAGCGTTTCAAAGCATGACCCATATGTCAACTCATCATATTCAAACTCAACAAAACAAGTGCAAGCTACACTTAAACCATCAAAACAAAACAAGAGTAAGCATGGAATAAAGTAATGTTAACTTGTTAGAGAGTTAGAATGTTGGAGTGTTAGAATCCATCATCATGAGCAATCAATGACTCTTGCAAGAGCAAGGCCAAGTAGAGGCTATTAGATTCGTGTGGATTATCAAGTAAGAAGTTAGCAAGTTAGTGGTTAGTTGTTAGATGCCACGAGAGAAAATTTATCTAAACATGTAAAAGGAGTTAGACAGAAGAAAACAAAGAGAGGTAAAGAGAGAACCTTTCATAGATTATGACCTTCTATTACAAGCACTCTTGGTTTCCAACCATGAACCACTTTCTCTTCTATACAAGATCTACAAGAAATGAAAAATACAAAGGAGGAAGAAGAACAACTAGCCTAAACTACTCTAAACTACAACATGGAGAAGAAAATTGCCCTAACTCTCTGCATTTTTTTGTAAAATACCAAGAGGGGGTATTTATAGGCACCAGGAGAACGGGGGCCAGGGGGACAAACCCTTACATAAAGCACTGGCGCGGCCACGCTAGTACTGCCATGGAAACGCGACAAAAGTCGCATTTCTGCGGCTGTACTAGGGCGGCGCGCGCAGCGCCGCCTGCTGCGCGCTGCTTGCTTGTCCCCCTGTCGGCTGCATGTCTTGGTTTCAGGATTTGCGCCCCCGGTTTTGATGAAACCACCCTCCAAAGTCAATGGCTATCTTTATAGGCTTTTAATCACTAATTAAATGGTGATTTTGGATCTTCTTCTTCATTCATGCCATGGACCTGGAAACATACAAGAGAGGTATTATTAGCAGAATTTAATATTAAATAAATGTGAAGATGTGGTATGAAATATGCAGTTTTAGAGACTAATCAAACCCCCACACTTATCTTTTGCTCATCCCGAACAAAACAAAAAACTAACTAAGAAGATTATTATACCACTTTCGCAGGTGACACGATTGCACTGAGCATGTGCATTAAGCCGTTAAACCTCGAGGTTTCCCCTAGAGGAGGAGTTTATTTTCTGAGAATTTTTAGCGGATTACACCCACAAAATCCATAACGAAATAAATCAAATGTTAGTATTTGAAAAATGCATTTTGAAATAGAGAAAAGTGTTGAAATATTTTTACGAAAATTTAAGTGATCCAAGGTCATAGGTTAACAAGAAATTATTCTTCCTTAAACTAAGTCGAAATACAAAATCTTGTTATAAATTAAATGTAAGAATTTAAAATTAAATCGATTCTTTGATCTTTCATAAAACTCTTAGAAAAATATACACTTTGTGAACAATGAAGATTTTTAGGATATCGACTCTAACTTTCATGCCATTTATTTAATATCTTTTTCTTTTTCTTTTTTCTTCTGTTAGTTTTCTTACGCTTTCTTATTTACCTGGGTAGTGAGTCTTTAGCCGGTGACTTCCAAACTAGATAGTTTTAGGGTACCAGATGAGAAAACATTCCTCGGATTTAAGGACTCGAGTAATGATTGAAACTTGAGATTGCAAAGAAAAAGTTAAAGTTAAAGTTCTCAGTCTCAATTCTATCCGCTGCAGCAAGGGCCAAAGCGGGTCGATCCACAGGGAAGGATGCGATGCAAGCTTTTCGGACGATTTCTCTGTATTACTTAATCAAAACAAAAGAGAATGATTAGATTTGAAATATGTGATTGGAGATATGCAGTTTACTAATCTTCTACCACAACCCATAGTGTAAGTCTTGAAAATTGGATATCATCTTGAAATAAATAAAATCTATCCTAGGTTTATTAGAAGAGATTCAAGCAAGAAAAATGATATTAGAATCTAACTAGTTTACACTACTAAAAATTCAACAAATGTTCATCCTAACTTCTAAGTACAACATAAGAAAAGTGTTATCTTAAGGTTATGCTGTCAAAGTACTTAAGCATGAATTTATGAAGAATTGTTTAGAGGTATAACCAAGATTAGAAAAGCTAACTAACAATTTAATCTTCAAGAAAACTATCATAAACCTAGGGTTTCTAAAAAATGATTATCAATCCATCCAATTCCTAAACTACACTAGGGTTGTTTAAGAGATCAGCAAACCACAATTTAGAATTAGTTAATCATCTTTTTTTTTTCAATTTTTTTAATTTTGTTTAATGTGAAGAATTGTGAAAGAGAGAAGAATAAGACAAATAAAAAGATCACGGCATAAAACGAAATTAAATGACAAAAATTTAAATGGCAAAAAAGGTAACCTTTATTTGAAATCACGTCCAAATACAATGCTCCTCCTCCTCCAAAATGTGCTAAAAGCGAAACGAAGATTACAGAAATTTGAAAAGAGAAAAACTAAAGAAAACCCTAAGTTCCCGTCTCTGGATGCGCCCTCTCTGTTGCTCTGCAGGGGTATTTATAGGAGCTGGAAGAAGTAGAGTCCCGGTACAACTCTCCCACAAAAACTGGACGTCATCCTTATCCATGGAGCCGCGAAAACGCGGCTATGGCCGCGTTTCCGCGGCCATAGTGTGGTCTCTGGCCACACGCTTTTGCGCGTGGCCTCCTCTGGTCCGTCCATCTGGGTATATCCTTTTAGATCTGGCATACCGACTCTTTATTTTGAAAATTCAGGATAACTTAAGAAGAAAGTTACCCTAAATCCAAATCTCTTTAAAACGAATTTTATCTTTGCACTCTCCTCCTTTTATCTTTATCCTTATCCTGCAAGCATTTAGGGTTGAGTAGAAGTCTATCCCTTTCCTCTTCTTTTAGTAATTACAACTTTTGCACTTGGTAATTGTAACTTTTGCACTTGGGCTTGTACATGGGCTTTTTGGGCTTCTGGGCTTCATTTAGGCTTTATTCTTTATTTAAATAATTACTCAAGGTCTGCACACATTAAATAACAAAACTTTAGTAATAGTGCATAATTAAAAGAATAAATAGGAAACATGATAGTAAATGTAGTGATAAATATGCAATTTTTACTACCTATCACACCCCCACACTTATCTTTTTGCTCATCCTCGAGTAAAAATCAAAAAGAAAAAGAGAAACAAATCTATCCTAACTCACTTTCGTAGGAATCACAGTTGCACTTAGCATGTGCAACAAGCCGTTAAACCTCTAGGTTACCTAGAGGACGAGTGTTGTCTCGTGAGGGTTTTCAGCGGATTACACCTACAAAATCCATAAAAAAGGAAAATATTTGAAATATGTTTGAAGAGACTAAGTAGTCTATAAGTTTTAGGATTATCATTTTTATTCATTCTTAAACTTAGTCTTTATATAATAAATTGTTATCCATTTTAGGTAAGAATCAAAATTGAATTTTTGTACAGTCTTTTTTGTTACCCTAAGTCATATGTGAAATCACCTAGAGGGGGGTGAATAGGTGATAATGCTAATCTAGTAACTAAATGCGGAATTTAAAAACTAATTTGCAATTACACTAAATGCAACCAACAAGTGATGCACACACAACCAAGCCAAGCATATAAATATGAATGCACAATATGAAATGATGCAAGGCACAATATAAAGAGAGAGAGAGAGTAAGAGTTGTTGGCCCAAAGGCCTTCCACTCTAGTTTTGATGATGATCAACTCATGTAGTTATGTGTACTAATTATCTTGTGATGTTTTAGTTTCAGATCATTAACCAAGATATTAGTAGGTGATTAGCTTCAACAAGATGGTTTGGAAGCTTTCACATGGTGATTCAAGAGCCCGAGCATAAAGATCATATCTAGCACTCTTTGGAGTCAAGCTCGGTGAATCAAGTTTTGGATCGAGTCAGCTTGGAGATTGCGCTATACAAGAAGACATCGGTACCTTAGTTTAGTTTTGTGTTTAGATCCAAATTGTAAAGATTAGAATAGTATGATATGCTCAAGTTCACAACACACATGTTTCATGTTTTGGTTTTCGGTTTTTGGTTTAACCGATCTTGGTTTTCATGAATAGATATTATATCAAAACAAGTTTACATGGTTTAGTGTATATTAGATTTGTTCTATATACATGCATGCTTCAACTACTTAGACAAACTTACTTTGATATACCTATCATGTGTTTTAGGTTTTGTGTTTTAACAAAACTTATTTTTGGAATTAAAGACAAAAACTATGATATGTATATGTTTCATGTATATTGGATTTCTATCCATATGCATCATGCTTCAATGTTGTTTAGTATCATGTTTTTGTATATGGATAAGGTTTGGACAAAACGTATTTTCTATTCAAAATCCAAAGTTTTAGAAAATACAGTTTTTGGTTTTTTTTGGCAAAATTTCTATAACACAAAAATAGTTCAAAATGTTTGAGATTTGTGTTAAACTTTTTAACACAAGTTTGTATTTCAATGAAAAATGATAAAACTAATTTTGTGGATTTTTAGAGATTTAATGGGAATTTTTAGGATTAAAAATTACATGTTTTTGCTGACCAGAACAGCCCCTACCAGGCTAGGTCGGTCGACCGCTACGGTCGACCGCACCAAGTAGCCGGTCGACCGTATCAGTCGACCGACGTGCACGGATACATGCACGCTGGTTGCCCCATGGGCCGGTCGACCGCACGGGCGACCGACTGCATGCAGGTAACTCTTTGTTTGTTTCGGTCGACCGGGCGGTCGACCGGTAGCTGGCAACGGTCAAAATGTGACCGTTGGCCGGTCGACCGGTAGGCCATTTTTGGCAGATTTGGCTGCCAACGGCTATAATTTTCTGGTGGCTATAAATACCCCATTAATGGCCAGTTTTCACTAAGAATTTTTTGGACGAAAATTTCATACTCTCTAGTGTTTTCACAGCAATCAAAAGAAGTTTTTGGATTTAAATTGAACAATCTATTTGGTGTTTTTGCTAGGGTTTGGAAAATCAAGAAAGGTTTTTGGGAAATGATTTTGATTCAATTTCTTCATCTTGATTTCTAGTTTTTCCCAAAGATTTTCTTTGAGTTTTTGATTTCCATTCCTTTAGTTTTCTCCACACTTGAGCTACATCTACTATCTTATTCTATAGGATCCTTGTGTGGAAAGAGATTGTTTGTGGTTGAAACATACCACCAAGTTGTAAACCCTTACTTTGTGATATCCCTCTTTGGTAGAGGTTGATTTGGGTTAGCTCCCTCTTTGGTAGAGGTTGAGATTGTGTTTTGCTCCCTCTAGGTGAGGTGGAGTTTGTATTGAGTTGTAATCCCTCAAGTTGTGAGGTGATTGTTTGTTGGCTTGGTGTTGTGCCTCAAGGAGGAGGTTGTGTTTGTAAGGAGAGGAGTTGGGTACTCCTTGTAATTGTGATTGCCCCAAATCCTCGGTGGAGGTTCCCTTTGTGGGAGTCCTTTGTGGACAAGCTAGCGGAGTTGAAATCCTTCTGTGTGAAGGCGGGGATGTAGAGCTGGGTGCTCGAACCTCGAAGCATATCTTGTTGTTTGTGCTTGATCCCTTGACTCTTACTCTCTTTCTCTCTCTCTTTACTTGTGCCTTGCATCAATTCATATTGTTCATTCATAATTATTTGCTTGGCTTGTTTGAGTGTGCATCTCTTGGTAATTGCTATTAGTTTTTAATTTCCGCATTAAGTTCACTAGATTAGCATTATCACCTATTCACCCCCCCTCTAGGTGATTTCAATTGGTATCAGAGCCTACGCTCCTGATATTTAGGTTTAACCACCTAGGAGTGAGATCTTGGTTTGCTAATCTTCATTTGCATTGTTCATTTGCACACATTTAGTTTGCACTCATGGCTAGCCCTCCTATGTTTGACTTTACTAGACATGATATTTGGATAGCCAAGATGACTAGTCATTTAAAAAGCCTAGGACATCTAGTTTATCAAGCCTCTACTCAAGAATCCCACCTAAATAATAGCAAGCATAAAAAGGCAAATGCATTAGCACTTAAAACACTTAGAGCATCTCTTAATGAATTTCTTTTACCTGGTTTGCTCATTTTGATTCGGCTTTTGTAGTTTGGAGCATATTGACTTCTCCCGAGCTACCAAGGATTGTCAACAAGTTGAGAAGATCTAGGAGAGACGAGTCCGACGAGCATTGCCTCATGGTCCAAGGGAAAGACTCCCTTGAGGTACAATCGGATTCTCAATTAGATAATAGCTCTAGCTCATATTGCTATGGATGTTTTGAAGTTCAAAATTTAAATGTAGAACTTGCATCTAAACTTGAAAATTTTGTGGAAAAACATGAACTTTTGAAAAAGAAACATTTTGAATTAAAAGAAGAATGAAGGATTTATGCTCAACTTTTGAATCGATTTTGCAAGAGAAGGAAGAGATTACTAATGAACGTGACTCACTAAGATCTCAACTAGACCTTGCCCTTAAAGAGATTGATGTTTTGAATAACAAAAATGATTGTGATGATGTTGTGAAAAACAATGAGGTTTTATCTTCTAAATTAGATTTTGTTTTAAAAGATAACCTTGTTTTAAAAAATGAAATTGATTCCATTACAAAAGAATTGGATGTTGTTTTAAAGAAAAATGAATTTTTAAAAATTGATATAGATTCTCATGTTTGCCATGCTAGTGTAGCTTCACCTAGCACATCTTTTGCATGCTCCACTTTATCTTCTAGTATTGAAAATGACATAAATGTTTTGAAGAAAAGTGTAGATTGTTTGGGCTCCACTTTGAGCCAATGTACTTTAGATCATACACGCTTGGAAACCTTGGTTCGTAATAAACAAGTTCCATCTTTTCATGCACACCCTCCACGGCATGCACATGCTTCCCACGGTCACCACCATCACATGTATGCTCATGTGTACACATGTACACATTATGGTCGTAAGGGCCACCTTGCTAGATTTTGCTATGATCGTTTACATAATGAAAATTTAGCATGTAATCTTGTTTGGGTTAGGAAAGATACTAACCCCCGTGGACCCAAAAGGAAATGGGTACCAAAGACCACCTCTATGCTTTTTGATGTAGGTGGGGGCTCTCGCATAACGTGAGAGTGTTGGTGCCTTGAAGTGGATGCGTTCCGTGCTTAAAGAAAATAATTTGGATGCATCACTTTCAAGGGGAGTTTGGTGGAGAGGACCACCATTGGTTTGGAGAACTAGAGAGGTGCCTTCATCGGTTTTGGTATCATTCTCTAACTCCCGTTTTTATTTTCATGCTTTTCATGATCATCATTTTATAGCATGTCTTGTTTTATAGTTCATTATGTCTATGCCATGTTTATTAGATTAGTGATATACATGTTTAGTTAATTGAGACAATTCATGTTTCATATGGATCTATATCTATGTGTTCTCACTTTTTTTTTTAACTAATATGTATGCTCTAGATCTAATGCACATGCATATACATAATGACCATATGGATGTTTATGATTTTGTTTTGATACTTCATGTTTTGATGTTTATAGTTTATTATGTTAAATGCCATGATTCTTAGACCTTTGACATGCATGTATAGCTTTTGAGATCACCCTTGTTTATAAGGACCCATATTTTGTGTTCTCACACATGTTTAGCTATTATGTATATCATAGCTCTAATAACATGTAGATTTATATAATGATCGTCTTTATGTTTATCATGATGATTTCTATCTCCTGTTTTATGCTACATGATTTGATTACTTGTTTAGATGTTAGTTTTCATTAAAAACTAAGATTTATACTTGTACATATAGTGGGCCACAAATAAACCTTTATAGATGTTTGTGCTTGGATGCCTATTTGTACCCATTTGATGTTCTAGTATAGTCTAGTTTTGATGATTCATGCATTCTAACTTGTATTCCCCATTTTGGATATGTTTTATGATCATGTGTTTTCACTTCATGTATATGTCTATCTTGCCAAACCTTAAGATATACATGTATACCCCTTGAGTCATTTGCTTTTCATGCAAATCTTTATATATGGACTCAATTGTGTTTAGGGATATGTATGTATACTTTTGTTTTGTCAAAACATACATATGTACATATGCCTTGAAGTATAGATTGTTTTAATGAAAACTTTTGTGTTTCATGTTTTCATGTTTTTAAGGAATTTTAATTGAGCTTAATTGAATATTTTCATGATTGTGTGTTTCACATAACACTTGTTCACTCACTTTATTAGTTTTCTCATGATTTTGTTTTCATGAGTATGATATATGCTTCATGAAATTTGAGTGTTTAGTGATCTTGTGATTTACATGTGCTTCATGAAAAGCTAATTTATTTTTATTCCTTACTTGAAGGATTTCGTACTAGTTTTCAACTTTTTCCATAACTAGTTCGTGTTCTTCATTTTGGTAGAGTTTTTCAAACAAACTATATTTTCAAAACCTATTTTTGAAAACCCTACCTTCAAAGGGTGGTTGGATGGGAGATCATGTTCATGTATGCCTTAAAATGAAAATCATTTGAAACTTGAATCATGATTGGGAGGTATAGGTTATATGAGATATACATTTGACCTTATTGTTGTTTCAATTGGTATCATTGAATTTCTTTTCAATTGGTATCAATGTAGACATCTTTGTATACTCATATATGTTTTGTATATGTATGATTTCATTTCAAATAGTATCAATTTTGATTGGTATCTAATCTTTTATACATATATGTTTTATTTGTGTTCAAAAATATCACAAATTTTAGTTTTTGTTTACTCAAGCTTTAGCATAACCCAACACCTTGGGTTTCAACTTTGTTTCAATTGATTAGTTTTCAATTGGTATCCATATACAAGCTTTGTCATAGTTTTAGTTGGTATTTCATAAAGGGGAGAAAATCTTATATTTTATCTTTCAATTGGTTTTGTATTCCACTCCCTTGCTTTATGATAGAAAATATTGAATTTCAATTTGGTATCATTTGTTTTTAAAAGAATAGTAATTTCAATTTGGTATCAAGTTTGTTTATTTACAATTGATATGTTACTTGTTTACTTATCAATTGGTATCAAGATTTTTGTTTAAGAATTCAAAATTTATAATGTTTAATTTCAATTGGTATCAATATGCATTTCATTGACATATTTTTAAATTGGTATCATATTTGATTTGACCCCTAATTGATATTGTTTTTGTTTTAGACAAAAAGAGGAAGAACATTTTGTTTTGTTTTATTTCATCCCTTTATTGATTCTTTGTTTTGAACAAAAAGGGGAGAAGAATATGTTTTTATTAGTTTTGTTTTTAACCCCTTTGTTGATGATTGCCAAAAAGGGGGAGAAGAATTTGAGTTTTATATGCATATTTATGTTTTGCATATATTAAGTTTTATTGGCATCTAGAGCTTGGCATCTAGAGCATGTTTATTTGTTTTGAAAATTTCATTTTCATTGGTATCTAGAGCCTTTTATTGTTTTATGCATATCTATGCATGTTTCGTGTTTAATATTCATTGCATATTTATTTGTTTATTGTTATGCATGAGTTAAGGGGGAGCTTCTTTGAAGCTTAACTTTAATCCATGCATATATAACTCCATGAGTTTTGTCATCATCAAAAAGGGGGAGATTGTTGGCCCAAAGGCCTTCCACTTTAGTTTTGATGATGATCAACTCATGTAGTTATGTGTACTAATTATCTTGTGCTGTTTTAGTTTCAGATCATTAACCAAGATATTAGTAGGTGATTAGCTTCAACAAGATGGTTTGGACGCTTTCACATGGTGATTCAAGAGCCCGAGCATAAAGATCATATCTAGCACTCTTTGGAGTCAAGCTCGGTGAATCAAGTTTTGGATCGAGTCGGCTTGGAGATTGCGCTATACAAGAAGACATCGGTACCTTAGTTTAGTTTTGTGTTTAGATCCAAATTGTAAAGATTAGAATAGTATGATATGCTCAAGTTCACAACACACACGTTTCATGTTTTGGTTTTCGGTTTTTGGTTTAACCAATCTTGGTTTTCATGATAGATATTATATCAAAACAAGTTTACATGGTTTAGTGTATATTAGATTTGTTCTATATACATGCATGCTTCAACTACTTAGACAAACTTACTTTGATATACCTATTCATGTGTTTTAGGTTTTGTGTTTTAACAAAACTTATTTTTGGAATTAAAGACAAAAACTATGATATGTATATGTTTCATGTATATTGGATTTCTATCCATATGCATCATGCTTCAATGTTGTTTAGTATCATGTTTTTGTATATGGATAAGGTTTGGACAAAACGTATTTTCTATTCAAAATCCAAAGTTTTAAAAAATACAGTTTTTGGTTTTTTTGGCAAAATTTCTATAACACAAAAATAGTTCAAAATGTTTGAGATTTGTGTTAAACTTTTTAACAAAAGTTTGTATTTCAATGAAAAATGATAAAACTATTTTTGTGGATTTTTAGAGATTTAATGGGAATTTTTAGGATTAAAAATTACATGTTTTTGCTGACCAGAACAGCTCCTGCCTGGCTAGGTCGGTCGACCGCTACGGTCGACCGCACCAAGTAGCCGGTCGACCGTATCAGTCGACCGACGTGCACGCTGGCTGCCCCATGGGCCGGTCGACCGCACGGGCGACCGACTGCATGCAGGTAACTCTCTGTTTGTTTCGGTCGACCGGGCGGTCGACCGGTAGCTGGCAATGGTCAAAATGTGACCGTTGGCCGGTCGACCGACCGGTCGACCGGTAGGCCATTTTTGGCAGATTTGGCTGCCAACGGCTATAATTTTCTGGGGGCTATAAATACCCCATTAATGGCCAGTTTTCACTAAGAATTTTTTGGACGAAAATTTCATACTCTCCAGTGTTTTCACAGCAATCAAAAGAAGTTTTTGGATTTAAATTGAACAATCTATTTGGTGTTTTTGCTAGGGTTTGGAAAATCAAGAAAGGTTTTTGGGAAAAGATTTTGATTCAATTTCTTCATCTTGATTTCTAGTTTTTCCCAAAGATTTTCTTTGAGTTTTTGATTTCCATTCCTTTGGTTTTCTCCACACTTGAGCTACATCTACTATCTTATTCTATAGGATCCTTGTGTGGAAAGATATTGTTTGTGGTTGAAACATACCACCAAGTTGTAAACCCTTACTTTGTGATATCCCTCTTTGGTAGAGGTTGATTTGGGTTAGCTCCCTCTTTGGTAGAGGTTGAGATTGTGTTTTGCTCCCTCTAGGTGAGGTGGAGTTTGTATTGAGTTGTAATCCCTCAAGTTGTGAGGTGATTGTTTGTTGGCTTGGTGTTGTGCCTCAAGGAGGAGGTTGTGTTTGTAAGGAGAGGAGTTGGGTACTCCTTGTAATTGTGATTGCCCCAAATCCTCGGTGGAGGTTCCCTTTGTGGGAGTCCTTTGTGGACAAGCTAGTGGAGTTGAAATCCTTTTGTGTGAAGGCGAGGATGTAGAGCTGGGTGCTCGAACCTCGAAACATATCTTGTTGTTTGCACTTGATCCCTTGACTCTTACTCTCTTTCTCTCTCTCTTTACTTTGTGCCTTGCATCAATTCATATTGTTCATTCATAATTATTTGCTTGGCTTGTTTGAGTGTGCATCTCTTGGTAATTGCTATTAGTTTTTAATTTCCGCATTAAGTTCACTAGATTAGCATTATCACCTATTCACCCCCTTCTAGGTGATTTCAAGAGTCAATGGAGCAAGCGCAAACAACAAGATATGTTTCGAGGTTCGAGCACCCAGCTCTACATCCCCGCCTTCACCCAGAAGGATTTCAAATCCACTAGCTTGTCCACAAAGGACTCCCACACAGGGAACCTCCACCGAGGATTTGGGGCAATACAATAACTAGGAGTACCCAACTCCTCTCTTTACAACCACAACCTCCTTCTTGAGGCAAAGCACCAAGCCAACAAACAATCACCTCACAACTTGAGGGATAAGCACAAAGTAACACAAGGATCACCTCACAACTTGAGGGATACAACCCAAATGCACAACCTCCTCAACACAATGAGGGAAAGGCACAAAGCCAAGCAAAGATTGGGTTTACAACTTGGTGGTCTAACAAACAACCACAAACAATTTCTTTCCCACACAAGGATCCTATAGAATAAGATAGTAGATGTAGCTCAAGTGTGGAGAAAACCAAACGAATGGAAATCAAAAACTCAAAGAAAATCCTTGGGAAAAACTAGAAACCAAGATAAAGAAGTTGAATCAAACACTTTTCCCAAAAACCCTTTTCTTTGATTTTTCAAACCCTAGCAAAAACACCAAATAGATTGTTCAATTTAACGCCCAAAAACTTCTTTTGATTGCTGTGAAAACACTGGAGAGTCAGGAAAAATTAGCACCAAAAATCTTAGAGAAAACCTCTTTCCCATGGGGTATTTATAGCCCCCAGAAAATTATAGCCGTTGGCAGCAGAAACTGCCAGAAATGAACTACCGGTCGACCGGTCGGTCGACCGGCCAACGGTCACTTTTTGACCGCTGGTAGCTACCGGTCGACCGCTCGGTCGACCGGCCCCAGAACCAGAGAGCAACGGCTCTCTGGCCGGTGGACCGCTCGGTCGACCGGGAGCAACCCGAGAGCAACCTGCTCTCAGTCGGTCGACCGTGCGGTCGACCGGCTTATGGGGCAGCCAGCGTGCACGTATCCGTGCACGTCGGTCGACCGCTACGGTCGACCGGCTACTTGGTACGGTCGACCGTCCGGTCGACCGACCTAGCCTGGCAGAGGCAGTTCTTGTCAGAAAAACATGTTATTTTTAATTCTAAAAATTCCCTTAATATCTATAAAATTACACAAAAATAGTTTTATCATTTTACATTGAAATATAAACTTGTGTAAAAAATTTCAACACAAATTCCAAACAATATGGACCATTTTTGTGTTATAGAAATTTTGCCAAAAACTAAAAATCGTATTTTCTAAAACTTGGATTTTTGAATAGAAAATACGTTTTGTCCAAAACTCATCCAAATACAAAAACATGATATTTAAACACTTTGAAGCATGTTGTATATGGATAGAAATCCAATATACAAGAAACATATATATATCCATGTTTTTGACTTTAATTCCAAAATATGTTTTGTTAGAAATACCAAAACATAAAACACATGAAATAGACTATCAAGCTAAGTTTGTTTAAATAGTTGAAGCATGCATGTATATAGAACAAATCTAATATACATTAAACCATGTAAACTTGTTTTGATATAATATCTATTCATGCAAATCAAGATCGGTTAAACCAAAAGCCGAAAACCAAAACATGAAACGTGTGTGTTGTGAAATTGAGCATATCATACTATTCTAATCTTTACAATTTGGATCTAAACACAAAACTAAACTATGGTACCGATGTCTTCTTGTAGAGCGTCGTCTCCAAGCCGACTCGATCCAAAACTTGATTCACCGAGCTTGACTCCTATGAGTGCTATATATGACCTTTGACGCTCGGGCTCTTGAATCACCATGTGAGAGCTTCCAAATCATCTTGTTGAAGCTAATCACCAACTAATATCTTGATTAATGATCTGAAACTAAAATCACAAGATTATTAGTACACATAACTACATGAGTTAATCATCATCAAAACTAGAGTGGAAAGCCTCTGGGCCAACAATCTCCCCCTTTTTGATGATGACAAAACTCATGGAGTTATATATGCATGGATTAAAGTTAAGCTTCAAAGAAGCTCCTCCTTAACTCATGCATAACAAAAACAATAAATATATTCAATGAATATTCATAAACATGTATGCATCAACATGCATAAAACACATAAATTTCTAAACATGCTCTTGAAACCAATTAAATAAAACAAATACATATTCAAAACAAAAACTCTTGTTTGATACCGATTGCAAAACAAAACTAATGATACCAACAATAAACATGATACCAAAAATAAACATGTTCTTGAATTAATGTTCTTTATACCAATTGAACTTAATAAAAACATAAAACATGCATACAAAACATGCATATAAAACATGTACCAATCATGCATATATAAGAATTTGAGTTTATATGCACGTTAAACTCACAAAGAATTCTCTCCCTTTTTGTCAATCATCAACAAAGGGGTTAAAAACAAAACTAATAAAAACATATTCTTCTCCCCTTTTTGTTCAAAACAAAGAAACAATAAAGGAGATGCAAAACAAAATGTTCTTCCCCTTTTTGTCTAAAACAAAAGCAATGTCAATAAGGGGTCAAATCAAATATGATACCAATTAAAAATATGTCAATGAAATGCATATTGATACCAATTGAAATTAAACATTATAAATTTTGAATTCCTAAACATAAATCTTGATACCAATTGATAAGTAAACAAATAACATACCAATTGTAAATAAACAATCTTGATACCAATTGAAATTATTATTCTTTTTAAAGCATATGATACCAAATTGAAATTATTAAAATTAATTTTTTTTAATCATTTTCTTTCATAAAGTATGGGAGTGGAAATCAAAATCCATGGTAAACCAAATACTAATAGAAAGATAAAATACGAATTTTCTCCCCCTTTATGAAATACCAACTAAAAATATGCATAAACTTGTATTAAGATACCAATTGAAAACTAAATCAATTGAAATAAAGTTGAAGCTCAAGCTTAGCATAATCAAAACACATATATATGTATGAAAATTTTTAATACCAATCGAAATTGATACTATTTGAAATGAAAGCATACATACATAAAAATATATGAGTATACAAAAATGTCAATAAGGATACCAATTGAAAGAATCCAATGATACCAATTGAAACAACAATAATATCAAATGTATATCTCATATTCCTATCATCCCAATCATGTTCAAGTTTAAAATGATTTTCACTATAAAGCATACATGAGCATGGTCTCCCAACCAACCGCCCGTTGAAGGTAGGGTTTTAAAAAATAGGTTTTAAAAATATAGAATGTTTGAAAAACTCTATCAATTGAAGAATACGAACTAGTTAAATGAAAAAATAGTAAACTAGTACGAAATCTTTCAAGCAAGGAATAAAATAAAATGTTTTTCATGAAAGACATGTAAATCACATGGCACTAAACACTCAAAGTCCATAAAGCCCATATCATTCTCATGAAAACACAATCATGAGAAACATAATAAAGTGAGTTAACAAGTGTAATGTGAAACACACAATCATAAAAATATTCAATTTAGCTCAATTTGAATTCCTTTAAAGCATGAAAACATGAAACACCAAAATTTTCATTAAAACAATCTATACTTCAAGGCATATGTATGGTTTGTCAACACAAGAAGTATACATACACATCCCTAAACACAATTTGAGTCCATATATAAAGATTTGCATGAAAAGAAAATGACTCAAGGGGTATACATGTATATCTTAAGGTTTGACAAAATAGACATATACATGAAGTGAAAACACATGATTATAAAAACATGTCCAAAATATGAATGCAAGTTTAAAATGCATGAATCATCAAAACTAGACTATACTAGCACATCTAATGGGTACAAAAGAGCGTTCAAGCACAAACATATAATGATCTATTTGTAGCCCACTATATGTACAAGTATATATCCTAGTTTTAATGAAAACTAACATCTAAACAAGTAATCAAATCATGTAGCATAATAAAACGAGACTTAAATCATCATAATAAACATAAATACGATCATTATGCAAATCCACATGCTATTAGAGCTATGATATACATAATAGCTAAACATATGTGAGAACACAAAATATGGGTCCTTATAAACAAGGGTGATCTCAAAAGCTATACATGCATGTCAATGGTCTAATAATCATAGCATTTAACATACTAATCAAAACATGAATCATCAAAACAAAAATCATAAACATCCAAATGATCATTATGTATATGCATGTGCATTAGATCTAGGGCATACATATTAGTTTAAAACAAGGTGAGAACACATAGATATAGATCCATATAAAACATGAAGTGTCTCAAATAACTAAACATGTATATCACTAATCTAATGAACATGGCATAAGCATAATGAACAATAAAACATGATACTATAAATAGATGAACATGAAAAGCATGCAAATATAAATGGGAGTTAGAGATTAAAACAAGGTGAGAACATAGATATAGATCCATATAAAACATGAAGTGTCTCAAATAACTAAACATGTATATCACTAATCTAATTAACATGGCATAAGCATAATGAACAATAAAACATGATACTATAAATAGATGAACATGAAAAGCATGCAAATATAAATGGGAGTTAGAGATTGATACCAAAATCGATGAGGGCACCTCTCTAGTTCTCCAAACAAATGGTGGTCCTCTCCACCAAACTCCCCTTGAAAGTAATGCATCCAAATTGTTTTCTTTAAGCACGGAACGCATCCACTTCAAGGTACCTCCACTCTCACGTGATGCGAGAGCCCACACCTACATCAAATACCATAGGGGTGGTCTTTGGTACCTATTTTCTTTTGGGTCCACGGGGGTTAGTATCTTTCCTAACCCAAACAAAATTAGTTGCTAAATTTTCATCATAAATACGATCATATCAAAATCTAGCAAGGTGGCCCTTACGTCCACAATGTGTACAAGTGTACACATGAGCATACAATGTGTGATGGTGGTGACCGTGGGAAGCATGTGTATGCCGTGGAGGGTGTGCATGCAAAGATGGAACTTGTTTCTTACGAACCAAGGATTCCAAGCGTGTATGATCCAAAGCACATTGGCTCAAAGTGGAGCCCAAACAATCAACACTTTTCTTCAAATATTTATATCATTTTCAATACAAGAAGATAAAGTGGAGAATGCAAAAGATGTGCTAGGTGAAGCTACACTAGCATGGCAAACATGTGAAGACAATTCAATTTTCAAAGATTCATTTTTCTTTAAAACAAAATCCAATTCTTTTATAATGAAATAAATTTCATTTTTCAATGAAAGGTTATCTTTTAAAACAAAATCTAATTTAGAAGATAAAACCTCATTGTTTTTCACAACATCATCACAATCATTTTTGCTTTTCAAAAATTCATTTTCCTTTAGGACAAGGTCAAGTTGAGATTTAAGTGAGTCACGTTCACTAGTAATCTCTTCTTTCTCTTGCAAAATCACTTCAAAACTAGAACACAAATCCTTCTTTTCTTCTTTTAAATCAAAATGCTTCTTTTTCAAAAGGTCATGTTTTTGCAAAAAAATTTCAAGCTTTGAAGCAAGTTCAACATTTAAGTTTTGAACTTCTAAACATCCATAGCAATATGAGCTAGAGCTATCATCTAGTTGAGAATCCGATTGTACCTCAAGGGAGTCTTTCCCTTGGACCATGAGGCAATGCTCGTCGGACTGGTCTCTCCTAGATCTTCTCAACTTGTTGATAATCCTTGGTAGCTCGGGAGAAGTCAATATGCTCCAAACTGCAAAAGTCGAATCATAATGAGCAAACACATGTAAAAGATCTTCATTAAGAGATGCTCTAAGTGTTTTAAGTGCAAGTGCATTGGCCTTATTATGCTTGCTATCATTGGGGTAGGATTCCTTGGTAATGACTTGGTAAACTTTAGATCCTAAGGCTTTCAAATGACTACTCATCTTGGCTTTCCAAAAATCATGTCTAGAAAAATCAAACATAGGAAGGCTATCCATGAGTGCAAACTAAATGTGCGCAAATGAAAATGCAAATGAAGATTAGCAAACCAAGATCTCACTCCTAGGTGGTTAAACATAAATATTACGAGCGTAGGCTCTGATACCAATTGAAATCACCTAGAGGGGGGGTGAATAGGTGATAATGCTAATCTAGTGAACTAAATGCGGAATTTAAAAACTAATTTGCAATTACACTAAATGCAACCAACAAGTGATGCACACACAACCAAGGCATCCATATAAATATGAATGCACAATATGAAATGATGCAAGGCACAATAAAGAGAGAGAGAGAGAGAGAGTAAGAGTCAATGGAGCAAGCGCAAACAACAAGATATGTTTCGAGGTTCGAGCACCCAGCTCTACATCCCCGCCTTCACCCAGAAGGATTTCGAATCCACTGGCTTGTCCACAAAGGACTCCCACACAGGGAACCTCCACCGAGGATTTGGGGCAATACAATAACTAGGAGTACCCAACTCCTACAACCACAACCTCCTTCTTGAGGCAAAGCACCAAGCCAACAAACAATCACCTCACAACTTGAGGGATAAGCACAAAGCAACACAAGGATCACCTCACAACTTGAGGGATACAACCCAAATGCACAACCTCCTCAACACAATGAGGGAAAGGCACAAAGCCAAGCAAAAATTGGGTTTAAACTTGGTGGTCTAACAAACAACCACAAACAATTTCTTTCCCACACAAGGATCCTATAGAATAAGATAGTAGATGTAGCTCAAGTGTGGAGAAAACCAAAGGAATGGGAATCAAAAACTCAAAGAAAATCCTTGGAAAAACTAGAAACCAAGATAAAGAAGTTGAATCAAACACTTTCCCAAAAACCCTTTTCTTTGATTTTCCAAACCCTAGCAAAAACACCAAATAGATTGTTCAATTTAAAGCCCAAAAACTTCTTTTGATTGCTGTGAAAACACTGGAGAGTCAGGAAAAATTAGCACCAAAAATCTTAGAGAAAACCTCTTTCCCATGGGGTATTTATAGCCCCTAGAAAATTATAACCGTTGGCAGCAGAAACTGCCAGAAATGAACTACCGGTCGACCGGTCGGTCGACCGGCCAACGGTCACTTTTTGACCGCTGGCAGCTATCGGTCGACCGCTCGGTCGACCAGCCCCAGAACCAGAGAGCAACGGCTCTCTGGCCGGTCGACCGCTCGGTCGACCGGGAGCAACCCGAGAGCAACCTGCTCTCAGTCGGTCGACCGTGCGGTCGACCGGCTTATGGGGCAGCCAGCGTGCACGTATCCGTGCACGCCGGTCGACCGCTACGGTCGACCGGCTACTTGGTACGGTCGACTGTCCGGTCGACCGACCTAGCCTGGCAGAGGCAGTTCTGGTCAGAAAAACATGTTATTTTTAATTCTAAAAATTCCCTTAATATCTCTAAAATTACACAAAAATAGTTTTATCATTTTACATTGAAATATAAACTTGTGTAAAAAATTTCAACACAAATTCCAAACAATATGGACCATTTTTGTGTTATAGAAATTTTGCCAAAAACCAAAAACCGTATTTTCTAAAACTTGGATTTTTGAATAGAAAATACGTTTTGTCCAAAACTCATCCAAATACAAAAACATGATATTTAAACACTTTGAAGCATGTTGTATATGGATAGAAATCCAATATACAAGAAACATATATATATAATATATATATATCCATGTTTTTGACTTTAATTCCAAAAATATGTTTTGTTAGAAATACCAAAACATAAAACACATGAAATAGACTATCAAGCTAAGTTTGTTTAAATAGTTGAAGCATGCATGTATATAGAACAAATCTAATATACATTAAACCATGTAAACTTGTTTTGATATAATATCTATTCATGCAAACCAAGATCGGTTAAACCAAAAACCGAAAACCAAAACATGAAACGTGTGTGTTGTGAACTTGAGCATATCATACTATTCTAATCTTTACAATTTGGATCTAAACACAAAACTAAACTATGGTACCGATGTCTTCTTGTAGAGCGCCGTCTCCAAGCCGACTCCATCCAAAACTTGATTCATCGAGCTTGACTCCTATGAGTGCTATATATGACCTTTGACGCTCAGGCTCTTGAATCACCATGTGAGAGCGTCCAAATCATCTTGTTGAAGCTAATCACCAACTAATATCTTGATTAATGATCTAAAACTAAAGTCACAAGATATTAGTACACATAACTACATGAGTTAATCATCATCAAAACTAGAGTGGAAAGCCTCTGGGCCAACAATATGCATCCTTGGGACGAGTGTTGTCTCGTGAGGGTTTTCAGCGGATTACACCCACAAAATCCATAAAAGTAAAATATTTGAAATATGTTTGAAGAGACTAAGTAGTCTATAAGTTTTAGGATTATCATTTTTATTCATTCTTAAACTTAGTCTTTATATAATAAATTGTTATCCATTTTAGGTAAGAATCAAAATTGAATTTTTGTATAGTCTTTTTCGTTACCCTAAGTCATATGCATCCTTGTGAATCTTTACTAGTAATTCTTTAACTTGGACTCTCATGCCTCTTTATTATGATTATTACATTTTTTTTTAATTATGTATAACTCATCTAATTTTCTTCCGTGTAAGTATTAAGGCTTCTTGAGGCCCTCATACCTAACTAATTGACTATTAGATGTGTTAGTACATATATAATATTTCTTAGTTTTCTTAGGCTTTCTAATCCACCCATGTAGAGAACTTAAAGTCGGTGACTCCCAAACTGGTTGGTTTTAGGGCACCGGGTGAGAAAACACCCTACGGACTCAAATTCGAGTGAACTAGGCCACAAAACCAAGGACTCTATTTATAAAATCACCTTTAGGCGTGAATACTTATGCTTCTTGAGGCACATGTATCCAGCTTAATTAGTGAATTTCTTTGTTTTTTTATTTTATTATTATTATTATTATTATATTTTACGAGGCACACGAGTCTTTGTCTTAGAATCCTAGATATGCATTAGGTATGCACATTTCATTAAGGTAAAAATCAAGACAAATTATTTATTCAATTTCTCCTCCTATACCTAAAAATTCAACAATTTATTTATTTTGACCAAGTTTTTAGAATCCTAATCATGATTTCCTAATTCTTAAGACTAACTTAGATTTCTTTCAAAAGATAAGTCAAAATATTGTCCTTTTTATAATAATTTTTTTTTAATTTTTTTTATGTTATGTTAGAACAAATAAAGAAAAAAGAAAAAAAAAAAATTTATTTTTATTTTTTTAATTTTTATGTTAGAACAAATAAGAGAAAAAGAAAAAAATTTATTTTTATTTTTTTATTTTTAATTTTTTTTATTTTACATTTTACCCTTCCCCACACTTGTCTCATGCATTGTCCCCAATGTATGAATGAAATGCATGGATGCATGAATTGGCAGAGAGATAGAGTTACCGATACATTGGGACAAAAAGACCCATGACTGCATTTACTTCCGGTACTGATTCTAAAAAGATTTTAAGACGTTGACCATTTACCTTGAATGTACTGCCATTTTCGGGTCGTAGATCTCTATGGCTCCGTGTGGAAACACAGTCTTAACAATGAAGGGCCCTGTCCATCTTGATTTTAACTTGCCGGGAAAGAGATGAAGTCTAGAGTTATAGAGTAACACTTTTTGTCCTTGGACAAAAGTTTTTCTCGTGATGAATTTATCGTGAAAAACCTTAACCCTATCCTTCGCAATTTCGCATTTTCATATGCTTCGTTCCTCAATTCCTCTAGTTCAGAAATTTGCAATTTCTGAAGCTCACCAACCTTATCTAGATCGAAATTCAGCTGCTTAATTGCCCATAAGGCTCGGTGCTCTATCTCAACAGGAAGGTGGTAAGCCTTTCCAAAGACTAGTCTGTAGGGAGACATTCCTAGAATCGTTTTAAAGGCAGTCCTATATGCCCATAGGGCATCCACCAATTTGGTGGACTAGTCCTTCCTATTCTGATTCACAGTTTTCTCCAAGATAAGCTTGACTTGCCTATTGGAAACTTCTACCTGTCCACTGGTTTGAGGATGGTATGGCGTAGATAACTTGTGAGTTATGACATATTTTCGCATAAGAGCTTCAAAAGTTTTATTGTAAAAATGTGTACCATTGTCACTAATTATGGCACGAGGGGTTCCAAGCGCGAGAAGATGTTTTCTTTCAAGAATTTGACAACAACTTTGTTGTCATTTGTCTTGCAAGGGACGGCTTCAACCCATTTCGATACGTAATCTACGGCCAACAAGATGTATTGGTGCCCAAACGAATTAGGGAAGGGTCCCATAAAATCAATGCCCCAAACATCAAAAAGTTCTACTTCCAGAATTTGATTTAGGGGCATCATATTTCGTCTAGAAATCCTTCCTATCATTTGACATCTTGTGCACGTTTTGCAAAATTCGAATGCGTCTTTAAATAAAGTTGGCCAATAAAAGCCACTTTGTAGGATCTTTTCGGCAGTTTTGCGGGGACCAAAGTGTCCACCGCAAGCAAATTCATGACAAAAGGCTAGAACGCTTCTAGTTTCCTCCTCGGGGACACATCTAATAATTGGTCGCTACAATACTTAAAAAGGTAAGGATCTTCCCATATGTAATACCGGACATGAGACAAGAATCGGTATCTATCATGTTTTGACCAATTAGGTGGTGTTTGGTTTGTGACTAAGTAATTTACTATGTCGGCAAACCATGGTTCCTTAGAGATGGCTAGAAGTTGTTCATCGGGAAAATTGTCATTGATGGGCAGTTCGTCGGAAGGTGCGTTTGGCACACGAGAGAGATGGTCTGCGACAACATTTTCAACACCTTTTTTATCTCGAATTTCGAGATTAAATTCTTGAAGGAGGAGGATCCAACAAATGAGTCAGGCCTTCGCATCCTTTTTTAGCATTAGGTATCGAAGTGCAGAATGGTCGGTGAAAATCGTGGTCTTGGTCCCAAGTAGGTATGGGCGGAATTTCTCCAAAGCGAACACTACTGCCAAGAATTCCTTCTCGGTTGTAGCATAGTTCATTTGGGCGTCATTGAGTGTCCTACTTGAATAATAGATCACGTGTTGCTTGTTATCCTTGCGCTGTCCTAAGACAACGCCTATCGCAAAATCTGAGGCATCGCACATGATCTCAAAAGGGTTGGACCAGTCCGGAGGTGAGATGATAGGTGCAGAGATGAGTTCCAATTTCAACTTCTCCCACGCGTTATTACACATATCGTCAAAGATGAAGGGCACGTTTAGCTAGGAGGTTTGTAAGGGGTCTAGCAATTTTGCTAAAATCCTTAATGAACCTACGGTAAAACCCAGCGTGTCCTAAGAAAGAACGAATGTCCTTCACGCATCGTGGAATTTGAAGTTTGGCTATAATCTCCTTAGCCTTGTCTACTTTGATCCCTTCCCTAGATATCTCATGACCTAGGACAATCCCATGTTGCACCATGAAGTGGCACTTTTCCCAATTGAGGGTCAAGTTCTTTTCGGTGCATCTATTCAGCACTAGCTCCAAGTGATGTTGACATTGGTCAAATGAATTTCCATAGACGGAGAAGTCGTCCATGAAAATCTCTAAGAAGCGCTCGACCATATCAGAAAAAAGGCTTAACATACAACGTTGGAATGTGGAGGGGGCATTACATAGGCCAAAGGCATTCGACGATAGGCAAATGTCCCAAATGGGCACGTGAATGTTGTCTTTTCTTGGTCCTCCGGGACTATTGTGATTTGGTTATACCCTGAGTAACCGTCCAAGAAACAGTAATACTCATGGCCGGCTAATCGTTCCAGCATTTGGTCGATAAATGGGAGGGGAAAATGATCTTTCCTAGTGGCGGCGTTCAACTTGCGATAGTCTATGCATACTCGAACTTTGGTAGGCAATCGTGTTTGCACTAACTCATGCTTGTTGTTTTCTACCACAGTAAAGCTGGACTTCTTAGGGACCACATGCATTGGGCTAACCCATTCGCTATCAGAAATGGGATAAATGATCCCATTATCTAACAGTTTCACTATTTCAGCTTGTAAACTCTTGCATGAGCGGGTTTAGCCTACGCTGTGAATCCCTCTTCGGTTTAACCCCTTCCTCTAGATGGATTCAATGCTGGACTATCGTAGGGCTCAGTCCCTTGATATCTGCCATGGTCCAACCAATGGCTTCCCTATGTCTCCTAAGGGTTGCCAGTAGGTCTTCCTCTTGCCTATTAGTCAAATTGGAGGCAACTATGACAGGTAACGTCTCTTGTTCACCAAGGTAGGCGTACTTAAGATGTTTAGGCAAGGTCTTTAACTCCAACGAAGGAGGTGGCTCGATGGGTGGAGGCGTTAAGCTTGAATTTTCCATCTCTATAGAACTTGGATTTGCTGTCCATTCAATCTCATCAAGGTATGATCTCCTCGTTGTGCTCACTAGTCATGTTCTCAATGAAGTTAACCTCAAAGGGTTGGTCGGTCATGTCGTAGGGATAATTACCTAAGTTGAAAACATTGACTTCCTTGATCATATCCCCAAAAGTCAATCTCATGGATCTGTTTCTACAATTTATGATTGCATTCGCGGTTGCTAGGAACGGGCGTCCTAAGATGACGGGAGTTTGGGACCTAGGATTAGATACAGGTTGTGTCTCTAAAACAATGAAATCTACTGGGTAAATGAATTCTCCCACCCGTATGGGACATCATTGATCTCTCCCTTAGGAACTTTGATTGAGCGATCAGCCAATTGGATTGTAACTTGGGTTGGGTTAAGTTCTCCTAATCCAAGTTGTTGATATACGGAGAAAGGAAGCAAATTAATGCTAGCTCCTAAATCGAGGAGTGCTCGATTGATTTCAGCTCGACCTATTGTGCAAGAAATGGTGGGGCAACCAGGGTCTTTTACTTTACTGGGATCTGGTTGGACAATAGCTCACTAATGTTAGTGGCTAGAAAAAACCTTCTTAGGCACATTTGTCTTTCTTTTCTTGGTGCACATGTCCTTAAGGAATTTGGCGTAACTAGGGACCTGTTGGATTGCATCAAGAAGTGGTATATTGAGCCTAACCTGATTGAACACCTCGAGTAGTTTCTCCATATGTGCATTATATTACTCCTAAGCCTATTCGGAAATGGGGCTGTAGGCCGGTGCACCTGTCCTGCTGATTTCTCAACTTCAGTTTCTTTGGAGTTTTGTGGAGATGGAGTGGAACTAGATGGAATGGACAACTGGGATGGGTCCGGTGGCATGGATACATGATTATCAACTTGTTTCCTGATCTTAGTGTATGAACCAAGTTACATTGGTTTTGGTCTTGAGCCTCATTGGCTTGCCTAGGGTTCTAGGTTTGGCAATGGTTGACTTGGTAGAGTTCCCCTTTGTCTTTCTTGTTGATTCAGTTGGAACTCTATCCTAGTCAAGACTTGAGCCTGCGTGTTGTGGCTTTTAACTAGAGTGTCCACCTTTCTTTCCATGTGGAGAGTCTTGTTTCCATTTGTGAATATTGGAAAGAGTGTGGAGGATTTTGACTAGGGAAATTTGTTGATAGGGTGGATTTTGGAAATTGTTGGAGAATTTGGGCCTTGTTTGATCATTGTTGCTTGGGCCCCATGAAAAATTTGGATGATTTCTCCAACCGGCATTGTAGGTGGGCGAATATGGATTGTTGGCGGGCCTTGTGAAGGCCGCACTCATATGTTCGGGCAAGGTTTGATGCGCGATAAAGACGGGACATTCCTCGAACACATGGTTCATGTCTTGACAATAAGTACAGCCCGCCGAAGGTGTTGGGCTGACTTGGTTCACAGAGACTGGTTCTTTAGTTTCAAGAGCTTCTAGTCTTCGCATCACAGTAGCTAACTTAGCGTCGGTAGCTATGTTGGCCTCAATGGAATGGATACCTTCTTTAGAAGAAGTAGGGTCATTAGTCCTAAATTTTTCCGGAGTTGGTTCCCATTGGATTGTATTATCAGCTAATTCTTCATATAATAACCATCCTTCATTTTCGTTCTTTTTCAAAAATCCTCCTTGGCACATGGATTCTAATAGCGTTTTAGTTTGATATTCTAATCCATCATAAAGAACTTGGCAAAGTCGCCATTTTTCTATCCCATGGTGAGGGCATTGGGCAAGGAGGTGCTTAAAACGTTTAAAATATTTCCAAAAAGGTTCATTGGCTATTTGCTTAAACTGTAAGATGCTCTTCCTAATTAGTGCAGTCTTGTGGACGGGATAAAACTTCTTTAAGAAGGCCTTAACGAAATTATCCCAAGAAGATATTGAACCGGCCTCTAGACTGTAGAGCCATTTCTTTGCTAAGTCTTTCAAAGCGAATGGGACAAATCGTAGTTTGATGGCATCTTCTCCTAGGCTGGGTATCTTCATCATGAGACATACTTCTTCAAATTCCCTTATGAAAAAGTATGCATCCTCAGATTCAAGTCCATGAAATTTGGGAAGAGTGTTGATGTATTGTGGCTTGAGCTCAAATTGGTCAACACCTTCATCGGATAACTGAATGCAAGAAGGAAGAGAGGTCCTAATAGGATAGAACCTATCTTGTAGTGACGGTGGTTGTGCCATGTGTGAGTCGGGCTTTTGCTCGGGTGGTGAGCTGGTTCTAGTTAGTCTAGATGTAAATGGGTCTCTCGACCAAGCTGGCATGCACAATTAGCAAACAAGTTCACCCAATCAATCAATGAAAAAAAATCAAAAATCCTAATCTAGGGTAAGCCTTGACCTAGACGACTCCTAACTTTAGACTGTCCTTAGGAGGTATATTGCCGACCTTAACCACAAGTTAATCGGCCAGGTAAGTGGCAAGACCGGTGGGAGGTTTTCCGTCAAAGACGTTCCTTAATTAAATAACCACCGATCTTTGGGCTTTCGGCCCTTAATCCCCTCCTAGACACCGATTTGGCAATAGTTAATTTCGAACAACTTCCTCCTTCGGCCAATCTCCTAGTGAGTCCGAGTTAACCTAGGGCCAATGTCTAGTCAATTTTTAATTAGGGTTAGGGTTGTGAGTGTGACGGAGATGATTTGTGGGCCAAGGAAGGGTGATGAAATCCCCACCTTATCTTGTTAATGGGTTTTGCCCTTAATTTTTTGTGTGTACGTGTAAAGCAGTAGATAAGTAATCACTCAAAAAGCAGTAAATCAGCCAAGAGTGTTCCTAATCTATATGCAATGCAAACGTACCTTGTCGCCATCACTCTTCAACAGAATTAAAAAAATTAAATAGACACGTGCCTAAGATGCAAGAGTCTAATTTTTATTTATTTTTTTTTTCAACAAATAAGTTACTGTTAATTAATTAGCAGTGTGCAGGGTGATCACAGAGAAAAGTTAACAGAGCAGTAAATAAAGCTTGCAATTTGCAGCAACCTGCAGAAAACAGAGTGAGTAGTGAACTACTCAGGCCGCGGAAATGCGGCTATGGCCGCGTTTGCGCGGCTCTGTAGTAGGCTCTGTTGCTCTGTCTTCGAGGGCAGAGGCACAGAGTTGCTATATGTCCTTTGCTGCTGTTAGTTTTCCTGTTCTCCGAACCTGCAAACAGAAAGAATTAAAGAATTAGTTTGAGAATATCGTGTCGTTCCTTCCCCGGCAACGGCGCCAAAATTTGATTGAAACTTGAGATTGCAAAGAAAAAGTTAAAGTTAAAGTTCTCAGTCTCAGTTCTATCCGCTGCAGCAAGGGCCAAAGCGGGTCGATCCATAGGGAAGGATGCGATGCAAGCTTTTCGGATGATTTCTCTGTATTACTTAATCAAAACAAAATAGAATGATTAGATTTGAAATATGTGATTGGAGATATGCAGTTTACTAATCTTCTACCACAACCATAGTGTAAGTCTTGAAAATTGGATATCATCTTGAAATAAATAAAATCTATCCTAGGTTTATTAGAAGAGATTCAAGCAAGAAAAATGATATTAGAATCTAACTAGTTTACACTACTAAAAATTCAACAAATGTTCATCCTAACTTCTAAGTACAGCATAAGAAAAGTGTTATCTTAAGGTTATGCTGTCAAAGTACTTAAGCATGAATTTATGAAGAATTGTTTAGAGGTGTAACCTAGATTAGAAAAGCTAACTAACAATTTAATCTTCAAGAAAACTATCTTAAACCTAGGGTTTCTAAAAAATGATTATCAATCCATCCAATTCCTAAACTACACTACGGTTGTTTAAGAGATCAGCAAACCACAATTTAGAATTAGTTAATCATCTTTTTTTATTTTCAATTTTTTTAATTTTATTTAATGTGAAGAATTGTGAAAGAGAGAAGAATAAGACAAATAAAAAGATCACAGCATAAAATGAAATTAAATGACAAAAATTTAAATGGCAAAAAAGGTAACCTTTATTGAAATCACGTCCAAATACAATGCTCCTCCTCCTCCAAAATGTGCTAAAAGCGAAACGAAGATTACAGAAATTTGAAAAGAGAAAAACTAAAGAAAACCCTAAGTTCCCGTCTCTGGATGCGCCCTCTCTGTTGCTCTGCAGGGGTATTTATAGGAGCTGGAAGAAGTAGAGTCCCGGTACAACTCTCCCACAAAACTGGACGACATCCTTATCCATGGAGTCGCGAAAACGCGGCTATGGCCGCGTTTTCGCGGCCATAGTGTGGTCTCTGGCCACGCGCTTTCGTGTGTGGCCTCCTCTGGTCCATCCATCTGGGTATATCCTTTTTGATCTGGCATACCGACTCGTTATTTTGAAAATTCGGGATAACTTGAGAAGCAAGTTACCCTAAATCCAAATCTCTTTAAAACGAATTTTATCTTTGCACTCTCCTCCTTTTATCTTTATCCTTGTCCTGCAAGCATTTAGGGTTGAGTAGAAGTCTATCCCTTTCCTCTTCTTTTAGTAATTGTAACTTTTGCACTTGGGCTTGCACATGGGCTTTTTGGGCTTCTTTTGGGCTTCATTTAGGTTTATTCTTATTTAAATAATTACTCAAGGCCTGCACACATTAAATAACAAAACTTTAGTAATAGTGCATAATTAAAAGAATAAATAGGAAACATGATAGTAAATGTAGTGATAAATATGCAATTTTTACTACCTATCAAGTAAACAAGGCCACAAAATTAAAGGGGATTATTTTATTTTGTCCACCATTTTAGATCTGAATAATCATACTTCTTGAGATATAATTAGCCAACTTCATAAGTGGTTTTATCATCATTTTTTTATATATATTTTATAGCATTTTTTATGGCATTTTCAGTCTTTATTTCAATCCCAAAATTGTGTAAGTGTGAAGTGCGTAAATCTAAGGCAAAAAATTCAAGATCAAATTATCTTTCAATTTACTTCCTTATCCTAAAATTTAAACAAGATCTATTATTTTGACTTGGTTTAAAAATTCATATTTTAGGTCTTCTTAATTCTTAAGATAATTTAATTTTCTTAAAAATAAATCAAAACTATTTCTCTTAATTTAAAAAGTTTTGTAAAAAGAAAAGAAAGGAGTTTTTATACAAAATTTAAAATTTCCTAAAAAGAAGTATAAAAGGAAGAAAATTAAAGCAACCTACGTTAGTAAACCTTCCCCCACACTTATTATATGCATTGTCCTCAATGCATGGTGAATATGTATATATATGAAATAAATGGGAAGGGAAGGAAAATTACCTCATGGTGGTGGCTCCGTTGATGGCCTAATTGGTACATGAAATGCAGCCCAATTCAGAAATTGTGGATTTTGTAGGAACCCACCAGTGACCTCTCTAATACGACCCAGTAAAATGTTGGAGAACTGTATGATCTTATTGAAAAAAATTACCCATTCAATTTTCAATTTTCAAAAAATTACTGAGTCATTTCTTCAACATTCTTGTCCAACAATGAAGTGTGATTTGGAGAGATGATTGATTTGGACTCAAATGGAACAGGAACAAAAATCGATATCGACTCGAGAATTTGACTCATCAAGTCGAGATTCAAAGGTGAAAGTCAAAATTGGTTCAAAAATGGGGTCCAAACTAAAGAATTGATGTTCACACACTTTCTCCATCAATGAAATGCGATCAGAAGATATTGGTGATTTAATTTCATAGTGTACTGGTACAGGATTCAATGTTAACTTTGGAATAGAAAAAAAATCTGATAAAGATACCGGAGTCATTATTGATTCAAAAAGTGAAATGGAATCACCAACTTGAGGCTCAGGATCACTTTCATATTCAATTTCAATTTCAGGAAAGGGATAACTTGTCAAAATGTCAATGTGATTTTCAAACCTCGGAGTTTGGTCAAGTTTCAATGGGTTTGCTAAAATTAAATCTTAGTTTCCAAAATAGCATGATTCTTGGGTCCAATTGGTAGAGTTAGGGATATAAGAATTGGTCAAAGGTTGACAAGAAAGACTTTCCTCGCTCTCATTGATCAATTCACTCATTATTGAGTCAACCTATTGATCGATCGGGTAACAAAATTTTGAGTCTGAATCATGTCTTTCATACTTTTTGAAATTGTTTCTTCTTGAAAAGGTGAGCATGGAAGTTGATTTTGGAAATTGTGATGAAATTATGAGTCCATCAGATTTTACGATCGCTGCTCGGACTCAAGCAATGGTTCCATACTCAAGTCCAGTATTGATGGTTGTTCATTTTGAATTAGTGAGACTGAAAAAGATGAGTAGGACTTTTGAAAATTTGGTTGAGATGATGAGTCCAATATATTTTGAATTTGTTGTGCCATTTCACAACAGACTTCCAATGCTTTTCTTACTCAGATTTTTTTTCAATTGGATGTTCTAGAAAAGGAGTATATGGAGTTTGATTGGGAAGGATTATAAATTGAGCAAATTTGAATTTGCTGTTGGGACTCAAGCATGGCTTCCATACTTCTTTCCAAATAAGATTTTCTTCGGTTGGTGATCTGAATCCAAATCGGGGAATGAAAATTGTGGACAAGGTGGTTAAAAATTTGACTTGGGGGAGGTGAATCCCCATGAACTCTGTGAAGAGTGAAAATTATTTTGAAAATTATAGTCATAGGATTGGGAATATGGGTCATATTGAGTCGGATAATCCCAATCCAGCCTATATGATTAGTTCATGTTGTACATATCTGTGTTGAAATTATCCGAGTCAAATGAGGTCGGGTGAAATATGGATTCATATTAGGATTGAAAAAATTGTTGTTGTTGAAATCCATGCCACAATTTAAAAAAAGAAAACAAACAAAAAAAACAAACAAATAAAGAAAAGGAAAAAGAAAACAAGCCTATGCTAGGGTTGACTTAGAGCTAGACGACTCCTAATTGGTTAGACTGTCCACGGGGGTACATTATTGGAATCTGACCACGAGTTAATCGGCCAGGTAGGGGCAAGATCAGTGAGAGGTATCCGTACTAGAGCAACGGGCCTAATCATGCTAAACCACTGTTCTTCGAGATTTCGCCTCTCATTCTCCAACCTTGGATATCGATTTAACAAGAGTCAACTTCTAACAAATTTTCCCTTATGTCAATCTCCTAAATGAGTCAGAGATGTCCCTAGGGGCCAACATCTAGCAATTTTTATGAAGGCTGGGTTGTGTGAGTGGGGAGGTGATTTTTGGGCTAAGGGAGGGTAATGACTTTCTCACCTAATGTTGTATTGGGTTTTGCCCTTAAGTTCAATTCGTGCAAGTGTACAATATAGATAAGAATGAACACACAGAAAGAAAATCACCCACGTGTTTGTCCTAACTATATGTAATGCATTATGTACAGCTCTGTCAAGATCACAGCAACACAAGAATAAAATACAGTATATTGGAATTGAAATCGACACGTGCCTAGATGCAAATGTCTAAACCATTTTAAAACATCCAATTACCGTATTCTAGTTCTTAAAATTATTACAGTGCACATGTAATATAAGCAAAAAGTAGCAGCAGAATATAGTAATATACAAGATTTACTTAACCATACAAAAGCAAGTGTGGACTTCTACAATGCTAAATATTTGACTTGCATACCAGGAACAAAGAAGAAAAGCTAACAAAAAATGTGAAATCAAACCGTTACCATCCCTGGCAACGACGCCAAAATTTTATCGGGAGAAAACCGTGCACGAAAGTGTATGTTTTGAAATCAATAGTTAAAAGTGCGTGCTTTGGCGTACTCGATACTTCCATTATAGCATAAAGGCTAAAGGGTCGAATCCACAGAGACGGAAAACGATAGAGGCTTTACAGAAATGTTCACGTGTGTGTTAAAGTTTCTTCAATATTAAAAAATCAAAAGAAAAGATAACAAATAATGAAAAGAGAAGAGTACGGTGAAAACAAAGAAGTAGGAAACATAGAAAAGATGGTATTTGTGATTTTGATATATTTTAAAACAAAGTAAAAAAGGAAAGAAAACCCATAACTACTAACTACTGATGGCTCCACTAACCATGCTAACCTCTTAGTGATAGTTGCCTCACATGTATCATTGGCCATCACTAGTCCTTGGTTTAAGAGTGTTTCAAAGCATGACCCATATGTCAACTCATCACATCCAAACTCAACAAAATAAGTGCAAGCTACAGTTAAATATCAAAACTAAACAAGAGTAACATGGAATAAAGTAATGTTAGCTTGTTAGAGAGTTAGAATGTTAGAGTATTAGAATCCATCATCATGAGCCATCAATGGCTCTTGCAAGAGCAAGGCCAAGTAGAGGCTAATTTCATATGGATTATCAAGTAAGATGTTAGCAAGTTAGTGGTTAGTGTTAGTTACCATGAGAGAAAAATTAGCTAAACATGTAAAAAGAGTTAGAGAGAAGAAAACAAAGAGAGATAAAGAGAGAACCTTTCATAGATTGTCACTCTATTACAAGCACTCTTGCTTTCCAACCATGTACCACTTTCTCTCCTATACAAGATCTACAAGAAATGAAAAATACAAAGGAGGAAGAAGAAGAACACCTAGCCTAAACTACCCTAAACTACAACATGGAAAAGAAAACTACCCTAACTCTCTGCATTTTTTTTGTAAAACACCAAGAGGGGGTATTTATAGGCACCAGGATATCGGGGTCCAGGAGGACAAACCCTGGCCCAAAGTGCTGGCGCGGCCGCGCCAGTACGGCCACGGAAATGCGGCCAAAGCTGCATTTTTATGGTTGTACTAGGGCGACGCGCGCAGTGCCGCCTGCTGCGCGCTGCCCGCTTGTCCCCCTGTCGGCAGCATGTCTCAGTTTCTGGACTTGGGCCCCGGTTTTGATGAAACCACCCTCCAAAGCAATGGCTATCTTTATAGGCTTTTAATCACCAATTAAATAGTGATTTTGGGTCTTCTTCTTCATTTCATGTCATTGACCTAGAAACATACAAGAGAGGTATTATTAGCAGAATTTAATATTAAATAAATGTGAAGAATGTGGTATGAAATATGCAGTTTTAGAGACTAATTAGTGGACTGGCCCGGAGGCCAAGTAAGTACCTGCATGAGAATTAGTACCACACGGACAAACACATAAAGGTGATAATAACTAGACTACCGTGGAGTGGTGAAGCCTGGAGGCTGAGTGTAGAGCTTGGAGGCTAAACGACCACGAAGGGTCGCCACACATGGTATAAAGCTGTAAAAGAACACATCACAACCACGGTATAAGTGCAAGAACTAACTAGTACAAACATTCATCGCATCGGTACCAAAACATCATCCGGTACATTCCTACATGTCCACTATACAGATACAAATCCACTGATACAAATACATAGGACCACATATACAAATACAACACAACCCAAATGCAATACAAGCTTGATGATGCGAGAAAAAGCACTCGCCTAAATCTTTTGAAAACACCACAAATCCTAAAAATTCTCAAAACACGTGCACACACTGCCAATATGTCAAAATATATATATATTTTTAGAGAGAGTGCTAGAGAGAAAAATGAGAGAGAGGGAAACAAGTAGAGAGAATAATAGAGAGAGTTAATAGAGAGAGAGTTTCAGGAGAGAGAGAAGGGGCAGCAGGCCATGGCAAGCCGTGGCTTGGGCTGGGCTCACGGCCAGGTGGTCGTGGGCCCAGGTCTAGGCCATGGCCAGTTGGTCGTGGGTGGCGGCGCTGGGCGTGCCGTCGGTAAGGGGGAGGGCTGAGGGAGTTTGGTGGTGGAGGTGGTGGTTGTAGGGGGGAGTATAGAAGATGGAGAGGGAGTTTGAAGGAGATAGAGATGGTGGTTGTGGGTGTGATTTTGAGAGAGAGTTGAAGGTGTGAAGGAGGAAGTGGTAGTGGATTTAGGTGGTAGAGGTGATGAATAAGAAGAAGGTGAAATTGAATTTTAGGAGAGGGGAATTTGTGGGTGATGGTGATAATAGAAGGAGATGAAGATGGAGAGGGAGGAAATTAAGAGAATAGAAGGGGCTGGCAACCAAAGAGGGGGTCACGCTGCCGCCACCTTGGGTCACCGGTCATAGTGGGCACCGGTGATGATGGCGGCCGTCAGGTCTTGAAGGGGGAAGGGAGAAATTGGGAAGGTGAGAAAGAAGGAGAGAGAGTCTGTATTGAGAAAGGGAATTAGAGATTTAGTGGAAAGCCAAAGGGAGTTTAGAGAGAGAGGAGGAGGCACTAGGCCCTGCGTGGGCTGCTGGCCAAGGAAGACGGAAGAAAAGAAAGAAAGAAAAAGAGAAAGAAGAAAGAAGAAGTAAAATATAAAGGAAAAGAGGGAAGATATTTTGGGGTATTGTATGAAGAAGAAAAAAGGGAAAAAGAAAAAGAAAAGGAAAAAAAAAAATAAAAATAAAAAAATATGGAGAAAAATAAAAGAGAAATGAAAGCAGAAAGAAAAGAAATATCCGGATAGATATCCTGGATCTGGCTAAACACCGAATACACCGAAAAAGCCGAAAAATGGAGTAACTTGGAAAGCTTTCCAAAAATTCTCAAAAATATTAAATATTATTTTAAGATACATGGTAAAATCAAAATTAAGAAATTCAACTCATTTTTAAATTAAAAAAACCCAAAATCTTTCGGCGATACCGGTCGACACCAAAACCGGTCGAACTTCAATAAATTTGAAAAAAATCTTCAAAAATACTTTTACATAGAAAACATGATTCTAAGAGATGATGTGAAAGCAGTTTCCAAAAATTCAACTCTATTTGTAAATTAAAAATCTGAGAATTGATCGGCGGCACCGGTCGAAACGGTTTTGAAGATTTTGCGGAATAATTCTAAAATATACCAGAAATTGTGAGAAATCTAAAATAGTAGAAAATATTGTTATAAACTGAAATCGATCAAATCTAACTATTAGATAAGGTTAAATTGATCAATATACTGGATCAGGTCCCTAGTTCAGACTAGGGTTGACTCTGAGTCCACGAATCCGGATGCAACTCAAAACAATTGCATAAATAATCATAAAACAAAAATAAATACGAAAAATATGATCAAAAAATCAGAATACGTATCTAAGTACGTCATCCGGGAACGTGGTGTTACATTCTACCCACCTTACAAAAATTTTGTCCTCAAAATTTCAATAAGGGGAAGATGAACATAAAAAATGATAGGGACGAGGATTATACCAATTAAGATATGAATAAATAAGCGGAACACTCACAAGTCGACTGAACAATAATCAGAACATAGACATCTCTTGCACTTCCTGCTGTATAAAACATCGAATGATGCCAAATAATACTAACCCGATATCACTTCTTTATCTGAGAGGCATGAAGTTTACTTGATGAAAAGTCTATAATAGAATTCTCGATGTGTTGTATGCTTACTATTACTCTGAGAATTGACCAGAATAGCGAAGATAAAATAAACCCTGATAATTCTAACCATAAATAAAGAAAACCGATAATTAAGAATTCTGAACACTGGGCGTCAATCACTCTAAAAGATATAACCAAGAATGTAGAATATCCGTAAAGAATCCTGACTACTGACTTTTGAAAGTTAACCCAATTATAGATCAATTCTGAGAATACCTGAGCTTCGTAGAGTTGGCCGAAGAGATCGTATAGTAGCTACGTTCAATACTCTGCCTCTACATCTCTAGTCTATCTATATCTTAAGTTGGTATAAAGACGATGGAAATGGAAAAATGAAAAGAAGGAAAGGACTCAAGAATCAAGGAAGGGACGATCAAGAAGGAATAGAAAACTCTTTACTTGTAGTTAGACTTAATAACCGGGATCCATGCAATCCAGCTGTAAATTTTTTACCATTAATTTACAATCTGGACGTACTAAGAAAGTGAGAGATTAGGCTCTAATACCGTCCCTTTACGCCGTGATCTCATTGGTAAGGAGACGTTACTGTGACGTATATACATAGATGAAAAGTACCCTCACATATATACACTAAGCATCAGTACAGGCAAGAATCAGAATACAAAAGCACGTGCTGCATTATACATTCCAACATATGAATACAATTATAAAGTTATCACAGGATGTGACACAATATTACAAGAATATTACATCACCGATAGTCGCAAATGCAAGAATATAAAGAGATATATAAGTATGAACAGTACAAAAGGCGCTCACGAGTCAGAAAAGGAAAACTAGAGAGCCGAGCAGGGGCGTGGAAGGATAGGTCCTTAGGCGGTCTGCCGATAATCCACACTTCCACTGCACATCTCCAATTAGCAACCGGGAGAATTCACAAGCTTCAAGCTCCAAGATCTGGACATGCAGATCCAGGGGAGTCAGAACTCCCCAACGAGTGGTGTGATGAATGCCAACTGGCCTGCATGGATAAACACACATGAATCGATAAATCTGAATTATAAAGCATGCATTGAAAACTGTATCATGAGCACAGACATACAGAGCAGGCAAAGAGACAGTAAGTGATGAGATAGAAAGTTATGATATCAAGCAAGGAACATGCATGCTTAATATGATAAGAGCTGGAGACCAGTGGGATAGTACACAAGTGGTAAACCAGGATGTATACATATATAAATATAATAAAAATAAAACCAGAAATCTGAAGTAAAACCCGATGAAAGCAAATACGGCAAAATCAACATTCGAAATGTAACATAGAGTGTTTATGGCCTCGGCCCATAAATACTAAGGGAGTTCATATTCACTAATCATTAACCGAACAATTTCATGAAGAGTACGCTTCTTCCTTTCAACGACTCTATTTTGTTGTGGTGTTCTAGGACAAGATAATTTATGTTTAATTCCATTTTCTTTACAATAAGTGATAAAAGAATGGTTGATGAATTGACCACCTCTATTACTCCTTATGTGTAAAATCGAAGAATTCTTTACTTTTCCAACCCTTTTTCTAAAAACATGAAATGTGAAAAAGCTTCATCTTTATTTCTAAATAGAAAATCCATTTAAATCTTGAGAAATCATCAACTAGAACAAAAGCAAAATGATTAATAATAAGACTTTAGGTTTTAGTTGAGCCAAATAAATTCAAGTGGATTAACTCTAAAGGTCTAGTTGTCAGATATCCTTGATTGTTTTGAAAGAGAACTTAGTTGTTTTCAAATTTGGCACGCATCACAAATGCGGTCTTTTCAAACTTCACATAAGGAATGCCTTTAACCAAGTCTCTGGAATTAATTCGGGATAAGTGATTGATTAGTCTACGATTATGCATTATTATATCGCATTTCCCACCGATTTATGAATAAATTGTCGGTCTAAACCGTGTTTTGGTCTCTATTGCAGGTAAATCAAGAGTTTAAGGGCAAAGGAGTAATAAGAGCATAATTAAACCCTTTTGGGGTAATTAAATCCACATTACTTGGAGGCCAAGCAAAGGATTATCTAGAAGATACGTCGAACCTAGACTCCTACGCACGTCAGACGAATATTCGGGTGAAATTACCAGAAATGGGATATACCAAGATTATTCTCGAAGCCAGAGGAATATCCTGACAAAAACCAAGGACCTAAGTCCCTGGTATTGTCGCGGAAACGGGGCAATTGCCGCGTTTCCGCGGCAATAAGATGGATCCACCGTTGATTTTCGATGCGTGGCCCGTCTCGTCTTCTAGAAGGTATCTTTGCCTATAAATACCTTTGTATTTGGCCAAAACGGGGGAACTTTTCATTTTTAGGAGTAGTTTCTGATTTTAGGAGAAGTTTAGTGTAGTGTAGGTAGGTGTTCTTCATTTCATTTCTCTTGTATTTTCTTTTATTTTTAGATCATGTATTAGGGCTGAGAGATTCAGAGAGAGATTGAGAGGGATTGATGTAATAGATGGTGACAATCTATGTAAAGGTGCCTCCTTTCTTCTCTATTATAATCTTCTTCATCTTCTACATGTTGCTTGGCTAACTTTTCTTCTAACGACTAACCACTAACCATCTAACCACTAACCACTAACCATCTAACCACTTACTTGATAATCCACATGAATCTAATAGCCTCTACTAGGCCTTGCTCTTGCAAGAGCCATTGATGGCTCATGATGATGGATTCTAACATCTAACTTGCTAACTTGCTAACCAAGCTAACTCTCTCTTATTTCATGCTTGCTTCTAATGTTTGATGATCTAATATTTGTATTAGCTTGCTCTTGATGCAAGTTTGAATGTGATGAACCATCTTATCTGTCATGCTCTGTATCGTCTCTTGAAGCCAAGGATAAGTGATGGCCAAGGATCCATGTGAGGCAACTATCACTAAGAGGTAGCATGGTTAGTGGATCAATTAGTAGTTAGTAGCCATGATTTTTATTTCATCTTGCTTTATAAACTATTTTCAAAGTATCTTTTCATTGTTGTTTTCACCGCTTCTTTGTTTGTCTTTGTTTTCATTTTCTTTACCACAAGCTTCATCTTCTTTCCTATTTGTTTTCCAAACCACTTCTATTTTGTTTTTACATCGACGTTTTCATCGCCTTCTCCACCTACCACATTCTGGATTTCCTTTTCTTTTTCTTTTCACTTTCTTTTTCATTCTTTAACAAAGAAGAACTGTTAACATAACGACGTGAATAGAGACTGTTAATGCTTTTATCGTCTCCCCTCCCTGTGGATTCGACCCGTTGAGCCAATGCTATAATGGAAGTATCGAGGGAACATTAGCACATATACAAGCTTTTTATTGATTTGACAAATTACACGTTTTTGAGTGCTAGTTCCGCCCTGATCAAATTTTTAGCGCCGTTGCCGGGGTATCCTAGATAGCTTGTGATTGCTTTTTCTTTTCTTGATTGTTATTTTCCTTTTTCTTCGCTTGCTTGATCGGTGAACGTTGTCTGTTATTGTGCATGCAAGAGTAGTACAGGGATCCAATTTCTGCAAGACTTGTTAGGATTTCTACACTTGCACAAACACCACCTCCTAACACAATCCCAATTATGGCCAACAATACTTCTCTCCAAGACAAGTTCTACCCTATTCGCACTTCACTTCCTTCATGCATTCTTTTACCTGAGACAAACGGAAACAACTTTGAACTTAAACCACAATTCATAAACACACTCCCAAGGTTTCATGACTTAGAGTCCGAGGATGCATATTTCTTCATTCGTGAGTTTGAAGAAGTGTGTTTGATGATGAAAATTTCTCAACTTAAGGAGGACGCTGTTAGATTAAGGTTCATACCCTTCGCGCTTAAGGATATAGCTAAGAAATAGCTATATAACCTGCCCGCCAGTTCTATCTCTTCATGGGATGATTTTGTCAAAGTCTTTCTTAAGAAGTTCTATCCCATTCATAAGACAGCCCTCATGAGAAAAAATATAATGCAGTTCAAGCAGGAATCTAGTGAACCATTTGAAAGTATTTCGAACGATTTAAAGATTTACTAGCCCTATGTCCTCATCACAGCATAGAGAAGTGGCGGCAGTGCCAAATTCTTTATGACGGACTTGACTACCAAACCAAGACACTCCTTGAAACCATGTGCCAAGGGGAATTTTTGAAAAAAGATGAGAACCAGGGTTGGGACCTCTTTGAAGCTTTAGCAGAAAAAACCATTCAGTGGGAGTCATGCCCAGAGAAACCCAATCCCACCACTTCCAGAACTGGTATGCATTCGATTGAATCCTCCATAGCTACTGAGGCAAAGATAACACAATTGATGAAAAGACTAGAACTGCTCGAAACTAGGGAACCAACTGCTGTGAATCAGGTCAACCCACCACCTGTGATCACCCCGGGTTGTACCTACTGCCATGCTCTGAACCACCTGTTTGAAGAGTGTCCTGTCTACCAAGCTCAAATGTACCCTGAAAATATGAATGCAACTTACACCAGACCCAACTACAATCCATACTCCAAAACATACAACCCGGGATGGCGAAACCATCCAAATTTCTCATGGAGTCAGTCTGGTCATGAGCAACCAAGGCAACCATTCTCACATCAATATCCTGCTCGTCTCATCAACCCAGTTCCACCAGAGTCCATCAAATTTCCAATCATATCAGAGTCCACCACATTTTCAAGCAAACTTCCAGCCCACATATCAGTAACAAACACAAAATCATCCAGATAAAAAACTGTCAGATTTAAAAAGAATGATTGAAACCTTATCTAAAACCCAGGCCTCAATGATGAACACCCACCATCAGGATATGACTAGGTTAGAGGTTCAAATAGGTCAACTGGCTAACTCTTTGAATGAAAGACAAAAAGGAACACTACCAAGCCAGCCATTGCCTAATCCTAAAAACCCCTTCCCTATTCATAAAGTTGAAGACATAGGCCCAAGTCAATGCAACACTGTTCATATTTTTAGATCTGGAAAGCGGATAGACAATAAGGTTTCCAATCAACCCCATAAATCAGTATCAGTATCAACACCTCCTGTTCTGGTACAACCAACTCAAGACAATCCATCTTCAAGTTCACAACCATCAACTTCCAAATCCAATGACAAAGACAAGACAAATGAGCAACCATACAAGCCTATTGTACCATTTCCTAATAGGCTAGCAAACCAAAAGATGAATGCTCATATGGAGAAGATTAGGGAAATGTTTAATCAAGTCCAGATCAATGTACCTCTTCTTGATGCCATACAACAAGTCTCATCATATGCCAAGTTTTTAAAAGAAATGTGCACCAAAAAAAGGAAAGCAACCCAAAGAAGGTCTTCCTAGCTTCAAACATAAGTGAGTTGCTCACTGGGCCAATTCCTGTGAAATATAAGGACCCAGGGAGTCCAACCATTTCTTGTATTATAGGACAAACCACGATCAACAGGGCGTTACTTGATTTAGGAGCCATCATCAATCTTCTTCCCTTCTCTGTGTATCAGCAACTTGGGTTAGGCGACCTCCGTCCAACCAAAGTTACTATACAACTGGCTGATCGATCTGTAAAGATTCTCAAGGGGGAGATTACAGATGTTCTAATACGGGTCAGGAAATTCATTTACCCCGTAGACTTCATTGTTTTAGAGACGCAACCCGTACACAATCCCAGAGCTCAGACACCTGTCATTCTAGGACGACCCTTCCTAACCACCGCAAACGCAATCATCAACTGTAGGAATGGCTTAATGCGTCTAACTTTTGGAGATATGACAAAAGAGGTGAATGTTTTCCACCTGGGAAAACAACCTCGAGATTTGGATAATGAGTCATTTGAAGTGAACTTAATCGAGGGATTAACAAGTGAACATGACATGGAGATTGAATATGAGTTCAATGAAGAATTTGAGTTGGAGTCTGATGACTTCAACCTTGATCAGATCATTGAATCGACTGTGGAATGGGCCACAAATGCCACCCCTCTCCTTCCCTTGCACAAAGAACAATCATTGATAGATCCTGTCCCTTCTTCCGAACTTAAGGTTCTGCCCAACCATCTCAAGTACCAATACTTAGATGAGAAAGAAGCTTTTCCTATGATCATTGCATCCCATCTCACGAAACAACAAGAAGAGGATCTTCTTACAGTGTTAAGAGAAAATCGAGAAGCTATTGGTTGGACCATGGCTGACATAAAGGGGATTAGTCCTTCCATAGTACAACACCGGATTCATTTGACGGAGGATGCTAAACCAAAACGTGACCCACAACGTAGACTGAACCCAATCATGCAGGAGGCTGTTAGAGCTGAGATTTTGAAGCTGTTAGACAATGGGATTATATATCCCATATCCGATAGCCAATGGGTAAGTCCAGTCCACGCTGTGCCAAAAAAAGCAGGGGTTTACTGTGGTAGAAAACGATAAGAAAGAATTGGTACAAACTCGACTTCCTATGAAGATTCGAGTCTGTATTGATTACTGAAATTGAACACTGCCATGTGTAAAGACCACTTCCCCTTCCGTTCATTGACCAAATGCTCGAGAGACTAGCGGGACATGAGTACTACTGTTTCCTGGATGGATATTCAGGATATAATCAAATCCCTATCGCTCCTGAGGATCAAGACAGAACCACCTTCACCTGTCCCTTTGGAACATTTGCATACCGAAGAATGCCCTTCGGCCTATGCAATGCTCCCGCAACGTTTTAACGTTGCATGCTTAGCCTTTTTTCAGACATGGTAGAGAGATTTTTTGAGATTTTCATGGATGATTTCTCGATTATGGCGATTCCTTTGAACAATGCTTGTACCATCTTAAGCTGGTTTTACAACGATGCATGGAGAAAAACTTGACACTCAACTGGGAGAAGTGTCACTTTATGGTCAAGCACGGAATCGTTCTAGGGCACGAAGTTTCAAATAAAGGAATTGAGGTTGATAAATCTAAAGTGGAAGTAATAACAAAGCTCTCTGAGCCAAAATGCTTAAAAGACATTAGATCATTTCTAGGGCACGCTGGTTTCTATAGACGATTCATTCAAGAGTTTAGCAAAATTGCTAGACCTTTGACAAATCTCTTAGGAAAAGATGTACCCTTCAAATTTGATGAAGAATGTTTACAAGCTTGGGAGGAGCTTAAGTACAGACTTGTCTCAGCACCAATAATTTCTGCACCTGATTGGACTAGGCCATTCGAGATCATGTGCGATGCCTTGGATTATGCTATAGGCGCTGTTCTAGGACAGCGTATTGATAATAGGCAACACGTGATTTACTATGCTAGTTGGACGCTTAATGAAGCCCAACTGAATTACACAACTACTGAAAAGGAATTTTTAGCTGTTGTGTTTGCGTTGGAGAAATTCCGTCAATACCTACTAGGGTCCAAGACAACGATTTCACTGATCACTCTGCCCTTAGATACTTAATGCAAAAGAAGGACGTAAAAGCTAGACTAATTCGATGGATACTTCTTTTGTAAGAGTTTGATTTGGAAATTAAGGACAAAAAGGGTGTTGAGAATGTGGTAGCAGATCACCTTTCGCGAATTCCCAATGCACCAAAGGAGACAATCCCAATAAATGACAACTTTCCTAAGAACACATTTTTACAATGTGTAAAGAGCCCTGGTATGCTGATATAGCAAATTACCTTGCAACTGGGCGAACACCTTCTGATTGGTCAGGTCAGGACAGACACCGCTTTATGAGTCAAATACGGTTCTTCTTTTGGGATGAACCATATTTATTCAAATATTGTCCTGACCAGATAATAAGAAGGTGTCTTCCTGAGGATGAACATCAGAGTGTGTTGACCTTCTGTCACAAGTTAGCTTGCGGTGGACATTTTGGTCCACGAAAGACTGCTGAAAAAGTACTTCAGAGTGGATTCTACTGGCCCACTCTCTTTAAAGACGCGTATACTTTCTGCAAGCTCTATGCCAGATGTCAAATGACGGGTCGAATCACACGTAGAGACATGATGCCCCTTACACCTATCTTGGAGGTTGAAAATATTGATTTGTGGGGCATTGACTTCATGGGACCCTTCCCTTTGTCTTACGGCAACCAATATATTTTGGTGGCTGTAGACTACGTTTCCAAGTGGGCTGAAGCTATTCCAACTAGGATAAATGACAACCAAGTTGTCATCAAGTTTTTACGGGAACATATCATTTCACGCTTCGGAGGCCCCCGTGCGATAATTAGTGATAACGGGAGTCATTTTTGCAATCGGGCTTTTGAAGCCCTAATGCGAAAATACTCTATTTCTCATAAATTATCCACGGCCTATCATCCTCAGACGAACGGGCAAGTGGAAGTCACCAACAGACAAATTAAACTCATATTGGAGAAAACCGTTGGACAGAATCGTAAGGACTGGTCTATCAAACTCATTGATGCCCTATGGGCTTATAGGACCGCCTACAAGACTGTCCTCGGTATGTCTCCATATCGAGTTGTATTTGGAAAATCCTGCCACTTGCCTGTGGAGTTAGAACACCGAGCTATGTGGACATTGAAACAGCTAAATTTGGACTTGGACAAAGCCGGTGCTTTGAGAAAATTGCAAATATCCGAACTAGAAGAATTGAGAAACGATGCATATGATAACGCTCGGATTGCAAAACACAGAACTAAGCTCTTCCACGATAAATCAATTCATAGGAAAATTTTTGTCTCAGGACAAAAAGTTCTGTTGTATAACTCAAGACTCCACCTCTTTCCTGGTAAATTGAAAACCAGGTGGTCAGGTCCATACATCGTTTAAAAAGTCTTCCCTCATGGTGCCATTGAAGTTTTTGATCCTAAAAATGGCAATACTTTTACTGTCAACGGTCAACGCCTAAAGCCGTTTTTTACCACAGAATTCGAGTCACACGATGTTCATGAACTGGGTCTTTGTGACCCAGTCTACATGTGACCACATCATTTGTAAGACTCATACGAGAGGGTATTCATTGCACCAGAGAGGGCCACTAGTGCCTATAACAGTTGTCTTCATGCGGTCTGGACTCCTAGTGTCCAGTCCGAAGATGCACCAGTTGAGTCCTCTTCAGAGGAACATTTAGAGGAAGAGGATGAGCCTGCCTTTTGGCAACAGGACCCCCCTGCTGATTCACGTGCCTTCATGTCTACCATTTAGCGAGGCATGAAGAAGATATTCCGAGGACAGATTAGATTGCACAAACAAGTTGAGGAGCAGACGTCACGTTTAGACCGAATTGAGGAAGGTCTGCGGCGTTCACAGTCAGCTGGACCTAGCACCACCGCTGGTCCAAGCCGACGGAGAGGGTGACACCTTTTCTTTACCTATTTCATGCATACATTATCTTGCATACATTGGGGACAATGCATGAGATAGGTATGGGGGGTAGATACTAACATAGCATTTTTCATTTCCTTTTAGATTTTTCATTTTCTTTTAGATTTTTCATTTTCTTTTGTGATAACCTTAAAAAAAGAAAAAAAAGAGAAAAATATTTTGATCCATTTTTAAAGAATTAAACTTGATCTTAGGAATTACGGATATTCTAAACTAAGATTTCTTAATATAAGTTGAAAAAAGGAGTTTTGTTGGATCTTTAGGTTAAGAAAAAAAAAGAATAGAAAAGATAGCTAGATTTTAATTCTTTCTTGAGCATTATATACATTTACATATTAAGGGATTAATCAAAGACTTAGTGATTCTATTTACACACACATATATATATATTAAAAAATAAAAAAAAGAAAAAAATGTAAATAAAATAAAAACTTAATCACTAATTAAGCTGGTTAGTTGTGCCTTAAGAAGCATGGCCAGTCACGCCTAAAGGTGGTTAAGTCCTTAGCATTCGTGGCCTAGTTTACTCGAGTCCTTGGACCTTAGGGATATATCTTCATCTTGTGCCCTAAGACCGACTGGTTTGGGAGTCATCGGTAGAAGGCTCGCTACATGGGTAAATTAGAAAGCCTAAGGAAGCTAAGGAGATGTAAATATAAATAAATAATAAATAAATAAAATATATATATACAAAAAAATATATATGTATAGATATATATATATATAAGTAAATAAATGAACTCTAGTCTAAGAAAAATTCCTCATATACATAGATGTATATATGTTAGGCTTGATGCAAAATCCAGTTTTCTCTCTATTCCTTAAAACTTAACCTAAGTTGAAGACAAAACTTTAAATAGAAACTTATAAAAAGAAAGACAAGTTTAGGTAACCCGAAACCGATAGATCAATGAAATTCTTGAAAAATATGGATCATAAAATTTTTTCACTAACATTTTTTTCTTTCTTGGATTTTGTGGGTGCAATCCGCTGAAAACCTCAGGAGACAACACTCCTCCTCTAGGGTAACCTAGAGGTTTAACGGCTTGTTGCACGAGCTCAGTGCAATCGTGTTACCTACGAAAGTGGTTTAATAATTTAGTTAGGATTTTTTCTCTTTTTCTTTTTGCTCGGGGACGAGCAAAAGCTAGGTATGGGGGTGTGATTGGAGTTCATTATTGTATCATTTTCCACTACCATATTATGCTTTATATTAAGAAAAATGAGATTTTTATTGCTTTTTTCTCTCTTTTTACAGGTCCAACATTAATGGAGATGAAGGCCCATCAATAAGGATTTTTTTAAGGGAATTAAGGATTAATTGAGAAGCCCAAAGAAGAAGCCCATATCTGGATTCATCCACGGATATTCCCTACATTCTAGAAGGTCCAGCAAGGCACATGAAGAATAACAGAATGTCAGAAGAAATCGCTGGCGCAACGGCCAAGATTCTACCGCGGAAACGCGGCTCTAGCTGCGGATCCGCGACAATCATCTGGCCGTTGAGCCAGCGTTTAATCCCACGGCTGTGATTGGAAGGCCTCACTCCCTGGAGCCTATAAATAGACCCCTAGGGCCTCTGTAATCAAGAGGAGAGAAGAGCATGTATTTTTGAGGGAATTGTTGGGATTTTCTCTAGATTTTCTTTAGTTGCTCTTGTAATTTTCTTTCTCCTTCTAGAATCCAGCAAAGAGAGAGTGAGAGAGTGAGAAATCTTGTAATTAGAGTAGGTGACAACTCAATGCAAGAATTGATCCTTCTTTCTTTCCATCTTTTCTCATTCTAATGCATTGTTTTCTTCAAGTTTTTACTACTTTTGCATTTCTTTCTAGAATGGATTGTTGTTTGCTTTTTACTTCAATGTCTAGCTAACTTCCTAACAAGACTAACTAACCTCTAACTTTACTAACTACTAACTCTTGGGTGATTGCTAACTCATGTGAATCATTGGATGCTTTATTGTAGTCTTGCAAATTTCAAGTCTCTAATTATCCCCAATGAAGATGAGTTACTTTTAATTCTTATCAAATGCTTGTTCTCTTTCCATATGATTCATGTGAGCCTCATTTAGAGCCTTGTCTTTAGAACAAGTGCCTTGATAGAACATGAAGATGGAGCACTTAACTATGCTATTGATTAGTAGTACAATTTTCTTACTTCAATGCTTGCTTAAGTATAGCTTTGATGGACTAATGAATCTTGTATTTTCTTTCTTAGTGTATCCTTGAGTGACTATCCTTGATTCCATCACTGAAAATCTATCTCGGGAGCCAATGAATCAATGAGGCAACAAGTCAAGCCGAGAAGATAACTCATCCTCTACATGGGACAATATTTGACCAAACAAGCAAGACGAATCTTTGCCGATGAATCAATATGAGGCATGCATCACCCTATGAGATTAGTAAGTTAGTAAATTAGAGTGTTAGTTAGTCATGGTTTCTCTCCCTATAGTCTTTCAAAGTTTCTTTTCTTAAAAAGTTCTCTTGTCAAACTACATCCAAGTTCATTTCACCTTTCTTTCCATCCTTTTCCTTTTTCTTCAACAAAACCAACAAAGAATTTTTCATCTACGTTCTATGTCATTTGTTTTTCTTAAAACATAGAAGAACCTTCATTTTTCTTCTTTAAAAAAAAATCTCAATATAAAACCATGAATGCTTCTATCGCCAACTCTCCCTGTGGAATCGACCCGTAATAGCTTGTGCTACGACGGTGGCTCGGAAGGAGTATAGTAAACCTACAAATACATTTGGAGCTTTTGACATCAACAAACGAACATCAAAGGTTTACTCTAAACCCTCTCTCTGAATACTAGTAAACTCCCGTTTCCGATCAAATTTTTGCAAAAATTTGATCGGGGCGGAACTAGCACTCAAAAACGTGTAATTTGTCAAATCAGTAAAAAGCTTGTATATGTGCTAATGTTCCCTCGATACTTCCGTTATAGCATTGACTCAACGGGTCGAATCCACAGGGACGGGAGGCGATAGAAGCATTAACAGTCTCTATTCACGTCGTTATGTTAACAGTTCTTCTTTGTTAAAGAATGAAAAAGAAAGTGAAAAGAAAAAGAAAAGGAAATCCAGAATGTGGTAAGTGGAGAAGGCGATGAAAACGTTGATGTAAAAACAAAATAGAAGTGGTGTGGAAAACAAATAGGAAAGAAGATGAAGCTTGTGGTAAAGAAAATGAAAACAAAAACAAACAAAGAAGCGGTGAAAACAATAATGAAAAGATACTTTGAAAATAGTTTTTAAAGTAAGATGAAATAAAACTCATGGCTACTAACTACTAATTGATCCACTAACCATGCTACCTCTTAGTGATAGTTGCCTCACATGGATCCTTGGCCATCACTTATCCTTGGCTTTAAGAGACGATACAGAGCATGGCAAATAAGATGGTTCATCATTTTCAAACTTGCATCAAGAGCAAGCTAATACAAACATTAGATCATCAAACCATTAGAAGCAAGCATGAAATAAGAGAGAGTTAGCTTGGTTAGCAAGTTAGATGTTAGAATCCATCATCATGAGCCATCAATGGCTCTTGCAAGAGCAAGGCCCAGTAGAGGCTATTAGATTCATGTGGATTATCAAGTAAGTGGTTAGATGGTTAGTGGTTAGTAGTTAGATTGCCATGAGAAGAAGAAAAGTTAGCCAAGCAACATGTAGAAGATGAAGAAGATTACAATAGAGAAGAAAGGAGGCACCTTTACATAGATGTCACCATCTATTACATCAATCCCTCTCAATCTCTCTCTGAATCTCTCAGCCCTAATACATGACCTAAAAACAAAAGAAAATACAAGAGAAATGAAATGAAGAACACCTACCTACACTACACTAAACTTCTCCTAAAATTAGAAACTACTCCTAAACACGAAAACTGCCCCCGTTTTGGCCAAATACAGAGGTATTTATAGGCAAAGATACCTTCTAGAAGACGAGACGGGACCACGCGTCGAAAATCGACGCGTGGCTCCATCCTATTTCCACAGAAACGCGGCAATTGCCGCGTTTCCGCGGCAATACCAGGGACTTAGGTCCCTGGTTTTTGTCAGGATATTTCTCTGGCTTCGAGAATAATCTTGGTATATCCCATTTCTGGTAATTTCGCCCGAATATTCGTCTGACGTGCGCATGAGTCTAGGTTCGACGTATCTTCTAGATAATCCTTTGCTTGGCCTCCAAGTAATGCGGATTTAATTACCTAAAAGGGGTTTAATTAAGCTCTTATTACTCCTTTGCCCTTAAACTCTTGATTTACCTGCAATAGAGACCAAAACACGGTTTAGACTGACAATTTATTCATAAATCAGTGGGAAAATACGATATAATAATGCATAATTGTAGACTAATCACACCCCATACTTATCTTTTGCTCGTCCCGAGCAAAACAAGAAAAGAAAACTATACTACAAATGTTATTATACCACTTTCGCAGGTGACGCGATTGCACTGAGCGTGTGCAACAAGCCGTTAAACCTCTAGGTTACCCCTAGAGGAGGAGTTTTGTCTCCTGAGGGTTTTCAGCGGATTGCACCCAAAAAATCCATAAAGAAGGAAGACAAATGTTAGTATTTTGAAAAACGCATTTTGAAGGAGAGATGAGTTTATGAAATATTTTTGCAAAAATATAAGTGATCTAAGGTCATAAGTCCACCAAAAATTAATCTTTCTTAAACTTAGTCTCTATGCAAGATCTTGTCTTCAATTAAGGTAAGAACTCAAAATTGGATTGAATATTTTATCCTTCATAAAACCTAGATAATATGCACTTTGTGATAGTGAAGATTTCAGGGATTTCAACTCCAACCATCAAGCCATTTATTTATATATATATATATTTTTTTTTTCTTTTTCTTTTTTCTTTTTTTTTCTTCCCTTAGTTTTCTTAGGCTTTCTAGTTTACCCATGTAGCGAGCCTATAACCGATGACTCCCAAACCGGAGGGTCCTAGGGCACCAGATGAGAAAATATCCCTCAGGTTTTAAGGACTCGAGTAAACAAGGCCACAAAACTAAGGGATTATTTGCTTCTTTTGACCACCGTTAAGCGTGAACAAATATGCTTCTTGAGGCATAGTTATCGAGCTTAATAAGTGATTTTTTTTATTTATGGCATTTTAGGTCTTTGTTTCCATCCAAAAATATGTAAGTGTGATATGCATACTATCTAAGGCAAGAAATTCAAGATAAAACTATCTCTCCAATTTATCTTACTTAGCCTATAATTTTAAACAAGATCCATTATTTCAACTGGGTTTAAGATGTCATAATTAAGGCTTTCTTAATTTCTAAGATCATCTTAATTTTCTTAAAAATAGACCAAAACTTTGTCTCTTATTTCAAAAAGTTTTTAAAGAAAGAGAAAATTTCTATACAAAAGGAAAAATTACTAAAAGTATCCTAAAAGAAGTGTAAAAGAAAGAAAATCTAAAAACTTTAAGTTAGTAAACCCTCCCCCACACTTATCTTATGCATTGTCCTCAATGCATCGTGATGTATGTATGCATGAAACAAATAGAGAGGGAAGAAAAAATCACCTCAAGGTGGTGGTCCGGTGGCGGTCTGATTGGTCCACGAAATGCGGCCCAATCTAACTTGTGTGGAGTCCGGAGGAACCCACCAGAGACCTCAAGAATACAACCCACTAGAATGATGTATATATGTATGATTTTTATTAAGAATTTTACCCTATCTAATTTCCAAACTTTCAAAATAATTTCAGAGTCAAATTTATCAATGCCTTTGTCCCAGAATGGAATGATTGATTTGGACTCAGGAAGTACAGGAACTAATACCGACTCAGGAAAAAGACTTAAGTCAAGTAAAGGTTCGGGAGTCAAGATTGGTTCAGGAAGTGGGTCCAAATCAAGAAATTGAAACTCAAGTCCACATTCATTTCCCATGATGGAATGTGACTTTCTAAGATTCGTGATTCAAGTTCAGGAATGACAGGTATGGGAATCAAAACTGACTCTAAAATGTTGCTCAAATTGGGTAACGTAACAGGAGTCAATAGTGATTCAGGAATTTGAATTGGATCACAAATTTGAGGATCAAAGTCACATTCCTCATTGAGTTCAATTCAATAAAAATGAGAACTTGCCAATTTATCAATGGGACTTTCAAAAGTATGAAATTGGTCAAGTTCAATATGATCATCATAAATGATTGGTGATTCAATTTCATAATGGACTGGCACTGGATCCAATACTGACTCGGGAAAAGGCCTGAATTCAGGTAAAAACACCTCAGTCAATATTGAATCAGGAAGTGAAGTTGAATTATCAAGTGGAAGTTTAGGATCATATTCATGCTCAAGTTCAATTTCAGGAAAAGGATAACTTGCCAAAATGTCAATGGGATTTGAAGTTTCGACAAGTTCAGGTGGGTTTGCTGAAATTGAATCTTGATTTTCAAAACAACATGACTCTTTGGCTCTGACAGAATGTTTAGTGACATCAGGAATGGTAAAAGGATGAGAACGGAGACTTTTGACCATCATATCTATGTCATGATTATGAGCATTTTGAGCCTGAGTCATGGCTTCAAGCATCTTTCATAGTTGATAGGTTCATCGTTTTGTTGAAAAGATGAAGTGTTGTTTTGGAATTGGTGGTGAAATTGTGAGTCCATCAGATTTTGTGATTGTTGTTTGGACTCACGCATACTCATTTCCAAAATTGGTGGTTTTCTATTTTGGACTGGGGAACTGAGTATGAATCTTGAAAATGTTGTGGAATTGGAGAGGCCCTTTTTTCTGAAGTTGTCGCTCGACCTCTTGTAAATTGGCTTCTATACTCTTTTCTAACTCAGATTTTTCTTCAATTGGTGGTTCAGAAAAAGGAGTATAGGAAGCGAAATCGGGGAATGAATATTGTGTAAATTGTGGACAAGGTGGACATGGGGGACAAGGAGGTTGAAAATTAAACTCGGGGGAGGTGAATCCCCATTGACTCTGTGACGAGTTGAAATTATTTTGGAAATTATAGTCATAAGAATGTGGGTATGGGTTGTATTGATTTGGATAAGTCCAACCCGGTGTATTTGATTGGTGCATATTGTAAAAAGCCGGGTTGGAATTGTCCGAATCGAATGGGGTTGGTGTGAAATATGGATTCATATTCGGATTGAAAGAATTGTTATTGTTGAATTTCATTTCACAAACAATCACAAACAAAAAGGAAAAATCAAACAACAAATAAAAAGAAAAGAAAAAATCAAAACCAAGCCTATAGTAGGTTGACCTAAACCTAGACGACTCCTAACTGGTCGATTACCCGGGGGAGGTTATTGCTTGAATCCGACCACAAGCTAATCAGCCAGGTAGGGGCAAAATACGGTGGGAGGTATCCGTGCGTAAGCAACGGGCCTTAATTACGCCAAACCACGGTATCTTCGAGGCGTAACCTCTTAATCCCCAACCTTAGACACCAATTTCACAAGAGTAAGATTCAAAACAAGTTCCACCCTCGGTCAATCTCTTAATGAGTCCGAGATGTCCCTAGGGGCCAACGTCTATCAATTTTTATTAGGGCTTGGGTTGTGTGAGTGGGGAGGTGATTTTTAGGCTAAGGAAGGGTGATGAAATCCCCATCTTATCTTGTATGGGTTTTGCCCTTAAGTTCAATTCGTGCAAGTGTGCAATATAGACAAGAATATAACACAAAGCGATAAATCACCCACGTGTTTGTCCTACGCTATATGCAATGCCATATGTACACCTCAGTTCAGATCACAACAACAGAACAAAATACAATATATTAGAATTGAATTGACAAGTGCCTAAATGCAAATGTCTAAGCCATTTTAAAAGCGTTCAAAATACCGTATTTTAGTTCTTTAGTTTATTGTGGTGTGTAGGCAATCAAAGCAGGAAAGAAATAATACAGATCCACTAGCTATTACAATGAACACATCCCAGCACAACAAGATACACAATGATTACAAAATGGCCGCGTTTTCGCGGCAAAAGTCGCGTTTGCGCTGCGGTTCTTTAGAAGCTGAGTCCCTGCTTTCTAGAGCAGGGAGATGCAAAGCTAGTGTTTATTCTGCAATATTAAGCACCTGTAAAGATTGTCCTGCACACCAAAACAGAGAACAAAATTTAACAAAAACATGAAATCAAAACCATTCCCGTTCCCCGGCAACGGCGCCAAAAATTTGATCGGAAACGGGAGTTTACTAGTATTCAGAGAGAGGGTTTAGAGTAAACCTTTAATGTTTGTGTGTTGATGTCAAAAGCTCCAAATGTATTTGTAGGTTTACTATACCTTCCGAACCACCGTCGTAGCACAAGATATTACGGGTCGATTCCACAGGGAGAGTTGGCGATAGAAGCATTCATTGTTTTATATTGAGATTTTTTTTTAAAGAAGAAAAACGAAGGTTCTTCTATATTTTAAGAAAAACAAAATGACATAGAACGTAGATGAAAAATTCTTTGTTGGTTTTGTTGAAGAAAAAGGAAAAGGATGGAAAGAAAGGTGAAATGAACTTGGATGTAGTTTGACAAGAGAACTTTTTAAGAAAAGAAACTTTGAAAGACTATAGGGAGAGAAACCATGACTAACACTCTAATTTACTAACTTACTAATCTCATAGGGTGATGCATGCCTCATATTGATTCATCGGCAAAGATTCGTCCTGCTTGTTTGGTCAAATATTGTCCCATGTAGAGGATGAGTTATCTTCTCGACTTGACTCGTTGCCTCATTGATTCATTGGCTCCCGAGATAGATTTTCAGTGATGGAATCAAGGATAGTCACTCAAGGATACGCTAAGAAAGAAAATACAAGATTCATTAGTCCATCAAAGCTATACTTAAGCAAGCATTGAAGTAAGAAAATTGTACTATAATCAATAGCATAGTTAAGTGCTCCATCTTCATGTTCCATCAAGGCACTTGTTCTAAAGACAAGGCTCTAAATGAGGCTCACATGAATCATATGGAAAGAGAACAAGCATTTGATAAGAATTAAAAGTAACTCATCTTCATTGGGGATAATTAGAGACTTGAAATTTGCAAGACTACAATAAAGCATCCAATGATTCACATGAGTTAGCAATCACCCAAGAGTTAGTAGTTAGTAAAGTTAGAGGTTAGTTAGTCATGTTAGGAAGTTAGCTAGACATTGAAGTAAAAAGCAAACACCAATCCATTGTAGAAAGAAATGCAAAAGTAGTAAAAGCTTGAAGAAAACAATGCACTAGAATGAGAAAAGATGAAAAGAAAGAAGGATCAATTCTTGCATTGAGTTGTCACCTACTCTAATTACAAGATTTCTCACTCTCTCACTCTCTCTTTGCTGGATTCTAGAAGGAGAAAGAAAATTACAAGAGCAACTAAAGAAAACCTAGAGAAAATCCCAACAATTCCCTCAAAAATACAATGCTCTTCTCTCCTCTTGATTACAGAGGCCCTAGGGGTCTATTTATAGGCTCCAGGGAGTGAGGCCTTCCAATCACAGCCGTGGGATTAAACGCTGGCTCAACGGCCAGATGATTGCCACGGATCCGCGGCCAGATCCGCGTTTCCGCGGCAGAATCTTGGCTGTTGCGCCAGCGATTTCTTCTGACATTCTGTTATTCTTCATGTTCCTTGCTGGACCTTCTAGAATGTAGGGAATATCCGTGGATGAATCCAGATATGGGCTTCTTCTTGGGCTTCTCAATTAATCCCTTAATTCCCTTTAAAAAATCCTTGTTGATGGGCCTTCATCTCCATTAATGTTGGACCTGAAAAAAGAGAGAAAAAGCAATAAAAATCTCATTTTTCTTAATATAAAGCATAATATGGTAGTGGAAAATGATACAATAATGAACTCCAATCACACCCCCATACCTAGCTTTTGCTCGTCCCCGAGCAAAAAGAAAAGAGAAAAAATCCTAACTAAATTATTAAACCACTTTCGTAGGTAACACGATTGCACTGAGCTCGTGCAACAAGCCGTTAAACCTCTATATTATCTAAATTAAGCATTAAACAAGTAGCATTATAATCTAAATTAAGCATGTCAATCATATAAACATGATTTTCACATAAATCAGAAAGAACACATGTATTTGTTTTCTTATCCAAAATATCACAAGAGAAATCCACAAAAATAATTTTAAAACCTCTATCACAAAGTTGGCTAATGCTTAAAATATTAGGCTTAAGATCTTCAACCAAAATAACATTCTCAATTAAAGGAGATGAGTCAATCTTGATATTACCTATATTAATGATTTTGCCCTTTGAATCATCGCCAAAGGTGACGGTGCCACCTTTATGATATCTTGATAGCGTTGCAAAGTTGTTGATATAACAAGTTATGTGCCTTGAACAACCACTATCAAGGTACCACCTCTCCCTACGTCTTGGAGCCTTGGTGCGTACCTATATTAAGTAATAAATTTGTTGATTTTGGTACCCAAACTTTCTTAGGTTCTAAAGTGTTAGTTTTTTTAACCCAAATATGATCATTTTAAGCATTTATAGGATCATAACAAAACTTTGCCAAGTGATCCTTTCGGCCGCAATAGGTGCAAGTATACACCTTGCCATAAAGAAATGCATGATGTGTTTGTGCATGATGAGCATGTTTAGTGTGTGTGGTATGATATGAATGAGATTGCGTGTGAGCATGTGAAACATGAGGATTCCTTTGATTTTGCCTCTTTGAAAACATAGCCTCTAGTCTAGCCTTATCAAACTTACACTTTTCAAAACATTGCTTAAAGTATTAATCTTGTTTTTTAAAGTTGAAATCTCATTTTCATTAATCATAAAAAATTTAGCCTTACAAGAAACTTTGTGAGCATCAAAATTCTTTTGTGTGTTTTGAAGTGTGGAAGATAAAACCACTTTTTCTTTTGAAAGTGTAACTATTTAATTTTGGAGAAGTTCATTTTCCTTTTTCATTTTTAAATATTTCTTTTTGAGAAAATCATAATTGTTAGACAACTTTTCTTAGACAATTCTTCAAAAGTTTCACCCAATTCATCCATAGAAAGTTCACATTCATCAAGATGAGATTGGGATGTTACCATGGGTGTATTCTCATTTGCCATGAAACACACATGAGCCATGTCAACCTCCTCTTCGGATTCGTTCTCTGAGTCCCATGTTGCCTTTAAAGCTTTCTTCTTACATGATTTCTTGAAGGTTGTGGGCTTGGCTTTCTTCTCCGGGCATTCGGCAATGACATGTCCAGGTTTTCGACAATTGTAGCACACAATTTTCTTCTCCTCCTTGCCTTGACATTTTCTCTGGTTGTTGAATTTTGCCTTGTTGTACATCCTCCTGACATTCTTAATAAGAAGTGAAAGATTTTCATCTTCTTCTTCTTCTTCATATTCATCAAAAATGGTAGGAGTGGACTTGAAGGCTAGCATCTTCTTCTTTTGTGGAGCCTTCTCTTCTCTTGTTTTCCTTTCCATCTCATGGGTCTTAAGATTGCCAATAAGACCAATGAGCTTTATCTCTTCTTTGTTGTTGAGCTCCTTCAAGGTTGTAGCTTTCACTTCCCATGATGGTCGATGGCCTCGGATGACTTTCCTCACCCTTTTGGTCGTTATCTATTCATCACCTAAATAAGCAAGACCATTGGTGATTTTAGTAAACTTAGTAATCATATCATCAATTGATTCTTCTTCATTTATAGCAAAATTTTCATATTGAGAACGCAAGAGATCAATCTTAGCTCTCTTGACTTGTGATGTCCCCTCGTGCGTAACAACTAGGTGTGATCAAATCTCATGGGTGGATTTATAATGAACCCAAGCAATATCATCATCATTCAAGACTTGAAGCAATGCATAGTGGACTTTTGCATTGGCATCAAATTTCTTAGTGGCAATTTCGGACCATGTATCCTGATTGCTATTGGGTATACTAAAAGGTTTAGTTACCGCCTTTGCAACCCGACTTCCTAAGGATTATAAGAAAATGATCATCAGGAAAGTTAAGGCCATCAAATTTGGGTGGAGTCTTGATTCCTTCGGCCATGTAAACTAGTGTAGTGAACAAATAAGTGATTAGTTGGTGGATCTTTCTACGTGGTTAAACTAAAAACTAGAGTACAAGGCTCTGATACGAATTGAAGGTACACCTAGAGGGGGTGAATAGATATAATGCTAATCTAAAGGTCCACATGCGAAAATACAATAATTTATAATATGAATAATGTAAATGATTAACTCAAATCAAGAAGTGAAGCCAGATTCTCTATGAAGGGCTCTAAAACTTCTCCTTTATTTTCTTAGACAATGAGTTTAGGTGCTCAATTACATTTTTGATTTAGAGAGTGAAAACTGAAAAGAATGAATGATGACAAGTGTAAGCAAATAAAGAGTAAAAGCAAGAGAGAAACATTCGCAAACACAAGAGTTTTGTTTTGAGGTCCGAGCACCAAGCTCAACTTTTTCGCCTTTACCGTGTGAAGGATTTCACTATTCACTAGGGATCTTTCCACAAAGGAGCATCCACAAAGGAACTACAAGGTCTACTCCAGATCGAAGTATACAATTCCAACTTTCAATCCTTTACACAAGAGGTAGCACAAAGCCAATGAGTTTAACAAGCTCTTGGTAACCACAAAGATCACAAACAATCCTTTTACAACTTCCTATAATATTTGATGTGAGATGAAGCTCAAGAAGTTTGTGAAAGAGAAACTCAGTTGAAATGATTCAATCTAAGAGCTGAAAACTTGCAGAAAATGATTTTGAAATGAGAGCACTTGAAGCAAGAAAACTCGAAATATTTTCTCATTGAATAAACTTGATTTTTCAAATATTTTTCACAAACTAATTGTTGTTCTTGTTTTTAATCCTCTACAAATGAACTCTATATATAGACAAATGATAAAACACTATTAGAAGAGCGTATCAAGTCACTAAGAGAGAGAGAGAGATTAGACCCAAAAAGAGCAAAAATACCGGTTGGGAAAAAAGTCAAAGAAATAGATTTTTCAAAACTACCCGTTCCTATAGTTGTGCTAGAACATCGGTCGACTGCCCGGCCGATCGGTAGTTCAATATTTTGAACCTACCATTGGCATTGGTCAACCGCTCGATCGACCGATCTCAACCGAGACCAGCTAGTGCCAGTCAGTCAACCGCTCAGTCGACCGCTAGGTCTGTCGGTCGATCGTCCAGTCCCCAACAAATGCGCACGGCGTGCACAAGCTGAGGTCAAAGTGACCCCGTAGTCGGATCGACCGCCCGGTCGATCGACCAAGCCTGAAAAGCTATATTTGACTAGAAAATGAATATAAACTAATTTAAAAATATTTTATACTAGTTATAAAATAACTTGGTAATACATAGGCTTCAGGATACATGATAAAAATAGGATATATAATATTGGAAAATCATGGGACATGTATCAAACTATAAACCTTGTAAAATACCAAAATGAAAAAAAAACAAGATATTAAAATTCGTATTTTGAAACTTGAATTTTGTGCATGTATGTGGGACTTCTTGAGCATCAAATCTACATACTATACTTTAACATACTTTCTTACATAGATGCTATGTCTTCAAGTCATCTTCTAGTGGGCTTCTCCAAGGGTGAGTCTTGATAGTCCTAGCTTGAATCCAATCCTTGAGTGAGCTTGAGACTTCAATACCTGTCTTTTGAGAAAGAAGCACTTTGAATCTTCTTGAACCCTAAAGAATACTTAAACACTTGAACTTGATTAGTGATTTGTCACATACATTGCATTTATGTTGTCACTTTACCACACTTGTTTGCTAATAAATGATATTAATAAGTGTCTTTTTTCTTTGCTAAATGTAGGCCCAAATGCTCAAAGGAATAAAAGAAGAACAAGCCCAAAAGCCCACTTTATTCTGAATTAATTCAGAATAAATTCGAAGTGAAGAAATCTGGGCTATATCTTGGCATATCAAGGGGTTGAGAAAAACTCTCCTTGAATCGAGGAATCGAAGCTAGAAAATCAAAAGCCGATTCAGTCAGCGGTTGAATAAGCAACAAAAAAACCAGCAGGAGATACGAGCCCCACTTCAAACCAGGAGCCACCCCCCTCTTGATGTGGCCACCTGGCCACACTAATGCCACAAAAACGCGGCAATAGCCGCGTTTTTGCGGCAATCTTGGGGAGTTAGGGGGAGCGTTTGCTCCCCCGACCTCCCCGGGATCTTGGTGGTTGGGTTTTCTTCCTATAAAAGGCCATATTGTGCACTGAAATTGGACGCCAATGCAGAGATTAGGATTTAGCTTAGTTTTCATTTCTTAGTTTAGGTTTTTAATCTTTCTTTTTATGTAATTTTAGGTTTCATTTATGTAATTCAGAGGAGATCGACTTGCATCGAAGAACAAGACTGAAGCTTGAGCTGGAGTGACACCGGTGTAAGACTTATTTCTTTTCTTTGATTGTAATGGAATCGAATCGATGTTCTTTTTGTGTATGTACTTCTATTTAGTCTTCTTCTTCTTATTCTTTTTTATTTTACTCTTCTTTTTCGTACAATCGTCTTCCAAGTGAGTCTAGAAGCATCGAAAGAGCCTTGCCATTGCGAGTGCCATCGATAGCTCATGACGATGGAGTAGAGTCTCTCTCTGTATCATTTCATTCTTGAAGTAGTCTTGATGATGTAATGTGGATGAAGACCAACACTCAAATCTTATGGGCTATGCGCTGAATGCCTCTAATTCAAGGTAACTTCGTAGCTAAGATCTCAAGGTAAGCATTTGACGAAAAGAAGGTAAGTAACTCTTTTATTTCTTTCTTTCATTTCCGTAAAGTAAATCACAAACACCACTTCTTCCAAACCGTTTTCATTCTTTCTTCTCCACTCATTCCATTTGTACATAGTCGCTTTTTATCGTTTTCTGATTTTCCACCTTCTTCATCTCCCGCTTTCTTCTTAACTTTAACAACTTTCTTTTCCATTTTCTTAACTTTAAAAACAGAGAAGAACTTTCTTTTGACTTCTTAACGATTTCAATAAAGAACCGTAAAAGCTTCCATCGCAAACCCTCCTTGTGGATCACGACCCGCATAGCCACTTGCTATAGCGGAAGAATTGAGCACTTGCACATTTATCTTCTTAAGTTCTAAAATTTTGTATTTTTTGTGCAGGTTTAGCCTCAATCAATTAGTACTAAATAACTAGATATGTTTTGTTATCATCAAAATAAAAAATCAGTGATTGCAACCTTGGGCCAACATGAACAATAATTTCAATGCAAGATATAATAAGAGTAGAGTCGAGAGAGAGATAGCAAATGCAAACACAAAGATATGTTTCGAGGTTCAAGCGCCAATCTCTATATCCCTGCCTTCAGCTAAAATTTTTTTCACTATCTTCACTTAGCAACTAAACAAAGGAAATAATCTCTACACAAGAGATGGGCACAAAGCCAAGACACAAAGCTAACTCCTCTACACAAGTGGGAAGCACAAATCAAGTGCATAAAGTCGAAATCAAAACGATGGTACAACACTTAGCGATCACAAAGATCACAAAAAATACTTCTCATAATTCAAAATCCTAGAGGATAGATTTGCAGCGAATAGCTCAAGTTTGTGAGGAAACAAAGATTTTTAAAATGAAGCACAAAATAAAATACTTGGGAAAACTTCTTGAAAGATAGAGAAACAAGAAAGTTAAAACTTGAATCTCTCAAAACTTGTTTTCTTTGATTTTTAAAACTTTGAAACACAAAAGAGATATGGATTTGGAGCACAAATTTTTTTGAAAAATTGTTGGAAAATTCTTTTGCAAGTGGGGATATAAGCTCTAAAAAATCTTATTAAAATCTCACCCAAAATCCATTTATATAGCCCCAAGAAAAACTAGCCATTATGCTCAACAAAAACAGAAATGACCTATCAGTCGACTGGCCGATCGACCACCCAACGGTCATATTGACCGTTGAGGCCTAATGGTTGACCGGACGGTCGACCGTCGAGTTACCAGCACTGCATAATAGGTAAAATTGGAGTATATTTTTGAGGCCCAAAACTTTAGAATTTGAAGTAAGTATAGGAAGCATTTGTAAATACTTAAGTTATCTTTCTAATTAAACTTGAAACAGAGTAAGAAGTTATGAACGAAAAGGTGTCAAACCAAAAAACTATAAAATATTTTCAAAATATGAACTGAGTTCAAAACAATATTTGACATCGTAAACGCTTGAATTAGAAAACAATCATTAAATACTAAATATAGCCCTTAAAGTTGTCTTTGTAATGCAATTTAAATCACATCGATTGAATATCAGAATATAAAGTTATAGCCAAAACACTGAAAGAGTATCAAGCATACTCAGCAGAACGGTCGACCGACCCAAACTCCAGAGAGCACAACTCTCTGGCGGTCGACCAAGCAATCAATGGTTAATTGTTTTATACAAAAGTGATCGGAACTTAGTTTTAGTTTTTCTCTTAGTTATTTAAGGTTTAGGCTCTTTGTTAGATAGTATAGAAGTTGTATCTTTGTTTTATAATTTGCAGTTTAGTTCAAATACAAGTGAGAGAGAGGAATTGAGCGATTGTAATCTGAAGATTGAAGTGACATCAATAAAAGGATCAAACTTTCTCTTCTTCCACTCCAGTTCACGGGTATGTTTTGCTTAATTTACATGTATTGTTTTTCATCTTCCATGAGTAGCTAATTTCATTTTCTGAGCTCACTATTGTTCCTCTCTCCGATCCCTCTTCTTTTTGAATGATTTTTGATGAAAAGACCCAATGAATTATTTGCATGCCTAAAACTAAGCCTTTCTTGTTGAAAGTGTTCTTGAAGGCACATGAGGATGGGTTGGATTTTTAAACTTCTACTTCTTTTAAAAATATTTCTTGAATTTATTTTTATCTCATACTTGAACTACTTGATGATTTAACATTCAATTCAAGACGATTTCTTAAAGAAAAAAGTTAACTTTTTCAAACTATCTTATGTGCTTTGCTTAAAACTTTCTAAACTCAATCTTATGTTTTTGCCTATGATCAAGTTGAGGCATTAAGGATTTCAAGAGAAGCACACATCGTTGAGTAGTGAGCCCAGATCTTCTTCGTATATTAAAAAACTAACAAATCACTCTTCAAGCTTTATAAAAAATCACCTTTTCCAAAGCCTCCTCTAATTTTTAAGTTTTTCTTATAATTACTTTCTTTCTCTCCATTCTCTTTTCAACTAAAAAACAAAACTCCATTCTTTGTTACTTAACAAAAGCACTGAAAAGCTTCTATCGCTTTCTTCCTCGTGAACATGACCCGTTAGCCCAAAGCTACATGGTAATCCTTTACTTTCATTTTTCAATCATTTTTTGGCGCCGTTGCAGGGGAGGGAACGGTGTAATTATTTTCTAACAAGTTTGGTGTCTTGTTTCAGGGATCTCAAGATTTAGATTTAGCATTCAAGTTTTGCAGGAGAAGACTTGCTATTCTATGCCCCTACTCTCGAAAGTAAGAAACAGAATTTCAAGAAATTGCATTGCAAAAGTTGAAATTTCTTTGTTGGACTACTAAAACTTTTTTTGTAGGACATATTCTTGCAAAAATAAAGTTTTTGTGTTATTATTCTTGCTATATCTAATATTCACAATCCCTGTTTTAATCCAACAGTAATCTAAGTGATTGTTAATTGCTTAAAAAAAAGTTTAGACTTGCATTCTAGGCATGTGTCTAATTCGTTTATTTTACAATTACTGTTGAAGATAGCTGAAAACAACGTACGTATGCATAGCATATAGTTTAGGAGACATTCTTAGGCGATATTTGCTTTTGAATGCTACTTTTCTATATCTTGCACACTTTGTACAATCAATTCTAAGGGAAAAACCCAATTAAGATAAAGTGGGGAAGTCATTTCCCTTCCTTAGCCCACAAATCATCTCTAAGCACGCACAACCTAAGCCTAAGTAAAATTTAATGGACGTTGGCCTTAGGGACATCTCGAACTCACTAGGAGATTATCCTAAGGTGGAAGGTGTTAGGATTGATTGTTGCCAAATCAGTGTCTAGGAAAGGGATTGAGGGGCGAAACCCTGAAGGTTGGTGGTTTGGCTTAATTAGGCCCGTCGCTTTTGCGCAGATACTGATCGGGGGTAAACCGCGCACAAAAAGTGTATGTTTTGAAAGTGATATTTAAAGTGTGTGTGTTTTGGCTTCCTCGATACTTCCGTTATAGCAATAGAGGCTAAAACGAGTCAAATCCACAAGGACGGGAGGCGATAGAAGCTTTACCGGTTGATTCACGTATGTGTTAAAGATTCTTCAAAGTTGGAAAGAATGAAAAGAAAAGAAAAGAAAGAATGAAAAGAGAAGTACGGTGAAACACAAAGAAGTGGGAAACATAGAAAAGAATGATTTTTGTTGTTTTGTTTTTATATCTAAAAGAAAGTGAAAAAAGAAAGAAGACTCACGGCTACTAACTATTAATGACTCCACCAACATGCTAACCTCTTAGTGATAGTTGCCTCACATGTATCATTGGCCATCACTAGTCCTTGGTTCAAGAGCTATTCAAAGCATGACCCATATGTAACTCATCACAACCCAACTCAACAAAACAAGTTCAAGCTACACTTAAACTATCAAAACTAAAAGTAAGCATGGAGTAAAGTAATGTTAGCTTGTTAGTGGTTAGGAATTTAGAGTAAGATCTATCATCATGAGCCATTAATGGCTCTTGCAAGAGCAAGGCCAAACTGAGGCTATTAGATTCACGTGGATTATCAAATAAGAAGTTAGACTAGTTGGTGGTTAGTAGTTAGTTGCCATGAGATAAAAGTTAGCTACACAAGTAAAAGAGATTAAAGAGAAGAAAACAAAGATAAGGTAAGAGAGCACCTTTCATAGATTGTCACCTTCTATTACAAACACTCTTGCTTCCCAACATGTACCACTCTCTCTTCCTAATACAAGATCTACAAGAAATGGAAAATACAAGGGAGGAAGAAGACGAAAAACTACACTACACTACCCTAAACTACAAAATGGAAATGAAACTACTCCTAAAACTCTGCATATCTTCATTCTGAAACCCCGGGGGTATTTATAGCCATTAGGGAAGAGGGGGGCCAGGGGACAGGCCCTGGCCCAAAGGCGGCCAGGGCCGCGGCCATACTGGGGCAGCGCGCGCGGCGCTTCGAGCCGCGCGCGGTCCCGTCTGTCCCCTGTCAGGCCCGGTACCCGATTTTGATTTTGCAGCCCCTGGTTTTGACGAATCAGCTCCTCTAGGTCAATGGCTATTCATGTAGGCCTTTAATCACCCATTAAATGGTGATTTAGGGTCTTCTTCTTCATTATACACCATGGACCTAGAATCAAGCAAGCAAAGCTTTATTAACAGAATTTAATACGAAATAAATGTGAAGATGTGGTATAAATTATGCAGTTTTAGTGACTAATCACACCCCCACACTTATCTTTTGCTCGTCCCGAGCAAAACAAAAAAGAACTAAGAAAATTATTACACCACTTTCGCAGGTGACGCGATTGCACTGAGCATGTGCAACAAGCCGTTAAACCTCTAGGTTTCCCCTAGAGGAGGAGTTTTGTCTCCTGAGGGTTTTCAGCGGATTACACCCACAAAATCCATAAAGAAAGAAATCAAATGTTAGTATTTTGAAAATGCTTTTTGAAAATAGAGAAAAGTGTTAAAGTATTTTTGTGAAAATATAAGTGATCCAAGGTCAGAGGTTAACCAGAAATTGTTCTTTCTTAAACTAAGTCAAAATGCAAAAAATCTTATTATAAATTAAATGTAAGAATTTAAAATTGAATTGACTCTTTGATCTTTCATAAAATTCTTAGAAAATATGCACTTTGTGAACTGTGAAGGTTTTTTGGGATATCGACTCTAACTTTCATGCCATTTATTTATATTATATATATATATTTTCCTTTTTCTTCTCTTAGTCTTCTTAGGCTTTCTTATTTACCCGGGTAGTGAGCCTTTAGCCAGTGACTCCCAAACCAGATGGTCTTAGGGCACCAGATGAGAAAACATCCCTCGGACTTAATGACTTGAGTAAACAAGGCCACAAAACTAAGGGGATTATTTATTTTTTTTGTCCACCGTTTTAGGTGTGAATAATCATGCTTCCTGATGCATAATTACCCAACTTCAATAAGTGGTTTTTATTTTCATTATTTTTTAATATATTTTTATGGCATTTCCAGTCTTTGTTTCAATCCCAAAAATTGTATAAGTGTGAAGTGCATAAATCTAAGACAAAAAATTCAAGATCAAATTATCTTTTCAATCTTACTTTCTTATCCTAAAATTTAAAAAAGATCTATTATTTTGACTTGGTTTAAAAATTTCATAATTTTATGTCTTCCTAATTCCTAAGATAATCTTAATTTTCTTAAAAATGGATCAAAACTATTTCTCTTAATTCAAAAAGTTTTGTAAAAAGAAAAGAAAAGAGTTTTTATAAAAGATTTTTTTTTAATTAAAAAGAAGTGTAAAAGAAAGAAAATATAAAACTAACTATGTTAGTAAACCCTCCCCCACACTTATCTCATGCATGGTCCTCAATGCATCGTGAATGTGTAAATACTTAAACAAATGGAGAGGGAAGGAAGATTACCTTAAGGGGGTGGCTTCGGTGGTGGTCTGATTGGGCCAAGCGTTGCGACCCAATCAAGATAGCGTGGATCGTGTAGGAACCCACCAATGACCTTTCTAATATGACCCAAATAAAATGTTGATTGAATGAATGATCTTATTTAAAAAGTTATCCCATCTAATTCCCAATTTTAAAAATAATTACTGAGTCATTTTTGTCAACAGTCTTGTTTAACAATGAAGTGTGATTTTGGAAGATGATGGATTTGGACTCAAAGGGATCAGGAATAAAACCGACACCGACTCAGGAATTTGACTCAGATCAAGTCGAGAGTCAACAATGGAGTCGAAATTGGTTCAAAAACAGGGTCCAAACCAAAAAATTGATATTCGCACACTTTCCCCAATAATGAAGTGTGATCATGAGAGATTGGTGATTCCATTGCACGGTGAATTGGTACAGGATTCAATGTTGACTCCGGAATAGAGAAAAAATATGGTAAAGATACTGGAGTCATTATTGAATCAAAAAGTGAAATGAAATTACTAATATGAGGTTCAGGATCACATTCAAGATCAAGTTCAATTTCGAGAAAAGGATAACTTGCTAAAATGTCAAGGTGGTTCTCAAAATTTTGGGCAAGTTCAAATGGATGTAATGAAATTGAATCTTGATTTTCGTCCACAGAAGGAATGTGAATGGGTGAAATGATTGATTCAAGTTCAGGAAGCATGGGAATCAAAACTGGCTCAAGAACGTTACTTAGGTAACACTACAGGAGTCGACAGTAATTCAATGAACGGACTCGAATCGCTAACTTGAAGCTCAGGTTCACATTCATCTTTAAGTTCAATTGCAGAAAATGAATAACTTGCCAAAGCATCAGGAATTGGATGTTGGTCAAGTTCAGGTTAGTATGATGAAATTGAAGCTGGATTTCCAAAATGGCAAGATTCTTGAACATTTGATGGACATGGGAAGTCAATCGTATTTTGCATTATGCGCTCGGTCTCTTGCACGAATTCCATAGTTTTTTCCCACAATGATTTGTTGGCCCAAAGGCCCTTCACCCTAGTTTTGATGATGATCAACTCATGTAGTTATAGTTACTAATGATCTTGTGTTTAATTAGTGACAGATTCATGATCAAGATCTTAGTAGGTGCATAGCTCAATAAAGGATTAAAGAACAAGATTTGGAGCTTGCATGTTGTGATCCAAGGAGTTTTTGGATCAAGCTTGGACCAAGTCAAGAAGATGAGAAGCCTTCAAGTGAAGACTTCAAGAAGTTGAAGACTTGTGTCTAGGTATAGAATTTGTATTTTTGTTTTAGTAAAAATGTAAAGGATAGATAGTTGGTGGATTGCTCAAGTCTATATCACACACACACTCTTGATTAGAACTCTTGATTTAATTGATTTCATAAAAGATTTTGTTTTTAGAAAAGAACTTTTATTTTAGAAAAAGATTTTTCTTTAAGACAAAATATTTGTTGGTTTTGGTATTTCTATCATGTATATTCTTTAACCAAAACCAAGTTGTATACTAGATTTCAAAAACATAGATATTTCATATTGATTGTGGAGTGGATCATATCCATACACACTATGCTTTTAAATGGACTCAAATATCTTGTTTTTGTATTTGATAAAGGTTTGGAAAAACATTTCATGGAAAATTAGGTTTTTATCAAAAGAATTTTTACCAAGTATTTTACCTTGATAGTAGTATGACACATGCTCATACTCTATGATTTTTCAAGACCAAAACATTTTATCCAAGACCCAAAACCTATATCCAAATTGTCCAGGTCCTGGAAGTTCTGATTTTTCAGAATTTCTCAGTGACCGGTCGACCGGCAGTCGACCGGCACTCGACCGACATGCACAGTTTTGTGCATGTGCGTATCAGTCGACCGGGACTCGACCGATACTCGACCGACCCAAACCTGTTGCTCTCTGGAAATTGCCAGTCGACCGGATCGGTCGACCGACAGTTCATTCCAGAAGAGCGGTCGACTCACCAGTCGACGGTGGCTGCAACGGTCAGAAAAATGACCGTTGGCCGGTCGACCGGCGGTCGACCGCCAGCTCTGACAGAACCCCAACGGCTCTATTTTCTGGCAGCCTATAAATTGGGATTTTGTCATCTGTTTTGAGGTGAACATTTAGGAGACTTCTTGAGCTGTTTTTCAGACACTTTTAGAGGAGTTTCTCTACAAGATTTTAGTGCAAATACTTCAAATCAAAAGGAAGAGTTTTTATCAAGAGAGTGTTTAAGTGATTTCTTGTGTTTTCTACCAAAGCTTTCTTTCCTTGCTTTTCTCACACCACACTTGAGCTTTCCATTGCTAGATATTCTTATAGGTGTGTTGTAGTGAGAGTGCTCTTTAGGTGATCAAGTGTTGTGATCATCAAAGAGATCCTTTCTTTGTATTTGAGGAGACGGGCAAGTGTGCTCGTTGTTGGTGGCTAGAGTTCGGTTGTGAACTCTTGGTGGTTCGAGGTACGGCCTCGGCGAGTCGGTGGACTTGCGTGTGTACGGGACTTGGGAGTCGAGGGTTTGTAGGTGTACGGCACCGAGGAGAGATCCGGTGGGATCTTGCATAGTGGAAATCCTTCGTGTGTCGAAGGCGGGGATGTAGAGCAAGTGTGCTCGAACCTCGAAACAAACCCTTTGTGTTTGCGATTGCTTACTCTTCCCTCTCTCTCTCTCTTTGTCTCTATTTTATATCTTGCATTTACTTTCATTGTGTTCATCTTATATATGCATGATATATACCCTTGTGCTTAATTGATATATAATTGCGTGGGATTGTTGTTAACACTAGTATTCAACCAAGAGAGCCAACGCGGCACCTCAACCCATTCAAGGGGAATCTAGAGGAGCTTGTCCAGAGCCTCGCAAGGGGAATTCGGCAACACTCTTGAGTTATACATAAGTGTTTAATTAAAAGAAATTTTAATTTGGTCTACTTAGTTTTAATTCCGCATTATTTGTTCATAAGTGACCATTAGATTAGCCATCACCTATTCACCCCCCCTCTAGGTGATCTTACAATTGGTATCAGAGCTAGTGCTCTTGATAAGGGTCTAACAACCTAAGAGTTAAAGATCCTACATTGGGCTAATCACAATATTTGTTGTACACACACACCTCACCATGGACTTTATGTCACCACCCACCTTTGACATCCTTAACATCCAAACTTGGAAGGTTAAGATGTCCTTGTTCCTCAAAGCCCTAGGATTTAGTGTCTATCTTGCTACTACTAATAATGATTATTGTTCAAATAGCAAGTACATTGAGGCTAATGCAAAAGCCCTTCATGCTCTTAAATGTACCCTAGATGATGCTTATTTATCTAGAGTTTCTAACATTGAATCGGCTTTTGTAGCTTGGAACACCCTCATCTCCCTTGGCGAAAATGAACAATACTATGCGGGGAGTGATTCGGATGTTGGAAGCGACACCTCCAACAAGTGCTACATGGTCCAAGGGGATGACCCCCTTGAGGTAAATACCGAATCCGATGATGAGGATGCTAGTATGTCATATGATGAGCTAAATTCTTTATGCCAATTATTGCTTGAAAGATATGACATAATTAAGAAAGAAAATAAAATTTTGAAAAAGGACATTGCTTGCATGCATAATGAACATGATTCATGTAGAGATAACATTGCATGTTTAGAAAAGATAACAAGATTTTGAAAAAGGAATTTGATTGCATGCTTAATGAAAATGATTCACTTAGAAATAAAGTCGCATGCTTAGAAAAAGAAAAAGAAGATTTGAAAAATGAGAATGTTTCCTTATTTTCAAAATTGAATGATCTTTGTGAAGGGAACACTATTTTGAAGGATAATATTGCTATGGTTGAAAAACAAAAAGAAAGTATTTTGGAAGAAAATAAATCTTTAAAAAGAAAATTTGTTGAAAAAGAAAAGGATAATGTTTTTCAAAAGAAAAAGAAAAATGATTCTTCATCTCATCATGCTTTTCATGCTAACACTAATGAGATTAAGAATTTGAAAAATAAAATGAATAATTTGAGTTCAACTTTGAACTCTTGTGCATTTAAACATACTAGATTGGAGTCCATGTTTCCCAAGAAACAAACTCCACATGCTCATGCACATACACATCATGCTCATGCTTATGATGCACAACACGATCACAATCACACTCATAAGCATCATGCTAAGGTGTACATTTGTACACATTGCGGCCGCAAAGGCCATCTAGCAAGATATTGTTTTGATAAGAAACCATATTTATATTTTGCTAAATATAATAGATTTTGGGTTCCTTATAACAATGCTAACCCCAAAGGACCCAAGAAAACATGGGTACCAAAACCCCCACCCTTTGATTTTGATATAGGTGGAGGCTCTCACAAAACGTGAGAGGATTGGTGCCTTGGTAGCCAATGCAATGGACATGATGGACAAACATTGGGATGCATTGCTATCAAGGAATTTTGGTGGGTCAACCACCATGCTAGGAGCTTTGGAGTTGGTAACAAATTCTAAACTCCTATTTTATTTATGTACATACTTTTATGTTCATGCTATTTACTTATGTCATATTCATAGCATGTTCATGATTTTGTTTTAAGATTTTGTGTACTTTATGTGGTAGTTACATGCTTAGATGTAGATTTGTCAAACTTGTATGTATACATATACAAATAGTGAATTACAATTGACTCTTAAATAATTTGAACTTCATGCTCACTTGTATCCACTTTATGCATATGTATAATCTAGTTTTGATAATTCTCATATATACATGTTTTGCCAATTTTTGTGATTTACTTCATGTATATGCATACTTAATTCAAATCTAATAAATATACATGTATACCCGTGAGTCTCTTGCCTTCATGCAAACATTTAATAGACTCTTTTATTTCTGGGATATGTATGCATATTGTTAGATTTGTATAAACCATACATATACCATGAAAATTGTTGATTTTAGTGAAAAATGATTTTTTTTTTCATGAGTTGTTGTTAAAAATTTGACTTATGATCGTTTTGGGCTTCAATGACTATTTTCATGAAGATACTATTTACATAACCTTTGAACACTCAATCTTTAAGAAAATATATATGTTGAGCTTTATGGAATATGAGTGCTTGAACTTTTATGTATTTAGTATTATTCATGAAAACATATGATTTTTATTTATGAAGGATCTTTAACTAGTTTGTCAAAAATTCATTTAAACTAGTTATCTATTCTTCAAGTATTGCACATGATCCTATTTTTATGGATAAATTCTTTTGTGATTTCAAAATTTTGATGCTTCATTGTATTGATATTAGTTTAGATGTTAGTATTTGTCAACACTTGGATTTATACTTGTGCACCTTATGGACCACAAAATAAATCTATATATGATGGGTTGAATGCTTATTTGTGCCTATTAGATGTACTAGTATAGCCTTGTGTTGATGATCATTACATTCTTAAACTTGTATTCCCATTTGGATTTATGTTTTGATCATGTGATTTCATTTCATGTATAAGTTTCTTTTGCCAAAACATTAAAATATACATGGATAACCCTTGAGTCATTTGCTTTTCATGCAAATCTATTTATAAGGACTCAATTGTATTTTGGGGATATGTATGTATACTTAATGTCTTGTCAAAACATACATATGCTATGAAATATAATTTTGATGATTTTCATATATTAAAATTTGTGATGATTTTCGTATTTTCAAATTTATGATTTTAAGGAATATTGAGTTTTATTGCTAATTTTCATGATGTCATGTTTCACATAACATTAGTACACTCACTTCTTTTGAAAATTATATGGACTTTATGGATTAGAGTGTTTTAGTGCCTTGTGATTTATGCATATTCCATGAAAATATTTTTTGTTGTATTCCTTGGTGGAAGGATTCCTTACTAGTTGTTAAAACACTTTCATTTAACTAGTTTGAATTCTTCATATGGTAGATTACATGATGTATACACTTATGCTTACTTTTCAATTGGTATCAATATGACTTCATGTTGTGTATATTCATATTTTGATTGTATGAATGCTTTCAAATTTTAATTATATCTATTCATACATATATGTGATCTATTTGTGCTTATTTTACAAGTGGTATTTCCTTTAAAGCACAAAGATTGTTGATGCTAAGCTTAATTAGATTTCAAATTGGTATTTCATAATAAGCTTATGCATTGTGTTTTGAAATTAGTATCAAAAATTCAAAATTTGATTATTTACAATTGATATATCAAAATTTGTTGTTACTAAGAAAAAGTTAAATTTTGTTTTGATAAAGAAAAATTCAAAATTTTTTGATTTGTATTGTCTATATGCAAGGAGAGCTTAACATCTCTTCTACATATAGATTCATGTTGAGTATATTATAAATTGAGGAGATTGACAACTCTTCTTTATATGATATACGTGTGTAGGGGGAGCTTCACATCTCCTCTTATGCATGACATATTATACGTTATGTGAATTAGGGCTTGTCATCCCTCTTTCATGTAATGTATATGTGTCGGAAGCTAACTTAACGTCTTCCTCTTCATGAATTTATATCGCATATAAATTTTATTGATTAATTTGTATTTACCCTCCTTGATTTCCTTAAAGGGGGAGAAAAATTTGTTTGATGTATTCTTCTTTGAACCCTTTGTTGATGATTGACAAAAAGGGGGAGAAGAATTTGTGATTTTATATGCATGATTTCATGATTTCCTTACTTAAGGGAGAGTAAGATTTGTATTTATGCATATATGTTGTCTTGCAATTAGGAGCAAAAGATTTGATTTATATGATTGCATCTCCTACATTGCATACATGTCATGTGCTTTTATTGACATATCTTTTATTTATTTGGTATGCATGAGTTAAGGGGGAGCTTCTTTGAAGCTTTACTTTAATCCATGCATATATAACTCCATGAGTTTTGTCATCATCAAAAAGGGGGAGATTGTTGGCCCAAAGGCCCTTCACCCTAGTTTTGATGATGATCAACTCATGTAGTTATAGTTACTAATGATCTTGTGTTTAATTAGTGACAGATTCATGATCAAGATCTTAGTAGGTGCATAGCTCAATAAAGGATTAAAGAACAAGATTTGGAGCTTGCATGTTGTGATCCAAGGAGTTTTTGGATCAAGCTTGGACCAAGTCAAGAAGATGAGAAGCCTTCAAGTGAAGACTTCAAGAAGTTGAAGACTTGTGTCTAGGTATAGAATTTGTATTTTTGTTTTAGTAAAAATGTAAAGGATAGATAGTTGGTGGATTGCTCAAGTCTATATCACACACACACTCTTGATTAGAACTCTTGATTTAATTGATTTCATAAAAGATTTTGTTTTTAGAAAAGAACTTTTATTTTAGAAAAAGATTTTTCTTTAAGACAAAATATTTGTTGGTTTTGGTATTTCTATCATGTATATTCTTTAACCAAAACCAAGTTGTATACTAGATTTCAAAAACATAGATATTTCATATTGATTGTGGAGTGGATCATATCCATACACACTATGCTTTTAAATGGACTCAAATATCTTGTTTTTGTATTTGATAAAGGTTTGGAAAAACATTTCATGGAAAATTAGGTTTTTATCAAAAGAATTTTTACCAAGTATTTTACCTTGATAGTAGTATGACACATGCTCATACTCTATGATTTTTCAAGACCAAAACATTTTATCCAAGACCCAAAACCTATATCCAAATTGTCCAGGTCCTGGAAGTTCTGATTTTTCAGAATTTCTCAGTGACCGGTCGACCGGCAGTCGACCGGCACTCGACCGACATGCACAGTTTTGTGCATGTGCGTATCAGTCGACCGGGACTCGACCGATACTCGACCGACCCAAACCTGTTGCTCTCTGGAAATTGCCAGTCGACCGGATCGGTCGACCGACAGTTCATTCCAGAAGAGCGGTCGACTCACCAGTCGACCGGTGGCTGCAACGGTCAGAAAAATGACCGTTGGCCGGTCGACCGGCGGTCGACCGCCAGCTCTGACAGAACCCCAACGGCTCTATTTTCTGGCAGCCTATAAATTGGGATTTTGTCATCTGTTTGAGGTGAACATTTAGGAGACTTCTTGAGCTGTTTTTCAGACACTTTTAGAGGAGTTTCTCTACAAGATTTTAGTGCAAATACTTCAAATCAAAAGGAAGAGTTTTTATCAAGAGAGTGTTTAAGTGATTTCTTGTGTTTTCTACCAAAGCTTTCTTTCCTTGCTTTTCTCACACCACACTTGAGCTTTCCATGCTAGATATTCTTATAGGTGTGTTGTAGTGAGAGTGCTCTTTAGGTGATCAAGTGTTGTGATCATCAAAGAGATCCTTTCTTTGTATTTGAGGAGACGGGCAAGTGTGCTCGTTGTTGGTGGCTAGAGTTCGGTTGTGAACTCTTGGTGGTTCGAGGTACGGCCTCGGCGAGTCGGTGGACTTGCGTGTGTACGGGACTTGGGAGTCCGAGGGTTTGTAGGTGTACGGCACCGAGGAGAGATCCGGTGGGATCTTGCATAGTGGAAATCCTTCGTGTGTCGAAGGCGGGGATGTAGAGCAAGTGTGCTCGAACCTCGAAACAAACCCTTTGTGTTTGCGATTGCTTACTCTTCCCTCTCTCTCTCTCTTTGTCTCTATTTTATATCTTGCATTTACTTTCATTGTGTTCATCTTATATATGCATGATATATACCCTTGTGCTTAATTGATATATAATTGCGTGGGATTGTTGTTAACACTAGTATTCAACCAAGAGAGCCAACGCGGCACCTCAACCCATTCAAGGGGAATCTAGAGGAGCTTGTCCAGAGCCTCGCAAGGGGAATTCGGCAACACTCTTGAGTTATACATAAGTGTTTAATTAAAAGAAATTTTAATTTGGTCTACTTAGTTTTAATTCCGCATTATTTGTTCATAAGTGACCATTAGATTAGCCATCACCTATTCACCCCCCCTCTAGGTGATCTTACATGATTTTCGTTTGAGTTTTTCTGGGAAAGAACTACATGAATTTTGGAAATTTTGTGGACATGATGAGGCCATATTGTTTTCAAATTGTATTTGGGCCTCTATTGCTTCTTCTAAAGTCCTTTGTAATGATGATTTTTTTCAATAGGTGGCTCAGGAAAAGGAGGATAAGAAGCAGAAATGGGGAATGATGTTGTGAAAATTGTGAACAATGTGGTTGAAAATCTGACTCGGGAAAGGTGAATCCCCATTGACTCTGTGAAGAGTTGAAATTATTTTAAAAATTATAGTCATATGGTTGAGGATATGGGTAATATTGATTCGGATAATCCCAACTCGGCATAAATGGTTGGTTCATGTTGTACATAGCCGGGCTGGAGTTATCCGAGTCAAATGAGGTCGGAGTGAAATATGGATTTATATCATGATTGAAAGAATTATTGTTGTTAAAATCCATTTCACAATTTGCAAAAAAGAAAACAAACAAATAACAAACAAACAAAGAAAGAAAAGAAAAGGAAAACAAGCCTATGCTAGGGTTGACTTAGACCTAGACGATTCCTAACTGGTTAGATTGTCCACGGGGGGTCTATTATCGGAAGCTGACCACGAGTTAATCGGCCAGGTAGGGGCAAGATTAGTGGGAGGTATCCGTGCCAGAGCAACGGGCCTAATTATGCCAAACCACCGTTCTTCGAGGTTTCGCCTCTCAATCCCCAACCTTAGACACCGATTTAGCAAGAGTCAAATTCTAACAACTTTCCCCTTAGGTCAATCTCCTAAATGAGTCTGAGATGTCCCTAGGGGCCAACGTCTAGCAATTTTTATTACGGCTTGGGTTGTGTGAATGGGGAGGTGATTTTTGGGCTAAGGGAGGGTAATGACTTCCCCACCTTATGTTGTATTAGATTTTGCCCTTAAGTTAAATTAGGGCAAGTATGCAATATAGATAAGATGAACACAAAAAAGCAAGTAAATCACTGTATGTACACCTCCTATCAGTATCACAACAACATAAGAATAAAATACAGTATATTGGAATAAAAATTGACACGTGCCTAGATGCAAATGTCTAAACCGTTTAAAGCATCCAATTTCTGTATTTTAGTTCTTACAATTATTTACAGTATACAAGTAATAATAAAAAAAAATTTAGCAACAGAGTATATGAATGTACAAGAAATTACCCGACCACACTTGAGCAAGTGTGGACTTCTGCAATGCTAAAATTTAACCTGCACACAAAAAACAAAGAAGAATAAGTTAACAAACTTGTGAAATCAAACCGTTCCCATCCCCGGCAATGGCGCCAAATTTGATCGGGGTAAACCGCGCACAAAAAGTGTATGTTTTGAAAGTGATATTTAAAGTGTGTGTGCTTTGGCTTCCTCGATACTTCCGTTATAGCATAGAGGCTAAAACGAGTCGAATCCACAAGGACGGAAGGCGATAGAAGCTTTACCGGTTGATTCACGTATGTGTTAAAGATTCTTCAAAGTTTGAAAGAATGAAAAGAAAAGAAAAGAAAGAATGAAAAGAGAAGTACGGTGAAACACAAAGAAGTGGGAAACATAGAAAAGAATTATTTTTGTTGTTTTGTTTTTATATCTAAAATAAAGTGAAAAAGAAAGAAGACTCACGGCTACTAACTACGAATGACTCCACCAACATGCTAACCTCTTAGTGATAGTTGCCTCGCATGTATCATTGGGCATCACTAGTCCTTGGTTCAAGAGCTATTCAAAGCATGATCCATATGTAACTCATCACAACCCAACTCAACAAAACAAGTTCAAGCTACACTTAAACCATCAAAACTAAAAGTAAGCATGGAGTAAAGTAATGTTAGCTTGTTAGTGGTTAGGAAGTTAGAGTAAGATCCATCATCATGAGCCATCAATGGCTCTTGCAAGAGCAAGGCCAAACCGAGGCTATTAGATTCACGTGGATTATCAAATAAGAAGTTAGACTAGTTGGTGGTTAGTAGTTAGTTTCCATAAGATAAAAGTTAGCTACACATGTAAAAGAGATTAAAGAGAAGAAAACAAAGATAAGGTAAGAGAGCACCTTTCATAAATTGTCACCTTCTATTACAAGCACTCTTGCTTCCAAACATGTAACACTCTCTCTCCCTAATACAAGATCTACAAGAAATGGAAAATACAAGGGAGGAAGAAGAAGAAAAACTACACTACACTACCCTAAACTACAAAATGGAAATGAAACTACTCCTAAAACTCTGCATATCTTCGTTCTGAAACCCCGGGGGGGGTATTTATAGCCATCAGGGAAGAGGGGGGCCAGGGGACAGGCCCTGGCCCAAAGCGCGGCCAGGGCCGCGGCCATACTGGGGCCGCACGCGCGGCGCTTCGAGCCGCGCGCGGTCCCGTCTGTCCCCTATCAGGCCCTGTGCCCGATTTTAATTTTGCAGCCCCTGGTTTTGACGAATCAGCTCCTCTAGGTCAATGGCTATTCATGTAGGCCTTTAATCACCCATTAAATGGTGATTTAGGGTCTTCTTCTTCATTGCACTGCATGGACCTAAAATCAAGCAAGCAAAGCTTTATTAACAGAATTTAATACGAAATAAATGTGAAGATGTGGTATAAATTATGCAGTTTTAGTGACTAATCACACCCCACACTTATCTTTTGCTCGTCCCGAGCAAAACAAAAAAGAACTAAGAAAATTATTACACCACTTTCGCAGGTGACGCGATTGCACTGAGCATGTGCAACAAGCCGTTAAACCTCTAGGTTTCCCCTAGAGGAGGAGTTTTGTCTCCTGAGGGTTTTAGCGGATTACACCCACAAAATCCATAAAGAAAGAAATCAAATGTTAGTATTTTGAAAATGCTTTTTGAAAATAGAGAAAAGTGTTGAAGTATTTTTGTGAAAATATAAGTGATCCAAGGTCAGAGGTTAATCAGAAATTGTTCTTTCTTAAACTAAGTCAAAATGCAAAAAATCTTGTTATAAATTAAATGTAAGAATTTAAAATTGAATTGATCTTTGATCTTTCATAAAATTCTCAAAAAATATGTACTTTGTGAACTGTGAAGGTTTTTTGGGATATCGACTCTAACTTTCATGCCATTTATTTATATTATATATATATTCCTTTTTCTTCCCTTAGTTTTCTTAGGCTTTCTTATTTACCCGTGTAGTGAGCCTTTAGCCGGTGACTCCCAAACCAGATGGTCTTAGGGCACCAGATGAGAAAACATCCCTCGGACTTAAGGACTCGAGTAAACAAGGCCACAAAACTAAAGGGGACTATTTATTTTTTTGTCCACCGTTTTAGGTGTGAATAATCATGCTTCCTGATGCATAATTACCCTACTTCAAAAAGTGATTTTTATTTCATCATTTTTTTTCAATATTTTTTATGGCATTTCCAGTCTTTGTTTCAATCCCAAAAATTGTGTAAGTGTGAAGTACATAAATCTAAGACAAAAAATTCAAGATCAAATTATCTTTTCAATCTTACTTTCTTATCCTAAAATTTAAATAAGATCTATTATTTTGACTTGGTTTAAAAATTTCATAATTTTAGGTCTTCCTAATTCCTAAGATAATCTTAATTTTCTTAAAAATGGATCAAAACTATTTCTCTTAATTCAAAAAGTTTTGTAAAAAGAAAAGAAAAGAGTTTTATAAAAGATTTTTTTTAATTAAAAAGAAGTGTAAAAGAAAGAAAATATAAAACTAACTATGTTAGTAAACCCTCCCCCACACTTATCTCATGCATGGTCCTCAATGCATCGTGAATGTGTAAATACTGAAACAAATGGAGAGGGAAGGAAGATTACCTTAAGGGGGTGGCTCCGGTGGTGGTCTGATTGGGCCAAGCGTTGCGACCCAATCAAGATAGCGTGGATCGTGTAGGAACCCACCAATGACCTTTCTAATATGACCCAATAAAATATATATTGAATGAATGATCTTATTTAAAAGTTATCCCCATCTAATTCCCAATTTTAAAAAATAATTACTGAGTCATTTTTGTCAACAGTCTTGTTCAACAATGAAGTGTGATTTTGAAAGATGATGGACTTGGACTCAAAGGGATCAGGAATAAAAACCGACACCGACTCAGGAATTTGACTCAGATCAAGTCGAGAGTCAACAATGAGAGTCGAAATTGGTTCAAAAACAGGGTCCAAACTCAAAAATTGATATTCACACACTTTCCCCAATAATGAAGTGTGATCATGAGAGATTGGTGATTCCATTGCACGGTGAATTGGTACAGGATTCAATGTTGACTCCAGAATAGAGAAAAAATATGGTAAAGATACCGGAGTCATTATTGAATGAAAAAGTGAAATGGAATTACTAATATGAGGTTCAGGATCACATTCAAGATCAAGTTCAATTTCGAGAAAAGGATAACTTGCTAAAATGTCAAGGTGGTTCTCAAAATTTTGGGCAAGTTCAAATGGATGTAATGAAATTGAATCTTGATTTTCGTCCACAGAAGGAATGAGAATGGGTGAAATGATTGATTCAAGTTCAGGAAGCATGGGAATCAAAACTGGCTCAAGAACGTTACTTAGTTTAGGTAACACTACAGAAGTCGACAGTGATTCAATGAACGGACTCGAATCGCTAACTTGAAGCTCAGGTTCACATTCATCTTTAAGTTCAATTGCAGAAAATGAATAACTTGCCAAAGCATTAGGAATTGGATGTTGGTCAAGTTCAGGTTGGTATGATGAAATTGAAGCTGGATTTCTAAAATGGCAAGATTCTTGAACATTTGATGGACATGGGAAGTCAATCGTATTTTGCATTATGCGCTCGGTCTCTTGCACGAATTCCATAGTTTTTTCCCACAATGATTTTCCTTTGAGTTTTTCTGGGAAAGAACTACATGAATTTTGGAAATTTTGTGGACATGATGAGGCCATATTGTTTTCAAATTGTATTTGGGCCTCTATTGCTTCTTCTAAAGTCCTTTGTAATGATGATTTTTCTTCAATAGGTGGCTCAGGAAAAGGAGGATATGAAGCAGAAATGGGGAATGAATGTTGTGAAATTTGTGAACCATGTGGTTGAAAATCTGACTCGGGGAAGGTGAATCCCCATTGACTCTGTGAAAAGTTAAAATTATTTTGAAAATTATAGTCATATGGTTGAGGATATGGGTCATATTGATTCGGATAATCCCAACTCGGCATAAATGGTTGGTTCATGTTGTACATAGCCGTGTTGGAGTTATCCGAGTCAAATGAGGTCGGAGTGAAATATGGCTTTATATCATGATTGAAAGAATAATTGTTGTTAAAATCCATTTCACAATTTGCAAAAAAGAAAACAAACATATAACAAACAAACAAACAAAGAAAAAGAAAAAGAAAACAAGCCTATGCTAGGGTTGACTTAGACCTAGACGACTCCTAACTGGTTAGATTGTCCACGGGGGGTCTATTATCGGAAGATGACCACGAGTTAATCGGCCAGGTAGGGGCAAGATCAGTGGGAGGTATCCGTGCCGGAGCAACGGGCCTAATTATGCCAAACCACCGTTCTTTGAGGTTTCGCCTCTCAATCCCCAACCTTAGACACCGATTTAGCAAGAGTCAAATTCTAACAACTTCCCCTTAGGTCAATCTCCTAAATGAGTCCGAGATGTCCCTAGGGGCCAACGTCTAGCAATTTTTATTAAGGCTTGGGTTGTGTGAGTAGGGAGGTGATTTTTGGGCTAAGGGAGGGTAATGACTTCCCCACCTTATGTTGTATTGGATTTTGCCCTTAAGTTAAATTAGTGCAAGTGTGCAATATAGATAAGATGAACACAAAAAAGTGAGAAAATCACTGAAGTGCTTGTCCTAACTATATGCAATGCAATATGTACACCTCCTATCAGTATCACAACAACATAAGAATAAAATACAGTATATTTGAATAAAAATTGACACGTACCTAGATGCAAATGTCTAAACCGTTTTAAAGCATCCAATTTCTGTATTTTAGTTCTTACAATTATTTACAGTATACAGGTAATAATAAAAAAATTAGCAGCAGAGTATATGAATGTACAAGAAATTACCCGACCACACTTGAGCAAGTGTGGACTTCTGCAATGCTAAAATTTAACCTGCACACCAAAAAACAAAGAAGAATAAGTTAACAAACTTGTGAAATCAAACCGTTCCCATCCCAGCAACGGCGCCAAAATTTGATCGGGGGTAAACCGCGCGCAAAAAGTGTATGTTTTGAAAGTGATATTTAAAGTGTGTGTGCTTTGGCTTCCTCGATACTTTCGTTATAGCATAGAGGCTAAAACGAGTCGAATCCACAAGGACGGGAGGCGATAAAAGCTTTACCGATTGATTCACGTATGTGTTAAAGATTCTTCAAAGTTTGAAAGAATGAAAAGAATAAGAAAAGAAAGAATGAAAAGAGAAGTACGATGAAACACAAAGAAGTGGGAAATATAGAAAAGAATGATTTTTGTTGTTTTATTTTTATATCTAAAATAAAGTGAAAAAGAAAGAAGACTCACGGCTACTAACTACTAATGACTCCACCAACATGCTAACCTCTTTGTGATAGTTGCCTTACATGTATCATTGGCCATCACTAGTCCTTGGTTCAAGAGCTATTCAAAGTATGACCCATATGTAACTCATCACAACCCAACTCAACAAAACAAGTTCTAGCTACATTTAAACCATCAAAACTAAAAGTAAGCATGGAGTAAAATAATGTTAGCTTGTTAGTGGTTAGGAAGTTAGAGTAAGATCCATCATCATGAGCCATCAATGGCTCTTGCAAGAGCAAGGCCAAACTGAGGCTATTAGATTCACGTGGATTATCAAATAAGAAGTTAGACTAGTTGGTGGTTAGTAGTTAGTTGCCATGAGATAAAAGTTAGCTACACATGTAAAAGAGATTAAAGAGAAGAAAACAAAGATAAGGTAAGAGAGCACCTTTCATAGATTGTCACCTTCTATTACAAGCACTCTTGCTTCCCAACATGTACCACTCTCTCTCCCTAATACAAGATCTACAAGAAATGGAAAATACAAGGGAGGAAGAAGAATAAAAACTACACTACACTACCCTAAACTACAAAATGGAAATGAAACTACTCCTAAAACTCTGCATATCTTCGTTCTGAAACCCCGAGGGTGTATTTATAGCCATCAGGGAAGAGGGGGGTCAGGGGACAGGCCCTAGCCCAAAGCGCGGCCAGGGCCGCGGCCATACTGGGGCCGCGCGCGCTGCACTTCGAGCCGCGCGCGGTCCCGTCTGTCCCCTGTCAGGCCCTGTGTCCGGTTTTAATTTTGCAGCCCCTGGTTTTGACGAATCAGCTCCTCTAGGTCAATGGATATTCATGTAGGCCTTTAATCACCTATTAAATGGTGATTTAGGGTCTTCTTCTTCATTGAACACTATGGACCTAGAATCAAGCAAGCAAAGCTTTATTAACAGAATTTAATACGAAATAAATGTGAAGATGTGGTATAAATTATGCAGTTTTAGTGACTAATCACACTCCCACACTTATCTTTTGCTCGTCCCGAGCAAAACAAAAAAGAACTAAGAAAATTATTACACCACTTTCGTAGGTGACGCGATTGCACTAAGCATGTGCAACAAGCCGTTAAACCTCTAGGTTTCCGTTAGAGGAGGAGTTTTGTCACCTGAGGGTTTTCAGCGGATTACTCCCACAAAATCCATAAAGAAAGAAATCAAATGTTAGTATTTTGAAAATGCTTTTTGAAAATAGAGAAAGGTGTTGAAGTATTTTTGTGAAAATATAAGTGATCCAAGGTCAGAAGTTAACCGGAAATTGATCTTTCTTAAACTAAGTCAAAATGCAAAAAATCTTGTTATAAATTAAATGTAAGAATTTAAAATTGAATTGACTCTTTGATCTTTCATAAAATTCTTAGAAAATATGCACTTTGTGAACTGTGAAGGTTTTTTGGGATATCGACTCTAACTTTCATGCCATTTATTTATATTATATATATATTTTTCTTTTTCTTCCCTTAGTTTTCTTAGGCTTTCTTATTTACCCGGGTAGTGAGCCTTTAGCGGTGATTCCCAAACCAGATGGTCTTAGGGCACCAGATGAGAAAACATCCCTCGGACTTAAGGACTCGAGTAAACAAGGCAACAAAACTAAATGGGATATTTATTTTTTGTCCACCGTTTTAGGTGTGAATAATCATGCTTCTTGAGGCATAATTACCCAACTTCAATAAGTGATTTTTATTTTCATCATTTTTTTCAATATATTTTATGGCATTTCCAGTCTTTGTTTCAATCCCAAAATTGTGTAAGTGTGAAGTGCATAAATCTATGACAAAAAATTCAAGATCAAATTATCTTTTTAATCTTACTTTCTTATCCTAGAATTTAAACAAGATATATTATTTGACTTGGTTAAAAATTTCATAATTTTAGGTCTTCCTGATTCCTAAGATAATCTTAATTTTCTTAAAAATTGATCAAAACTATTTCTCTTAATTCAAAAAGTTTTGTAAAAAGAAAAGAAAAGAGTTTTTATAAAAGATTTTTTTAATTAAAAAGAAGTGTAAAAGAAAGAAAATATAAAACTAACTATGTTAGTAAACCCTCCCCCACACTTATCTCATGCATGGTCCTCAATGCATCGTGAATGTGTAAATACATGAAACAATTGGAGAGGGAAGGAAGATTACCTTAAGGGGGTGGCTCCGGTGGTGGTCTGATTGGGCCAAGCGTTGCGACCCAATCAAGATAGCGTGGATCGTGTTGGAACCCACCAATGACCTTTCTAATATGACCCAATAAAATGTTGATCGAATGAATGATCTTATTTAAAAAGTTATCCCCATCTAATTCCCAATTTTCAAAAAATTACTGAGTCATTTTTGTCAACAGTCTTGTTCAACAATGAAGTTTAATTTTGGAAGATGATAGATTTGGACTCAAAGGGATCAGGAATAAAAACCGACACCGACTCAGGAATTTGACTCAGATCAAGTCGAGAGTAAACAATGAGAGTCGAAATTGGTTCAAAAATAGGGTCCAAACTAAAAAATTGATATTCACACACATTCCCCAATAATGAAGTGTGATCATGAGAGATTGGTGATTCCATTGCACGGTGAATTGGTACAGGATTCAATGTTGACTCCAGAATAGAGAAAAAATCTGGTAAAGACACCGGAGTCATTATTGAATCAAAAAGTGAAATGGAATTACTAATATGAGGTTCAGGATCACATTCAAGATCAAGTTCAATTTCGAGAAAAGGATAACTTGCTAAAATGTCTAGGTGGTTCTCAAAATTTGGGCAAGTTCAAATGGATGTAATGAAATTGAATCTTGATTTTCGTCCACAGAAGGAATGTGAATGGGTGAAATGATTGATTCAAGTTCAGGAAGCATGGGAATCAAAACTGGCTCAAGAACGTTACTTAGTTTAGGTAACACTACAGGAGTCGACAGTGATTCAATGAACGGACTCGAATCGCTAACTTGAAGCTCAGGTTCACATTCATCTTTAAGTTCAATTGCGGAAAATGGATAACTTGCCAAAGCATCAGGAATTGGATGTTGGTTAAGTTCAGGTTGGTATGATGAAATTGAAGCTGGATTTCCAAAATGGCAAGATTCTTGAACATTTGATGGACATGGGAAGTCAATCGTATTTTGCATTATGCGCTCGGTCTCTTGCACGAATTCTATAGTTTTTTCCCACAATGATTTTCCTTTGAGTTTTTATGGAAAAGAACTACATGAATTTTGGAAATTTTGTGGACATGATGAGGCCATATTGTTTTAAAATTGTATTTGGGCCTCTATTACTTCTTCTAAAGTCCTTTGTAATGATGATTTTTCTTCAATAGGTGGCTCAGGAAAAGGAGGATGTGAAGCAGAATTGGGGAATGAATGTTGTGAAAATTGTAAACAATGTGGTTGAAAATCTGACTAGGAGGAGGTGAATCCCCATTGACCTGTTAAGAGTTGAAATTACTTTGAAAATTATAGTCATATGGTTGAGGATATGGGTCATATTGATTCGGATAATCCCAACTCGGCATAAATGGCTGGTTCATGTTGTACATAGCCGGGTTGGAGTTATCCGAGTCAAATGAGGTCGGAGTGAAATATGGATTTATGTCATGATTGAAAGAATTATTGTTTAAAAATCCATTTCACAATTTACAAAAAAGTAAACTAACAAATAACAAACAAACAAAGAAAGAAAAAGAAAAAGAAAAAGAAAACAAGCCTATGCTAGGGTTGACTTAGACCTAGACGACTCCTAACTGGTTAGATTGTCCACGGGGGGTCTATTGTCGGAAGCTGACCACAAGTTAATCGGCCAGGTAGGGGCAAGATCAGTGGGAGGTATCCGTGCCGCAGCAACGGGCCTAATTATGCCAAACCACCGTTCTTCGAGGTTTCGCCTCTCAATCCCCAACCTTAGACACCGATTTAGCAAGAGTCAAATTCTAACAACTTCTCCCTTAGGTCAATCTCCTAAATGAGTCCGAGATGTCCCTAGGGGCCAACGTCTAGCAATTTTTATTAAGGCTTGGGTTGTGTGAGTGGGGAGGTGATTTTTTGGGCTAAGGCAGGATAGTGACTTCCCCACCTTATGTTGTATTAGATTTTGCCCTTAAGTTAAATTAGTACAAGTGTACAATATAGATAAGATGAACACAAAAAAACGAGTAAATCACTAAAGTGTTTTTCCTAACTATATGCAGTACAATATGTACACCTCCTATCAGTATCACAACAACATAAGAATAAAATACAGTATATTGGAATAAAAATTGACACGTGCCTAGATGCAAATGTCTAAACCGTTTTAAAGCATCCAATTTCTATATTTTAGTTCTTACAATTATTTACAGTATACAGGTAATAAAAAAAAAAAATTTAGCAGCAGAGTATATGAATGTAAAAGAAATTACCCGACCACACTTGAGCAAGTGTGGACTTCTGCAATGCAAAAATTTAACCTGCACACCAAAAAACAAAGGAGAATAAGTTAACAAACTTGTGAAATCAAACAGTTCCCATCCCGGCAACGGTGCCAAAATTTGATCGGGGGTAAACCGCGCACAAAAAGTGTATGTTTTGAAAGTGATATTTAAAGTGTGTGTGCTTTGGCTTCATCGATACTTCCGTTATAGCATAGAGGCTAAAACGAGTCGAATCCATAAGGACGGGATGCGATAGAAGCTTTACCGGTTGATTCACGTATGTGTTAAAGATTCTTCAAAGTTTGAAAGAATGAAAAGAAAAGAAAAGAAAGAATGAAAAGAGAAGTACAGTGAAACACAAAGAAGTGGGAAACATAGAAAAGAATGATTTTTGTTGTTTTGTTTTTATATCTAAAATAAAGTGAAAAAGAAAGAAGACTCACGGCTACTAACTACTAATGACTCCACCAACATGCTAACCTCTTAGTGATAGTTGCCTCACATGTATCATTGGCCATCACTAGTCCTTAGTTCAAGAGCTATTCAAAGCATGACCCATATGTAACTCATCACAACCCAACTCAACAAAACAAGTTCAAGCTGCACTTAAACCATCAAAACTAAAAGTAAGCATGGAGTAAAGTAATGTTAGCTTGTTAGTGGTTTGGAAGTTAGAGTTAGATCCATCATCATGAGCCATCAATGGCTCTTGCAAGAGTAAGGCCAAACGAGGTTATTAGATTCACGTGGATTATCAAATAAGAAGTTAGACTAGTTGGTGGTTAGTAGTTAGTTGCCATGAGATAAAAGTTAGCCACACATGTAAAAGAGATTAAAGAGAAGAAAACAAAGATAAGGTAAGAGAGCACCTTTCATAGATTGTCACCTTCTATTACAAGCACTCTTGCTTCCCAACATGTACCACTCTCTCTCCCTAATACAAGATCTACAAGAAATGAAAAATACAAGGGAGGAGGAAGAAGAAAAACTATACTACACTACCCTAAACTACAAAATGGAAATGAAACTACTCCTAAAACTCTGCATATCTTCGCTCTGAAACCCCAGGAGGGGTAATTATAGCCATCAGGGAAGAGGGGGGCCAGGAGACAGGCCCTGGTCCAAAGCGCGGCCAGGGCCGCGGCCATACTGGGGCCGCGCGCGGCACTTCGAGCCGCGCTCGGTCCCGTCTGTCCCCTGTCAGGCCCTGTGCCCGGTTTTGGTTTTGCAGCCCCTGGTTTTGACGAATCAGCTCCTCTAGGTCAATGGCTATTCATGTAGGCCTTTAATCACCCATTAAATGGTGATTTTGGGTCTTCTTCTTCATTGCACACCATGAACCTAGAATCAAGCAAGCAAAGCTTTATTAACTGAATTTAATACGAAATAAATGTGAAGATGTGGTATAAATTATGCAGTTTTAGTGACTAATCACACCCCCACACTTATCTTTTGCTCGTCCCAAGCAAAACAAAAAAGAACTAAGAAAATTATTACACCACTTTCGCAGGTGACGCGATTGCACTGAGCATGTACAACAAGCCGTTAAACCTCTAGGTTTCCCCTAGAGGAGGAGTTTTGTCTCCTAAGGTTTTCAGCGGATTACACCCACAAATCCATAAAGAAAGAAATCAAATGTTACTATTTTGAAAATGCTTTTTGAAAATAGAGAAAAGTGTTGAAGTATTTTTGTGAAAATATAAGTGATCCAAGGTCAGAGGTTAACCAGAAATTGTTCTTTCTTAAACAAAGTCAAAATGCAAAAAATCTTGTTATAAATTAAATGTAAGAATTTAAAATTGAATTGACTCTTTGATCTTTCATAAAATTCTTAGAAAATATGCACTTTGTGAACTGTGAAGGTTTTTTGGGATATCGACTCTAACTTTCATGACCTTTATTTATATTATATATATATTTTCCTTTTTCTTCCCTTAGTTTTCTTAGGCTTTCTTATTTACCCGGGTAATGAGCCTTTAGCCGGTGACTCCCAAACCAGATGGTCTTAGGGCACCAGATGAGAAAACATCCCTCGGACTTAAGGACTCGAGTAAACAAGGCCACAAAACTAAAGGGGATTATTTATTTTTTTTGTCCACCGTTTTAGGTGTGAATAATCATGCTTCCTGAGGCATAATTACCCAACTTCAATAAGTGGTTTTTATTTTCATCATTTTTTTTAATATATTTTTATGGCATTTCCAGTCTTTGTTTCAATCCCAAAAATTGTGTAAGTGTGAAGTGCATAAATCTAAGACAAAAAATTCAAGATCAAATTATCTTTTCAATCTTACTTTCTTATCCTAAAATTTAAACAAGATCTATTATTTTGTCTTGGCTTAAAAATTTCATAATTTTAGGTCTTCCTAATTCCTAAGATAATCTTAATTTTCTTAAAAATGGATCAAAACTATTTCTCTTAATTCAAAAAGTTTTGTAAAAAGAAAAGAAAAGAGTTTTTATAAAAGATTTTTTAATTAAAAAGAAGTGTAAAAGAAAGAAATATAAAACTAACTATGTTAGAAAGCCCTCTCCCACACTTATCTCATGCATGGTCCTCAATGCATCGTGAATGTGTAAATACATGAAACAAATGGAGAGGGAAGGAAGATTACCTTAAGGGGGTGGCTCCGGTGGTGGTCTGATTGGGCCAAGCGTTGCGACCCAATCAAGATAGCGTGGATCGTGTAGGAACCCACCAATGACCTTTCTAATATGACCCAATAAAATGTTGATTGAATGAATGATCTTATTTAAAAAGTTATCCCCATCTAATTCCCAATTTTCAAAAATAATTACTGAGTCATTTTTGTCAACAGTCTTGTTTAACAATGAAGTGTGATTTTGGAAGATGATGGATTTGGACTCAAAGGGATCAGGAATAAAACCGACACCGACTCAGGAATTTGACTTAGATCAAGTTGAGAGTCAACAATGAGCGTCGAAATTGGTTCAAAAACAGGGTCCAAACCAAAAAATTGATATTCACACACTTTCCCCAATAATGAAGTGTGATCATGAGAGATTGGTGATTCCATTGCACGGTGAATTGGTACAGGATTCAATGTTGACTCCGGAATAGAGAAAAAATTTGGTAAAGATACTGAAGTCATTATTGAATTAAAAAGTGAAATGAAATTACTAATATGAGGTTCAGGATCACATTCAAGATCAAGTTCAATTTCGAGAAAAGGATAACTTGCTAAAATATCAAGGTGGTTCTCAAAATTTTGGGCAAGTTCAAATGGATGTAATGAAATTGAATCTTTATTTTCGTCCACAGAAGGAATGTGAATGGGTGAAATGATTGATTCAAGTTCAGGAAGCATGGGAATCAAAACTGGCTCAAGAACGTTACTTAGTTTAGGTAACACTACAGGAGTCGACAGTGATTCAATGAACGGACTCGAATCGCTAACTTGAAGCTCAGGTTCACATTCACCTTTAAGTTCAATTACAGAAAATGGTTAACTTATCAAAGCATCAGGAATTGGATGTTGGTCAAGTTCAGGTTGGTATGATGAAATTGAAGCTGGATTTCCAAAATGGCAAGATTCTTGAACATTTGATGGACATGGGAAGTCAATCGTATTTTGCATTATGCGCTCGGTCTCTTGTACGAATTCTATAATTTTTTCCCGCAATGATTTTCCTTTGAGTTTTTCTGGGAAAGAACTACATGAATTTTGGAAATTTTGTGGACATGATGAGGCCTTATTGTTTTCAAATTGTATTTGGGCCTCTATTGCTTCTTCTAAAGTCCTTTGTAATGATGATTTTTCTTCAATAGGTGGCTCAGGAAAAGGAGGATATGAAGCAGAATTGGGGAATGAATGTTGTGAAAATTGTGAACAATGTGGTTGAAAATCTTACTCGGGGGAGGTGAATCCCCATTGACTCTGTGAAGAGTTGAAATTATTTTGAAAATTATAGTCATATGGTTGAGGATATGGGTCATATTGATTCGGATAATCCCAACTCGGCATAAATGGTTGGTTCATGTTGCACATAGCCGGGTTGGAGTTATCCGAGTCAAATGAGGTCGGAGTGAAATATGGATTTATATCATGATTGAAAGAATTATTGTTATTAAAATCCATTTCACAATTTACAAAAAAGAAAACAAACAAATAACAAACAAACAAACAAAGAAAAAGAAAAAGAAAACAAGCCTGTGCTAGGGTTGACTTAGACCTAGACGACTCCTAATTGGTTAGATTATCCACGGGGGGTCTATTGTCGGAAGCTGACCACGAGTTAATCGGCCAGGTAGGGGCAAGATCAGTGGGAGGTATCCGTGCCGGAGCAACGGGCCTAATTATGCTAAACTACCGTTTTTCGAGGTTTCGCCTCTCAATCCTCAACCTTAGACGCCGATTTTGCTAGAGTCAAATTCTAACAATTTTCCCCTTAGGTCAATCTCCTAAATGAGTCCGAGATGTCCCTAGGGGCCAACGTCTAGCAATTTTTATTAAGGCTTGGGTTGTGTGAGTGGGGAGGTGATTTTTGGGCTAAGGGAGGGTAATGACTTCCCCACCTTATGTTGTATTGGATTTTGCCCTTAAGTTAAATTAGTGCAAGTGGGCAATATAGATAAGATGAACACAAAAAAGCGAGTAAATCACTGAAGTGTTTGTCCTAACTATATGCAATGCAATATGTACAACTCCTATCAGTATCACAACAACATAAGAATAAAATACAGTATATTGGAATAAAAATTGACACGTGCCTAGATACAAATGTCTAAACCGTTTTAAAGCATCCAATTTCTGTATTTTAGTTCTTACAATTATTTACAGTATACAGGTAATAATAAAAAAAAAATTTAGCAGTAGAGTATATGAATGTATAAGAAATTACCCGACCACACTTGAGCAAGTGTGGAATTCTGCAATGCTAAAATTTAACCTGCACACCAAAAAATAAAGAAGAATAAGTTAACAAACTTATGAAATCAAACCGTTCCCATCCCCGGCAACGGCGCCAAAATTTGATCGGGGGTAAACTGCGCACAAAAAGTGTATGTTTTGAAAGTGATTTTAAAAGTGTGTGCTCTTTGGCTTCCTCGATACTTCCGTTATAGCATAGAGGCTATAACGAGTTGAATCCATAAGGACGGGAGGCGATAGAAGCTTTACTGGTTGATTCACGTATGTGTTAAAGATTCTTCAAAGTTTGAAAGAATGAAAAGAAAAGAAAAGAAAGAATGAAAAGAGAAGTACAATGAAACACAAAGAAGTGGGAAACATAGAAAAGAATGATTTTTGTTGTTTTGTTTTTATATCTAAAATAAAGTGAAAAAGAAAGAAGACTTACGGCTACTACTACTGATGACTCCACCAACATGCTAACCTCTTAGTGGTAGTTGCCTCACATGTATCATTGGCCATTACTAATCCTTGGTTCAAGAGCTATTCAAAGCATGACCCATACGTAACTCATCACAGCCCAACTCAACAAAACAAGTTCAAGCTACACTTAAACCATCAAAACTAAAAGTAAGCATGGAGTAAAGTAATGTTAGCTTGTTAGTGGTTAGGAAGTTAGAGTTAGATCCATCATCATGAGCCATCAATGGCTCTTGCAAGATCAAGGCCAAACCGAGGCTATTAGATTCACGTGGATTATCAAATAAGAAGTTAGACTAGTTGGTGGTTAGTAGTTAGTTGCCATGAGATAAAAGTTAGCTACATATGTAAAAGAGATTAAAGAGAAGAAAACAAAGATAAGGTAAGAGAGCACCTTTCATAGATTGTCACCTTCTATTACACGACTCTTGCCTCCCAACATGTACCACTCTCTCTCCCTAATACAAGATCTACAAGAAATGAAAAATACAAGGGAGGAAGAAGAAGAAAAAATACACTACACTACCCTAAACTACAAAAGGGAAATGAAACTACTCCTAAAACTCTGCATATCTTCGCGCTGAAACCCCAGGGGGGGTATTTATAGCCATCAGGGAAGAGGGGGGGCCAGGGGACAGGCCCTGGCCCAAAGCGCGGCCAGGGCCGCGACCATACTAGGGCCGCGCGCGTGGCGCTTCGAGCCGCGCGCGGTCCCATCTGTCCCCTGTCAGGCCCTGTGCCCGGTTTTGGTTTTGCAGCCCCTGGTTTTGACGAATCAGCTCCTCTAGGTCAATGGCTATTCATGTAGGCCTTTAATCACCCATTAAATGGTAATTTAGGGTCTTCTTCTTCATTGCACACCATGGACCTAGAATCAAGCAAGCAAAGCTTTATTAACAGAATTTAATAAGAAATAAATGTGAAGATGTTGAAGAGTTCACCTAGAGGGGGGGTGAATAGGTGATGGCTAATCTAATGGTCACTTAATGCCTAATAATGCGGAAGCTAAAACAATTATGACCAAATTAAAATCTTTTACACTAAACACCACGTATAACACAAGAGTGTTGCTGAATTCCCCGTGAAGGGCTCTGGACAAGCTCCTCTAGATTCCCCTTAAATGGGTTGAGGTGACGCGTTGGCTCTCTTGGTTGAATACAAGTGTTAGCAACAATCCCAAGCAAGTATGTATCAATATGAGCACAAGGAATATATCATGCATATAAAGGTAAAGACAAGATAAGTAATGCAAGATATAAATAAGGAGATAGAGAGAGAGAGAAATGGCAATCGCAAACACAAAGGGTTTGTTTCGAGGTTCGAGCACACTTGCTCTACATCCCCGCCTTCGACACACGAAGGATTTCCACTATGCAAGATCCCAATGGATCTCTCCTCGGTGCCGCAACACCTACAAGCCCTCGGACTCCCTAGTCCCGTACACACGCAAGCTCACTAGCTCGCCGAGGCCGCACTTCAAATCACCGAGTTCACACAAGAACTCTAAACCACCACGAGCACACTTGCTCGTCTCCTCAAAGTACAAAGATAAAATCTTTGGTGATCTACAACACTTTGATCACCAATTACAAACTCTCACAACACAATCCTATAGATAGATAAGGCAATGGATAGCTCAAGTGATTGTGAGAAAGCAAGAAAAGAACTATGGTGAAAAACTCAAGAAATCACTTTAAACACTCTTGTTAAAATCTTCCCTTTAGATAGGAAATATTTGCTCTCTATTTTGTGGAGAAAAACTTCTGAAAAGAGTGGGAAAAATTGGCTCAAAGCTCTCCTAAAATCTTAGCTCAAAACAATGACAAGACCCTCAAATTTATAGGCCAGAAAAATATAGGCGTTGGGGTCTGTCAGGCCTGCCGGTCGACCGGGTCGGTCGACCGCCAACGGTCAGAAATCCGACCGTTGGAGCCACGGTCGACCGCCCGGTCGACCGAGCAACTAGAGGAGAGAGTGAACTCTCTGTCGGTCGACCCGTACGGTCGGCCGAAATTTCCAGAGAGCAGAGCTCTCTGGAGCGGTCGACCGAGCCGGTCGGCCGTCCTCCAGTGCACAAAGGCGTGCACGTCTGTGCACGTCGGTCGACCATGCCGGTCGACCGACTTCAGACCAAGTCGACCATACAGTCGACTTGCTGAAGCCTGGAAACTGTTTTTCTGGGATTCAAAGGTTAGTCTTTTGGTTCATATAAAATCCCATAAATTCTTAGAAAATCTACAAAAATAGTTTTACCAATATACTTTGATAATCAAACATGCTTGCACAAAATCAAGGCATGTTATAAAAGATTGGACTATTTATGTAACTTGAAAATATTTGGCTCATGATAAAAACTATTTTTCCAAAACAATATTTTTCCAAAACATGTTTTTCCAAATCTTCATCAAATACAAAAACAAGATATACTTTTAAAGCAAAGTGTGTATGGATATGATCCACTACACAATCAAGATGAAATATCTATGTTTTTGTCATTTAAGCACTAAACTTGGTTTTGAAAGATATGTATATAGGAAACACCAAAAACCAAGACATGTAATTTGTCACAAAGAAAAATCTTTTCTAAACTAAAAAATCTTTTATGAAAACATTCTAAGCAAGAGTGTGTGTGTATATGTACTTGAGCAATCCACCACTATTCTATCCTTTACATTTTTAACTAAAACAAAAACAAAATCTTATACCTAGACACAAGTCTTCATCTTCTTGAAGTCTTCACTTGAAGGCTTCTCATCTTCTTGACTTGGTCCAAGCATGATCCAAAAGCTCCTTGGATCACACCGTGCTAGCTCCAAATCTTGACATTTTATCCTTTGTTGAGCTATGCACCTACTAAGATCTTAATAATGAATCTGTCACTAATTAAACACAAGATCATTAGTAAAACATAACTTCATGAGTTGATCATCATCAAAACTAGGGTGATAGGCCTTTGGGCCAACAATCTCCCCCTTTTGATGATGACAAAACTCATGAAGTTATATATGCATGGATTAAAGTAAAGCTTCAAAGAAGCTCCCCCTTAACTCATGCATAACAATTAAATAAATAAATATGCAATAAAGCACATGAATAAGAATTCAAATGTATGGAGTTAAACCAAAATCAAATTCTTTTGCTCCTATTTGCAAGACAAAGCATATATGCATAAACATAAATATTACTCAACATGCATATAAACCTCAAATTCTTCTCCCCCTTTTTGTCATTCATCAATAAAGGGGTCAAAGTAAAAACAAATCAAATTTTTCTCCCCCTCTTTGTCAAAAACCAAGAGATCAAGAAGGGGTAATACAAATCAATCACTAAGGATTTATATGCGATATACATTCATGAAGAGGAAGACGCTAAGTTAGCTTCCCTACACATATGCATTACATGAAGAAGGGATGACAAGCCCCAACTCACATAACACATATTATGTAATGCATAAAAGGAGATGTGAAGCTCCCCCTACACACGTATATCATATAAAGAAGAGTTGTCAAGCTCCTCAATTTATAATATACTCAACATGAATCTATATGTAAGAGAGATGTTAAGCTCTCCTTGCATATAGGAAATATAAATCAGAAATTTTGAAGTTTTTCTTTATCAAAACAAAATTTTGAACTTTTCTCAAGAAACACATTTTGAGATATCAAATCAACATTTTTTTTTAATTTTGATATCAATTTCGAAAACATATTGCATAAGCTTTAAAAGATACCAATTGAAGAGTAAGCTTATCATATACTCTACCATATGAAGAATTTGCGCTAGTTAATATGAAAATGTTTTTAAAACTAGTATGGAATCCTTCAATCAAGGAATAAGGTAAAAATATTTTTCATGAAACACAAGTAAATCACATGGCGCTAAAAACACTCTAATATCCATAAAGTCCATAAAATTTTCAAAAGAGGTGAGTGCACTAGTGTTATGTGGAACATGGTATCACGAAAATGTTAATAAAGCTCAATATTCCTTTAAATCATGAAAATCATCACACATTTTTTTTCATTCATTTTTTTTAAAAAAATTATATTTCAAGGTATATGTATGTTTTGACAACACAATAAGTATACATACATATCCCTTAAACACAATTGAGTCCATATAAATAGATTTGCATTAAAGGCAAATGACTCAAGAGGTATACATATATATCTTAAGGTTTGGCAAAGTACACATATACATGAAATGAAAACACATGATCATAAATCAAATCCAAAAAATGGGAATACAAGTTTAAAAATGTATGTATCATCAAAACCAAGCAATACAAGCACATTTCATGGGTTCAAATAAGCATTCAAGCACAAATATAAATAGATTTATTTGTGGCCCACGATATGTACAAGTATAAATCCTAGTGTTGACAAAAACTAACATTTAAACTAATATTCAAATCATAAAGCATCAAATCTTAAAAAAATAGGATCATGTGGATAATCTTGTAAATTAATAGAAGAATAGATAACTAGTTTAAATTGATTTTGAATAACTAGTTAAAGATCCTTCAAATAACATCAAGTCATATGTTTTTCATAAAACATAATTAGATACACAAAAATTTAAGCACTCATGGTCTATAAGGCTCAAAATGATTTTAACAAAAGTGTGAGTTTTAAACGATCATGTAAATAGCATTTTTATGAAAATAGTCATTTGAGCTCAAAAAGATCATAAGTCACATTTTAACAAAACAAAGTCATTTTTCATAAAATCAACAAACTTCTAGGTATATGTATGATTTATCCAATTCTAACAATATGCATACATATCCCAAATATAAAAGAGTCTATCAAATGTATTTGCATGAAGGCAAGAGACTCACGGGTATACATGTATATTTATTAGATTTGAATTAAAAATACATATACATGAAGTAAAGCATAAAAATAAGGCAAAACATGTATAAAAGAGAATCATCAAAACTACTCTATACATATGCATATAGTGGATACAAATGAGCATGAAGTTCAATTATATATGAATCAATTGTAATTCACTATTTGTACATGTATACATGCAAGTTTTGATAAAATCTACATTTAAACTAGTTCATACCACATGAAGCACAATAAATCATAAAACATGAACATGCTTTGTATATTATGAATGAACAATCATGAACATAAATGAAATAGGAGTTTAGAGATTGTTACCAACTCCAAAGCTCCAAATATGGTGGTTGTCCCACCAAGCTCCTTGATAGTGATGCATCCCAAAAGTATGTCCATCATGTCCAAGTGCATCCACTACCAAGGCACCAATCCTCTCACGTCTTGTGAGAGCCCTCACCTACATCAAAAGCAAAAGGTGGTGGGTTTTGGTACCCATATTTTCTTGGGTCCTTGGGGTTAGTCTTGTAAGGAACCCAAAATCTTTTATTAGCAAAATTACAATGATTTAACCTATCATAACAAAATTTTGCTAAATGGTCTTTGCGGCCACAATGTGTACATACGTACACCTTAGTATGCTTATGTGTAGGAGTGTGATCGTGTTGTGCAACATAAGCAAATGCATGGTTATGATGTGCATGAATGTGTGGAGTTTGTTTCTTTGAAAACATTGACTCCAACCTAGAATGATTAAAAGCACAAGAGTTCAAAGTTGAACGCAAACCATCCATTTTATTTTTCAAATCTTTAATCTCATTAGTGGTGGCATGAAAAGCATGATGAGATAAAGAGTCATTTTTCTTTTTCTTTTGTGAGACAAAATCTTTTTCTTTTTCACAAATTTTTCTTTTCAAAGATTTATTTTCTTGAAAAACAACTTCCTTTTGTTTTTCCACCAAATCAATCTTATTTTTCAAAGACATATTCCCTTCACATAAATCATTCAATTTTAACATGAGGGAAACATTCTCATTTTTCAAAACTTCATTTTCTTTTTCAATGCATGCCATTTTATTTTCTAGTGAATCTTTTTCATTAAGCATGGCATCAAAATTCTTTTTCAAAATTTTGTTATCTTTTTCTAAACATGCAATGTTACTTCTAAATGAATCATGTTCTTTATGCATGCAAGCAATGTTCTTTTTCAAATTTTTATTTTTCTTTTTAAGAATGTCATATTTTTCAAGCACAAGTTGACAAAAGGTAGTAAGCTCATCATATGACATGTCTACATCCTCATCCTCGGATTCGGTAGTTACCTCAAGGGGGTTATCCCCTTGGACCATATAGCATACGTTGGAGGTGTCGCTCCCAACGTCCGAATCGCTCCCCGCATAGTATTGTTCATTTTCGCCAAGGGAGATCAAGGTATTCCAAACTACAAAAGCCAAATCAAGATTAGCAACCCTAGATAAATAAACATCATTTAGGGTAGATCTTAAAGCATGTAGGGCTTTTGTATTAGCCTCACCATTCTTACCATTTAAACAATATGCATTATTAGTGGTGGCAAGATAGACATGAAATCCTAAGGCTTTGAGGTACAAAGACATCTTAACCTTCCAAACTTGGATGTTAAGGATGTCAAAGGTGGGTGGTGACATGAAGTCCATGGTGTGTGTACAAATCTTGTGATTAGCCTATAAATGAGGATCTTTAACTCTAGGTTGTTAGACCCAAATCAGAGTACCAAGCTCTAATACCAATTGAAGAGTTCACCTAGAGGGGGGGTGAATAGGTGATGGCTAATCTAATGGTCACTTAATGCCGAATAATGCGGAAGCTAAAACAATTATGACCAAATTAAAATCTTTTACACTAAACACCACGTATAACACAAGAGTGTTGCCGAATTCCCCGTGAAGGGCTCTGGACAAGCTCCTCTAGATTCCCCTTAAATGGGTTGAGGTGTCGCGTTGGCTCTCTTGGTTGAATACAACTGTTAGAAACAATCCCAAGCAAGTATGTATCAATATGAGGACAAGGAATATATCATGCATATAAAGGTAAAGACAAGATAAATAATGCAAGATATAAATAAGGAGATAGAGAGAGAGAGAAATGGCAATCGCAAACACAAAGGGTTTGTTTCGAGGTTCGAGCACACTTGCTCTACATCCCCGCCTTCGACACAGGAAGGATTTCCACTATGCAAGATCCCAATGGATCTCTCCTTGGTGCCGCAACCCCTACAAGCCCTCGGACTCCCTAGTCCCGTACACACGCAAGCTCACTAGCTTGCCGAGGCCGCACCTCAAATCACCGAGTTCACACAAGAACTCTAAACCACCACGAGCACACTTGCTCGTCTTCTCAAAGTACAAAGATGAAATCTTTGGTGATCTACAACACTTTGATCACCAATTACAAACTCTCACAACACAATCCTATGGATAGATAAGGCAATGGATAGCTCAAGTGATTGTGAGAAAGCAAGGAAAAAATTATACTGAAAAACTCAAGAAATCACTTTAAACACTCTTGTTAAAATCTTCCCTTTAGATAGGAAATATTTGCTCTCTATTTTGTGGAGAAAAACTTCTGAAAAGAGTGGGAAAAACTGGCTCAAAGCTCTCCTAAAATCTTAGCTCAAAACAATGACAAGACCCTCAAATTTATAGGCCAGAAAAATATAGCCGTTGGGGTCTGTCAGGCCTGCCGGTCGACCGGGTCGGTCGACCGCCAACGGTCAGAAATCCGACCGTTGGAGCCACGGTCGACCGCCCGGGTCGACCGAGCAACTGGAGGAGAGAGTGAACTCTCTGTCGGTCGACCCGTACGGTCGGCCGAAATTTCCAGAGAGCAGAGCTCTCTGGATCGGTCGACTGATCCGGTCGGCCGTCCTCCAGTGCACAAAGGCGTGCACGTCTGTGCACGTCGGTCGACCGAGCCGGTCGACCGACTTCAGACCAAGTCGACTATACAGTCGACTTGCTGAAGCCTGGAAACTGTTTTTCTGGGATTCAAAGGTTAGTCTTTTTGGTTCATATAAAATCCCATAAATTCTTAGAAAATCTACAAAAATAGTTTTACCAATATACTTTGATAATCAAACATGCTTGCACAAAATCAAGGCATGTTATAAAAGATTGGACTATTTATGTAACTTGGAAATATTTGGCTCATGATAAAAACTGTTTTTCCAAAACAATATTTTTCCAAAACATGTTTTTTCAAATCTTCATCAAATACAAAAACAAGATATACTTTTAAAGCAAAGTGTGTATGGATATGATCCACTACAAAATCAAGATGAAATATCTATGTTTTTGTCATTTAAGCACTAAACTTGGTTTTGAAAGATATGTATATAGGAAACACCAAAAACCAAGACATGTAATTTGTCACAAAGAAAAATCTTTTCTAAACTAAAAAATCTTTTATGAAAACATTCTAAGCAAGAGTGTGTGTGTATATGTACTTGAGCAATCCACCACTATTCTATCCTTTACATTTTTAACTAAAACAAAAACAAAATCTTATACCTAGACACAAGTCTTCATCTTCTTGAAGTCTTCACTTGAAGGCTTCTCATCTCTTGACTTGGTCCAAGCATGATCCAAAAGCTCCTTGGATCACACCGTGCTAGCTCCAAATCTTGACATTTTATCCTTTGTTGAGCTATGCACCTACTAAGATCTTGATAATGAATCTGTCACTAATTAAACACAAGATCATTAGTAAAACATAACTTCATGAGTTGATCATCATCAAAACTAGGGTGATAGGCCTTTGGGCCAACAGATGTGGCATAAATTATGCAGTTTTAGTGACTAAATCAGTTACCTCCCACCAATCTTGCCCTGACCTGGCTGATTAGCTTGTGGTCAAAGTCTGCATTATACCTCCTGTGGACAATCAACCAGTTAGGAGTTGTCTAGGTCAAGGTTACATTAGACTAGGCTTGGTTGATTACTCTTGTTGACTATTGGTAAACTTGTTTGTGATTGTGATTGTGTTTGTGTATGCAAGTGTGGTCAAGAGACCCTAATTCATCTTGGTTGACTAGAAACACATCACCACCCAAGTTTAAACCAAGACCAGATCCGGTTATAGCTCAGCCAACATCTTTGCAGGATAGGTTCTATCCCATTAGAATCTCACTTCCATCTTGCATCCAACTTTCATCGGTTGGTGAATACAATTTTGAGCTCAAGCCTTAGTTCATCAACACACTCCCAAGTTTTATGGCCTAGAGTCCGAAGATGCTTACTTATTCATAAGAGAATTTGAGGAAGTATGTCTAATGATGAAAATCTCACACCTTGTAGATGATGCTATTAGGTTGAGATTTGTCCCTTTTGCTCTTAAGGACTTAGCCAAGAAATGGCTTTACAGCTTAGCGCCCGGCTCTATCACATCTTGGGATAGTTTCATCAAGGTCTTCTTGAAGAAATTCTATCCAATTCATAAGACCGCTCTCATTAGGAAGAACATCATGCAATTCAAGTAAGAACCTAGTGAACCGTATTGGAGGTACTTTGAACGATTTAAAGACCTCCTTGTCAATATCCTCATCATAGAATAAAGAAATGGTGACAATGCTAAATTCTTTATGACGGTTTAGACTATTCGACTAAGACCCTCTTAGAAAGCATCTGCCAAGGGGATTCTTGTAGAAGGATGAAAATGAAGGATGGGATTTATATGAGAATCTAGCAGAAAAGACCATCCAATGGGAACCTACTAGTGAAACCTCGAGGAACTCAAACTCCATCTCTTCAAAAGGAGGTCTCCATTCTATTGAATGATCCATAGCTAATGAGGCTAAGTTAGCTAACCTAGCAAGAAGACTGAAAGCTTTAGAAACTAAGGAACCAAGTCCAGTCAATCAAGTCAGCCCAAACCAATTTCCAACTCCGGGCTGTACTTACTATCTAGCCATGAATCATGTGTTTAAGGAGTGTCCTGTGTTTCAGACTCAGCAACAATACCCTGAACCGATGAATGCGGCCTTTTCAAGGCCGAACAATAACCCTTACGCACCAACGTACAATCCTGACTGGAGAAATCACCTGAATTTCTCATGGAGCCAAAATAACAATGACCACTCACGGTCAAATCATGCTAGCCACTTCCATCATGCCAATAATTTTTCCAATTATCAACCCAACTTTTTCAATTTTCACAATAATTCTCCTAACCATCCACCTAACTTTTCAAACTATCAACAAAATTTTTCCAACCAAGCTGCACCATCTTCCTTCCAAAATCCTCAACTTGAAAGGAGAATGATTGACTTTGAGAGAAACATGAAAAGATACATGAAAAATCAAGATTCTCTCATGCAAACTATACAGAGGCTAGAGGTTCAAATGAGTCAATTAGCCACTTCACAGAATGAGAGACAAAAGGGTACCTTGCCTACTCAGCCAATAACGAATTCTAGAAATTCTCAACAAGCTCATTTTGCTGAGGACCAATCAATGAATCAATGTAATGCTGTTCATACATTGAGGTCGGGAAAGAAAGTTGATAATCAAGTGTCAATACCATCTAATCCCATTCAGTACAACCACAATCAAGCATCCACCTCATCTAATCCCACTCCTCCTAAATCTGACGAATCTGAAAAAGATAAGTCAACCAGTCAGGTGCACCAGCCTATAGTATCATTTCCTAATAGGCTAAAAAATAATAAGTAAAATCCACACATGGATAAGATAATTAAGATATTTAATCAAGTGAAGATAAATGTGCCACTTCATGATGCCATTTAACAAGTCCCATCCTATACTAAGTTTCTTAAGGACATGTGCATTAAGAAGAGAAAGACTAATGTACCCAAAAAGGTCTTCTTAGCCACTAACATTAGTGAGCTACTGTCGGGTCTGATCCCTATCAAGTACAAGGATCCAGGTTGTCCCACCATTGCCTGCACAAAAGGACAAGCCGAGATTAGTCGTTCACTTCTTGATTTGGGAGCAAGTATCAACTTGCTTCCATTCTCAGTTTATCAACAACTCGAGTTGGGCAATCATAGTCCAACTCGAGTCACTATCCAACTGGCTGACTGTTCAGTGAAAGTTTCAAAAGGGGAGATTAATGATATCTTTATCCGGGTTGGGGAGTTATTTACCCCGTTGATCTTATAGTTCTAGAGACACAACCTGTGTCCAATCCTAGGGCTCAAACTCTTGTTATCCTAGGGCGATCATTCCTTGCTACTGCCAATGCCATCATCAATTGTAGGAATGGGTCCATGAGGTTAACCTTTGGGGACATTGATTGGTCGCTAATGTTTCATATTTAATATCATATTTCCATACTTATTATAGAATAAAAGCTGCATTGTCCTAATTAATTGTTTAATTTATTTGCAGGCCCATTCCTTAAGGAGATGAAGAGAAATGAGCCCAAAAGCCCACCAAAATTCTGAATTAAATCAGAATTAATTCGAGCTCACTGAATCAGGGCAAAATCAAGAGGTTGAAAACCGGTTGAGAAGAATCCTCTCAGAATCGATCGGTTGAAACAAAGATCAACGGCCATTTCTTCAAAATCTCGGAGCTAAACTGCAAATCCAACCCAAGATAAAACCAAAACTCGAACCCGGGGAGACCCACCAACAGGGTATGGCCACCTGGCCACACCATGGCTGCGGAAACGCGGCCAAAACCGCGTTTTCGCGGCTTGGTTGGGGAGTTAGGGGGAGCGTTTGCTCCCCCGATCTCCCTGGGATCCTGCACGTTGGGGTTTTGCCTATAAAAGGCTAGTATTTGCACTGAAAATTGGACGACCATGTAGAGATAGGATTTAGACTAGTTTTTCATTTTTTAGTTTAGTTTTTGTTTCTCTTTTTCATGTAATTTTAGTTTTAATTTATGTAATTCAGAGGAGATCAGACTTTCATCGAAGAACAAGAATGAAGCTTGAGCTGAGAGTGACACTGGTGTAAGGTTTCTTTCATTTCTTTGATCGTTATGAAATCGAATCTATGTTCTTTCTTTGTATGTACTTCTTTTTAGTTTTCTTCTTCTTCTTCTTTTCTACTTCACTTTTCTTTTTGGTACAATTGTCTTCCAAGTGAGTCTAAAAGCATCGAAAGAGCCTTGCCTTTGCGAGTGCCACCGATAGCTCATGACGATGGAATTGAGTCTCTCTCTGTATCATTTCATGCTTGAGTTGTCTTGATGATGTAATGTGGAAGAGACCAATACTCAATTCTTATGGGCTATGCGCTGATTGCCTCCACTTCAAGGTAACATCGTCGCTAAAGACTCAAGGTAAGCTTTTGGTGAAAAGAAGGTAAGTAATTGTTTTTATTTCTTTTCTTTTATTTCTTTAGTATAGATCACCACATCTTCCAAACCTTTCATCATTTCTTTTCCAATTCATTTGTACATAGTCACTTTCTAATTCTCTCCATTTTCTTCATTCTACCGTTTTCTTTCTAACTTTAACATAACTTCTTTTTCATTTTCATAACTTTAAACAAAGAAGAACCTTCGTTTTTCTTCATAAAGATTTCAATAAAGAACCTTGAACGCTTCCATCGCAAACCCTCCTTGTGGATCACGACCCGCATAGCCACTTGCTATAGCGGTAAGAATTGAGCACTTGCACATGTTTATTCTTAAATCTGAAATTCTTTATTTTGTGTGCAGGTTGTACCTCAATCAAATTTTGGCGCCGTTGCCAGGGAGGGTAACGTTTTTATTGAAATCTGATTTTTATTGAAATTTTTTTAAAACTAAAATGAATTTTCTTCTCTGTTGCAGGTTATAGGGCAAGCAAAGCAGGAAAAAAGGATTGCAGAAACATATAAGTGGTCTTGGGCCTCTGTTCCAGAAAACAGAGACCAAGTACCCTCTGAATTGCCGCGTTTGCTCGGCTTTAGCCGCGTTTCCACGGCAAGGAAGAGTTCACTACTAACTGTCTTTTTGCAGGGCTACCTGCTTTGCAAAATTCTAGTTTTCTGCAACTTTATTTCTTATATGCCATCACCAAAAGCCTGCTAATAAATCAACAGTAAAACATTTGTTGAAAAAGTTAAAAAATTGATTAGACGTTTGCATTTTTAGGCACATGTCTTTTCAATTAATTTTTTTACTATTGAAGAGTGCTAGAGCAAGGTATGTTCGCATTGCATCTAGAATAGGACTCATCTCTTGGTTGATTTATATCGCTTTGAGTGAATCTTATTTATCTTGTACACTTGCACAAATTGATTTTAAGGGCACCACCCATTAACAAGATAAGGTGGGGATTTAATCACCCTTCCTTGGCCCAAAAATCAGATTCCAAGCACTTACTAACCCGAGCCTAACTAAAAATGAGTAGACGTTGGCCCTAGGGACATCTCGGACTCAATTAGGAGATTATCCTAAGGGGGAAAGGTGTTGGAATTTGATTCCTGCCAAATCAGTGTCTAGGAAAGGGATTAAGGGCCGAAAGCCCGAAGGTTGGTGGTTATTTAATTAAGGAACATCTTTGACGGAAAACCTCCCACCAACCTTGCCCTGACCTGGCTGATTAGCTTGTGGTCAAAGTCTGCATTATACCTTTTGTGGACAGTCTAACTAGTTAGGAGTCGTCTAGGTCATAGGTCTACCCTAACTTAGTTTAGAATTTTTTCTTTTTTGTTTGTTTATTTGTTTGTTTTTCTTTCTTTTTGTTTGTATTCTATTGTGTGATATGGCTTATAATAACAATTTTTCCAACTTCAATATTAATCCATATTACACACCGACTTCATTTTCGGATATTACCAACCCGGCATATCATAACTTTAACCAACCTAGTGTGCCGGTGATTTAGACGGGAAAGGTGTTGTATTATGGAGTATAATTTGCACACAAATATATTCAATGGAAAGAGAGATAAGGTTTAGAAACAACCTCAAGTGCTTGTATCACTCCACAAATGTATTTATATGTTCAATGTACCCTTTCCTATCTCCGTTATAGCAAGGGCTATACCGAGTCGATTCTCAGGGAGAGCTAGCGATGGAAGCGTTACGGTTCGTAGTGAAGCAAGAAAATGAAGATTCTTCTTTGTTATTTACACAAATGCAAGAAGCATGAAAAAGAAAGTGAAAGAATTGTTGGCTTTGTTCATGATGGAAAATAAAAAGAAATCAAAGAAGAGTTGGCTTTTGGAATTAAAACTAAAAGAAAGAAAACTTTGAAGAAGACTTTTAAGATGAGAAAACCATGGCTAGCTAACATGACTAACTTGCTAACTTACTAATCTCCGTGATGGTGATGCTTGCCTCATGTTGATTCATCGGCATATGTATGTCTTGCGTGTTGGTCTAATTACTTTCCCACTTGGATGACGCGGGATCATTCTTGGACTTGTCTTGTAGCCTTCATAGATGTCATTGGCCTACAAGTAGACTTTCAATAATGGAATCAAAAGAGCGACACACAAGGGAGGCTAAGGAAGAAGATACAACATACATCAATTGAAAGTGAAGAAGTTGTACATCTATTAGCATATGTTTGGTGATCCATCTCCATGTTCCATCAAGGCACTTGTTCTAGACAAGGCTCTAAATGAGGCACACATGAATCATATGGAGTATTACAACAAGATCTTGCAAAGAAATGAAAGAAAACCCATCGGAGAAGAGAAGACCATACAACTTACAAGATTAAATATAGCAATCACCCATGAGTTAGCAGTTAAGCAAGATTAGTGTTAGCTAGTCATGTAGAAGGAAATTAGTCACTAGCCATTACAAAAGAAAAGCAAAGCATGAAGTAAAATTGCAAGGAAATAAAAGCATGAATTAAAGAAAGCAAGTAGTACTAGAAATTGCTCAAGTAGAGTGAAGAGAATGGATGAATCCTTGCTCCTCAAGTTGTCACCCCTTGATTACACAAGCTCTCTCTCTCTTACAATCTCTCTCTTGCAAAGATTTCTAGAGAAGAAGAAGAGGGTCTAAAGAACTAAAACCTAGAGAAAAACCTACAAAAATTACAAGCATCTACTAATTTCTCCTCTCTTCTCCATTCAGTCTTTGCTCGCAGGTCCAAGTGAAGTATTTATAGGCCTCAGGAGAAGGATCCAGAAGACGAGACAGCTGGCAAAATCTGGCGCCCAACGGCCCCAGATTTGCGGCGGATTTGCGGCAACTTGCCGCAGTTTGAAGGCCGTTCAGCAACAACTTTCTGTTGCGAAGTTGTTTTGAGGTTGTTATCCACGTGGCCTTCTAGAATCTTGAGTTGGCGCGCGGATCTCTCTTAATTCTGGATTCAAATTTGGGCTCTTTTGGGCTTTTTGAATTAATCTCTTTAATTATTGCTAATTAAAGAGATTTTGGGCTTTTTCTCTTTTTAGTTGTGGACCTACAAAAATATAGAGAAGATGAGTAAAAATCATATATTTATTTGCAATATGCATGGGGATTATGTGGTAAAATATGCAATATTGTGTATCAATCACACCCCCACACTTATTCTTTTGCTCGTCCCAAACAAACAAAGAAAAAGAAAAACTATACTACCAATTTTATTACACCACTTTCGCAGGTGACGCGATTGCACTGAGCGTGTGCAACAAGCCGTTAAACCTCTAGGTTACCCTAGAGGAGGAGTGTTGTCTCCTGAGGGTTTTCAGCGGATTACACCCACAAAATCCATAAAGAAAGAAGACAAATGTTAGTATTTTGAAAATGCATTTTGAAAGAGAGACATGTTTTCGAACTATTTTTGCAAAAATATAAGTGATCTTAGGTCATAAGTCCACCTATAATCATTCTTTCTTAAACTTAGTCTCTATGCAAGATCTTGTCTTCAATTAAGGTAAGAATTCAAAATTGGATTGAATATTTTATCCTTCATAAAACCTAGATAATATGCACACCGTGCTCAGTGAAAATTTCTGGGATTTCAACTCCAACCATAAAGCCATTTATTTATATATATTTATTTTCTTTTTCTCTTTTTTTCTTCCCTTAGTTTAGGCTTTCTAGTTCACCCTTGTAGCGAGCCTATAACCGATGACTCCCAAACCAGTCGGTGTTAGGGCACCAGATGAGAAAACATCCATCGGGTTTAAGGTCTCGAGTAAAAAAGGCCACAAAACTAAAGGGGATTATTTATTTCCTTTACCACCGTTAGGCGTGAATAATCATGCTTCTTGAGGCACAATTATCCAGCTTAATAGGTGATGTTTTATTTATATATATACATTTTTTTTCTTTTTTTCCTTTATTTTTATGGCATTTTTGGTCTTTGTTTCCATCCCAAAAATGTGTAAGTGTGAAGTGCATACTTATCTAAGGCAAAAAATTCAAGATAAAAATATCTCCCTAATTTTACTTAGCCTATAATTTCAAACAAGATCCATTATTTCAACTAGGTTTAAGATGTCATAATTAAGGCTTTCTTAATTTCTAAGATACATCTTAATTTTCTTTAAAATAGATCAAAACTTTGTCTCTTATTTCAAAAAGTTTTTATTTTTATATATTTTTTTATTATTATATTTTTTTTATTTTCTAAAAGAAGTGTAAAAGAAAGAAGATCTAAAAACTCTATGTTAGTAAACCCTCCCCCACACTTATTTCATGCATTGTCCTCAATGCATCGTGATATATGTATGCATGAAACAAAATGAAAAGGGAAGGAAAAAATTACCTTAAGGTGGTGGTTCCGGTGGTGGTCTGATTGGTCCATGAAACATGGCCCAATCAACTTTTCTTTGGGTTTTGAGGAACCCACCATCATTATGAATTGGGACAGGATCCAATGTCGACTCCGGGAAAAGATTGAAGTCAGGTAAAGTTACCGGAGTCATTATTGAATCAGGAAAAAGAGTTGAATCACTAAGTTGGGGTTCAAGATCACATTCCTCATGTAGTTCAATTCCACAAAAATGTGAACTTGCCAATTTATCAATGGGACTTTCAAAAGTATGAAATTGGTCAAGTTCAATATGATCATCATAAAATTTTGGTGATTCAATTTCACAATGGATAGGAACTGGATCCAATACTGACTCGGGAAATGAAGTGAAATCATATGAAGACACTGGAGTCATAATTGAATCAGGAAGGAAAATTGAATCATCAAGTGAAAGTTCAGGATCATATTCATGTTCAAGTTCAATTTCAGGAAATGGAAAACTTGTCAAAATGTCAATGGGATTTGAAGTTTGGACAAGTTCAGGTGGTTGTGCTGAAATTGAATTATGATTTCCAAAATGACAAGAGTCTTGGGTCATATCAATAGAGTGTGGCATAATTGAATTGGTCAAAGGTTGATAGAATAGAGTTTCCTCATTCCTATAGATGTTAACCAATTGACTCAATTGTTCATCCACCTTATTGAAAGACTCGGCACGTGTTTTTTGATATTGTAACAAAGACTCTTGCAAGATGTCTATACTCTTTTCTAAACGTGATATTTCTACAGATGGCTGCTCTAGAATGGGAGTATAAGAATCTTGACTTTGGAAAGTTTGTGAATAATGTGAGTCACAAATGTGTGTAGATGGAAGAGTGGACTAACACAAGAGATCTTTACTCGTTTCCATGACAAATGGTTGTTCATTAGGAAAAGGTGAAACTGAGTAAGACTCTTGAAAATATGGTGGAATTGGAGAGGCAAATGGTTCTTGAAGTTTTTGCTCGACTCTCTGTAAATTGGCTTCTATACTCTTTAGTAACTCAGATTTTTCTTCAATTGGTGGTTCAGACGGGAAAGGTGTTGTATTATTGGTCTTATCCGAATCAATATAACCCATGCCCCCAATCTAATAACTATAATTTCCAGAATCATTTCAACTCTTCACAGAGTCAGTGAGGATTCACCTCCCCGAGCCTAATTTTCAACCAACTTGTCCCCCTTATCCACCTAGTCCGCAATATTCCCAAAATTCATACTCAGATCCACCAGTCCAAAATAGAAAACTATCAATTTTGGAAATGAGTATGCGTGAGTCCAAACACAAATCCCAAAATCTGATGGACTCACAATTTCACCACCAATTCCAAGACAATACTTCATCTTTTCATCAAACCAATGAACCCATCAATTATGAAAAGATGCTTGAAGCCATGACTCAGGCTCAAAACGCTCGTAATCGTGACATAGATATGATGGTCGAATCTCTATGTTCCCACCGTTTGACCAGTTCTGATGTCACTAACCATTCTGTTAGAGCCGATGAGTCAGGTTGTTTTGGAAATCAAGGTTCCATTTCAGAACAATCATTTGAACTTGCCCAAACTCCAAATTTTGAAAAGAATATTGACAGTTTGGCAAGTTATCCTTTTCCTGAAATCGAACTTGAAAATGAATATGATCATGAATCTCAACTTAGTGATTCAATTTTACTTCCTGATTCAATAATGACTCCGGTGTCTTCACCTGATTTCAATCTTTTTCCTGAGTCAACATTGAATCTTGTGCCAATTCATCATGAAATTGAATCACCCATTCTTGATGATCATATTGAACTTGACCAACTTTACACTTTTGAAAATCCTATTGACAAATTGGAAAGTTCTCATTTTTTTGATATTGAACTCAATGAGATATGTGACCTAGATTCTCAAATCTGTGATCCAGTTTAACTTTCTGAATCAATATTGACTCCTGTCTTGTTACCAAACTTGAGTAATATTTTAGAGTCAGTTTTGATTCCCCCACCTATCATTCCTGAACTTGAATCACCAATATTAAGTCACATTCCATTATTGAAAAATAAATGTGGACTTGAGTTTCAACTTCTTGACTTGGACCCAATTCTTGAACCTATTTCGACTCCTGAACCTTTACTTGACTTCAGCACCTTCCAGAGTCGGTATTAGTTCCTGCACTTCCTGAGTCCAAGTCAATCATTCTATCTTTTCACATCCATTCTGGGACGAGGTGGTTGACAAATTTGACTCTGAAATCAGTTATGGAATTTGAAAATTAGATGGGGTCAAATACTTAATAAAACTCCTTCATGGATACACAATCTTAATGGGTTATATTAGAGAAACTTCTGGTGGGTTCTTCCAAACCCAACGAAAAGTCGATTGGGCCACATTTCGTGGACCAATCAGACCACCACCGGAACCACCACCTTAAGGTAACATTTTCCTTCCCTTTCTTCTTTTTCATGCATCTATGCGTTAATTCATACATTGAGGACAATGCATGAGATAGGTGTGGGGGAGGGTCTAACATAACTTTTCTTTTTATTATTAAAAAAAATTGACATTTTCTTTTCTTTTAAAAACTTTTTAAAAATAGAAACAATATTTTGACATATTTTTTGTAAGAAATTAAGTTAATTTTAAGGAATAGGAAAATCCAAATTAGGATTTCTTATACTTGGTCAAAATAAGATTATTTGTTTGATTTTTAGGGTTAGGAAGATAATTTGTCAAAGTAATTTAGTCTTGATCTTTACCTTGATGAAATATGCACACTTCATACACTTACACACTTAGGGTTCAAAAACAAAGATTCTTATGCCTTATAAAAAAAAAGAAAAAAAAAAGATAAACAAATTTAATTATTGATTAGCTAGGTGCTTTGGCCTAAGCAAGCCTTAGTATTTATGCGAAAGATGATTAGATAAGTTTGAAAAGAAAAAAAATATATAAAATCCTCTGATTAAGCTAGGTATTTGTGCCTAATAAAGCATAAGAATTCACGCCTAAAAGGGGTTCATATAATAAAATCCTTAGTTTTGTGGCCTTGTTTGCTCGAGTCCTTAAATCCTTGGGGTGTTTTCTCACCCCGTGCCCTAAGACCGTTTGGTTTGGGAGTCATCGATTAAAGACTCGTTACATGGGCAGATTAGAAAGCCTAATAGAACTAAGGAATAATACCATCAAAAAATATATATATATATAAATAAACAAGGCATAAGAGTTAGAGTTAATGAACCCTTCGTCAAAATTTTCACGATCACAAGATGCATATGACTTAGGGTAAAGTAATAGACTAGATGAGAAGTACAATTTGATTCCTTACCTTGATTAATAACAAATTTTTGAATAGAGACTAAGTTTAGGAATGAAAAATTCAGTTTTCCTATAACTTATAGATTGCTTAAATCTTACAATTATATTTCAAATATTTTTCTCTTTCAAAATGCATTTCGAAAATACTAACTCTTTATTTCTCTTTCTTTATGGATTTTGTGGGTGTAATCCGCTAAAAACCCTCACGAGACAAAACTCGTCCTCTAGGGGAAACCTAGAGGTTTAACGGCTTGTTGCACATGCTCAGTGCAATCGCGTGACCTGCGAAAGTGGTCTAATAATCCTTAGTATAGTTTAGTTGTTTTGCTCGAGGACGAGCAAAAGATAGGTATGGGGGTGCGATTGGTCGCTAATGTTGCATATTTAATATTATATTTCTGTTGGCCCAAAAGGTTACACTCTCCACTTGTTTAGAGTTTTGATGATAACAAAACAAATAAGAGCTATTTGGTACTAATTAGTTTGTTTAAGATAAGTTTCAGGTTAGTACCATATTTGGAGGCCATTGCTTAGCTATTGCAAGAATTTCTAGGTTCATGAAGCAAAGAAGGCTTTTTGCACATCAAGAAAGGAACATAGAAGAGAAGGCTCTAGCAAGGCATTGCATGGCTCAAGACTTCAAGATTGCTCAAGATATTTCTGTAGATTTGTTTCTAGTTTTATAATTTTGTTAAAAAATAGTGAATAGGTTTTGAAGCCCTATCACACAAGTTTTTGCGCACATCTCATTTCCAAATATATTTCCTATAATTTATACAAAAATAGTTTATATACAATCTTCAGCCTACAAACCCTTTTTTATCCATTATATATATATCCATTCAAAACTATTTTGTTAAAAATAGATTTCTCCTCAAAATTCTGTTTTTGTTTTAGCTTTTGACCTGAGCCGGTCGACCGTCCAGGTCGGCCGACCCTGTGTCAGGTCAAGCCGGTCGACCGACCCAGTCGACCGAGGTTCTGGCAGCAGTGCGTATCCGTGTGCACGTTTCTCGGTCGACCGGGCGGTCGACCGAAACATGCCTGACTGAAAGACTTCTGCTCTCTGTATTTTTGGGTCGACCGGCAACGGCTATTATTTTTGAACTAGCGGTCGACCGAGATAGCCGTTTGAACAGTAACGGCTATTTCCTAAGCTGGTTTATTTTTTGTCCTTTTCTCACTTAAGTGTGTTTAAATGACATGTTTTGGTTTTAATACTTTCTGATTAGCCTTAAATATGTTTTATCTCTAAAACCTAGCCCTCTCCTATAAATAGGGGTGTTTGGGAAGAGGTTCATTCACCAATTTTAACAAGAAAAATTTGCAAAAGCTTCAAAAGTTTAAGGCATTCAAAAGAGCTTGGTTTCTTGGTTTTGTGCTGAAATTCTCTCTCATTTTCTGAAGTGTTGTCAAGAACTCTCTGATTTCTTTTTCTTTTCTCCTTACACACTAGAGCTTCATTCTTACTCATTGTTCTCTAAGGACCTTTGTGAGGGAAGAGAATTTTGCAAGAGAGAGTTTGTGGTCTTTTGACTACTAAGAGATTTCTTGTACTTGAGATTGTGGAGTTGGGTACTCCGATGAATTTGTAACATCTTTGTGATAGTGGAAGTGGTTGGAATCCTTCTGGTGAAGGCGGGGAAGTAGAGCTGGGTGCTCGAACCTCGATAACAATTCTCGGTGTTTGCGTTTGGTTTACTTGCTCTTACTTCTTGCTATACTTTCATTGCTTTTATTACTTGCTCTACATTCATCTTGCTATATTCACTTGTGTTGGGAGATTGTTGCATCATAATTTTTAATTTGTGCATTGATTAGCATTATCACCTATTCACCCCCCCTCTAGGTGATTTTCAATTGGTATCAAAGTTTGGACTCTAGGTTTGGCTTAACATCCTTAGAGAGATCCTTAAAATTTGCTAATCAACATTTGCATTCCATCATTCATACACTAGTAAACATGGCCGATAACATCAAAACCCCTCCTAAATTTGATGGACTTAATTTCCATATTTGGAAGGTTAGGATGACTATTTTCTTGCAATCTTTAGGTAGCTTAGTAGCTAAATTTTTGACCAAACCCTATGTTGCAACCGATAGTGATGAGAGCACATGGACCGACTTTACCTTTAGAGAATATGAGGCTAACTCCAAGGCCCAAAATTCCCTCTTAACCGCCTTGAATGAGGATGACCTTACACGGGTAATTCATTGCCAATCCGCCTATGAGATTTGGCAACATTTGTTGGTCACACATGAGGGGACTTCACAAGTTAAGAGAGCTAAGATAGATCTCTTAAGGTCCCAATATGAATCCTTTAAAATGATTGATGAAGAATCTATTGATTGTATGATTACTAGATTTATTAAAATCACCAATGCTCTTTCTTCTTTAGGTGATGATATCTCAAATGACCAAAAGGTGAGAAAAGTAATTCGGGCTCTTCCTTCATCTTGGGAGATAAAGGCCACCACCTTGAAAGAGTTGAACGACAAGGATGAGATGGACCTCATTAGTCTCATTGGGAACTTAAAAACCCATGAGATGGAAAAGAAAGCAAGAGAAGAGGCTGCTCCACTAAAGAAGAAATCCATAGCCTTCAAGTCTTCATCCACTCTTGAAGACGATGAAGAGGATGAAGAAGAAGATGAGGAGCTATCACTACTTGTTCGCAATGTGAAGAGAATGTACCGGAAGAACAAGCTCAACTTCCGAAGGAAATTTGAAGGCAAAGAGGAGAGAAGAATTATATGCTACAATTGCCGAAAACCCGGACATATCATGGCCGATTGCCCGGAGTTCAAGAAGAAGATGACCTCCTCCTTCAAGCCAAAGAAATCTTAAGAAAAGAAAGCGTACAAGGCAACTTGGGATTCGGAAAGCGAGTCCGAGGAAGAGGCGGATATAGCGAATATGTGTTTCATGGCAAACACACCAAAGGTAACCCCTCAATCTCTTGATGATGAAGATGATGAATTAAGTAAAGAAGTTCTTGTTCATGCCTTTGTTGAACTTTCAGAAACCTATGATAATAAAAAGATTGAATGCTCTAAATTAGAAAAGGAAGTTGCTTTTCTCAAAAATCAACTTGCTATTATTTCTAAAGAAAAAGATGAAATTTCTTCAAATCTCATTTCTACCCAAAATGAATTTAGTGCTTACAAAGTTGCTTGTAAAGTAAAATTTCCTAAGATTGATGAAAAAGAAATTTCTTCTTTAAAAACTAGAATTGTTGATTTTGAAAAGACTTTAAAGGATTGTGCTTTTAACACTAAGAAACTTAAAGAAATGTTTTCTAAAAAGCACACCTCTCATGCTAAAGATTCACATGTTAAGATTCCTCATGCTCACACTACACATAATACTTCTCATGCTAAATCTTTTCATGCTCACAATTCTCATGCTCACAAATCACACACTCACTATGCTTTTAAATATGGTAGAGTGTATAGATGCACATATTGTGGTAAGAATGGACATTTGGCTAAATTTTGTTATGACCAAGTAAATAGATCAAATAATCTTGTTTGGGTTCATGAAACTAACTCTTTAGGACCCAAGAAAATGTGGGTACCAAAATCAAGTCCTAAATTATTTGATGTAGGTACACACCAAGGCTCCAAGACGTAGGGAGCGGTGGTACCTTGATAGTGGTTGTTCAAGACACATGACGTGGGACATCAATAACTTTACAACCCTATCAAGGTATGTGGAAGGTGGCTCCGTCACCTTCGGGGATGACTCCAAAGGCACTATCATCGGTATAGGTAACATTCAAATTGGTGCATCTCCCATTATAGAAAATGTTGTACTTGTTGATGGTTTGAAGCATAATTTGCTTAGCATTAGTCAATTTTGTGACCGTGGACTTAAGGTTGTTTTTGATGATTCTTCTTACAAAATCTTTGATGTTAAAACCAATGATTGTATTCTCACCGGTTTTCGTGATGATAATGTTTATATCATTGACATGCTTAATGTGGAATGTTCTACTAAATGCTTAAATGCTTTTGATGAAAATTCTTGGCTTTGGCATAGAAGATTAGGACATGCATCTTTTGACCATCTTTCTAGGATTAATTCTAAGGAATTGGTGAAGGGTATACCTTGCTTGAAGTTTGAGAAAGACCGCATTTGTGGTGCGTACTAACTTGGGAAACAAACCAAGTCTTCCTTCAAACCAATCAAGGATATCATGTCAACTAGACAATTAGAATTAATTCCGATGGATCTTTTTGGACCAACTAAAACTAAAAGCTTAAATGGGAGTAGATATGCATATGTTTTGGTTGATGATTTTTCCCGTTTCACTTGGGTTTTCTTTTTGGAACACAAAGATCAAACTTTTTCTCATTTTAAGATTTTTCGAAAAAGAGTTGAAAAAGAAAAGGGTTTTTCGATTTTGAAAATAAGGAGTGATAGAGGTGGTGAGTTTGTTAACCAACTCTTCATGACTTATTGTGATGAAAAGGGAATTAAGCATGAAATGTCTTGTCCTAGAACTCCACAACAAAATGGAGTTGTAGAAAGGAAAAATAGAACACTTCAAGAGATGGCTAGGACAATGATAAGTGAGTATGACCTCCCTCAATATCTATGGGCCGAGGCCGTAAACACCGCATGCTATATATCAAATCGTATTTATTTATGTAAAAATTCTTCCAAAACATCTTTTGAAATGTATCATTCTAGAAAACCTAATGTTGCATATTTCAAAGTTTTTGGATGCAAGTGTTTTGTGTTGAACACTAAAGATAACTTGGGTAAATTTGATGCTAAGGCTTATGAAGCAATCTTTGTTGGATATTCTACAACTAGTAAAGCTTATAGAGTATTCAATAGATCTTCTCTTACCATTGAAGAATCCATAAATGTTAAATTTGAAGAATCTAATGTGTTTGTTGAGAATGTTGTAGAGATTGAACCATTAGGTGATAACATGGAGAGACTATCCTTGAAGGACTCACCCGCTCAAGAAGAAAAGCTAGAATCAATTGGTGATGTTCAAGAGGATAAAGAGGAAAGCTCTCAACCGCTTCCTAAAGCTTGGAGATATGTCACAAATCATCCCAAGGAGCTCATCTTAGGTGATGCATCTAAAGGGGTAACAACTCGCTCCAAACTCCATGACTTATGTGGTAACTTTGCTTTCATTTCTCATTTTGAACCCAAAAGCATCCTCGAAGCCGAGGCGGACTCATATTGGTTGCTAGCCATGCAAGAGGAACTCAATTAATTTGAGCGCAACCAAGTTTGACACCTTGTTCCTAGGCCCCACGATAGACCAATAATTGGTACTAAGTGGATCTTTAGGAATAAGATGGATGAGTCCGGAAATGTGATTAGGAATAAAGCTAGGTTAGTGGCCTAAGGTTACACTCAAGTTGAGGGAATTGACTTTGAGGAGACCTTTGCACCCGTAGCACAGCTTGAAGCCATACGGATGACACTAGCTTTTGCATCTTTTAAAAATTTTAAACTTTTTCAAATGGATGTGAAAAGTGCATTTTTTAATGGTTTTATAAATGAAGAAGTTTATGTTGCTCAACCTCCCAGTTTTGTTGATCATGTTCATCCCGATTTTGTTTTTAAACTTGATAAAGCTTTGTATGGATTGAAACAAGCTCCAAGAGCTTGGTATGAAAGGCTTTCTAGTTTTCTCATTTCAAATGATTTTGTTAAAGGCAAAGTAGACACAACTCTTTTTACTAAGCATGTTGATAATGACATTTTAATTGTGCAAATTTATGTTGTTGATATAATTTTTGGTTCTACTAATGAGTTTTTATGTAAGGAGTTTGAAAAGGTTATGCAATGTGAGTTTGAAATGTCTTCAATGGGTGAGCTTAATTTCTTTCTTGGACTCCAAATCAAGCAATTGCAAGATAGGAACTTCATATACCAAGCCAAATATGCAAAGGAACTCGTAAAGAAGTTTGGACTTGAAGACTCTAAAGTTTGCAATACTCCCATGGCAACTACAACCAAGCTTGATAAGGATGACCAAGGTAAAAATGTTGATATTAAATTGTTTAGAAGCATGATAGGTAGTCTTTTGTATTTGACGGCAAGTAGGCCAGACATCATGTTTAGTGTGTGTCTTTGTGCTAGATTTCAATCGTGTCCTAAAGAGTCCCATCTTATTGCGGTAAAACGCATTATTCGTTATATTAAGGGCACAATTGGAATGGGTCTATGGTATCCGAAAACCGGAGATTTCTCAATGACGAGTTATTCGGATGCCGACTATGCGGGTTGTAGAGTAGATAAAAAGAGTACTAGTGGGACATGTCAATTTCTTGGTAATTGTCTTGTTTCATGGTCCTCTAGGAAACAAAATTCCGTAGCTCTCTCAACCGCCGAGGCGGAGTATGTTGCCGCGGGGGCTTGCTGTGCACAAGTCCTTTGGATGAAACATACTCTCCTTGATTATGATTTGCATTATAACCATATAAAAATATTTTGTGATAATACTAGTACTATACATATGACAAAGAATGCAAATCAACATAGTAAGACCAAGCACATTGAGATTAGATATCACTTTCTTAGAGATCATTTTGAGAAAGGAGATATAGAAATTGATTATGTTTCTACGGATTTGCAACTAGCCGATATTTTCACTAAACCACTTGATTTTGCTAGATTTTCCTTCATTTGTGGTGAACTTAATGTTTGTGTTATTGAATAAAAATGTTTTCATAACCCTTTTTGATGTATGACAAAAAGGGGGAGAATGAGTTTTTATGATAGAATTATGAGTTCATATGGTTTTGGTTCCATATGAGTTTATACATGTTTTTGGCTTTTGATGTGTTTTTATGAATTCTTCGTTTTGAGTTTAAGTGTTTTGCAAGTATTTTATTTCATGGTTTTTAGTCTTATGATTTTTGCTTGCACCTTACATTGTTTTCATGATAGCAAAATTTGAGGGGGAGCTTTCTCCTCCCCTATATTTTTGCTCATAGCCTATTTGTTTTGTCATCATCAAAAGGGGAGATTGTTGGCCCAAAAGGTTACACTCTCCACTTGTTTAGAGTTTTGATGATAACAAAACAAATAAGAGCTATTTGGTACTAATTAGTTTGTTTAAGATAAGTTTCAGGTTAGTACCATATTTGGAGGCCATTGCTTAGCTATTGCAAGAATTTCTAGGTTCATGAAGCAAAGAAGTCTTTTTGCACATCAAGAAAGGAACATAGAAGAGAAGGCTCTAGCAAGGCATTGCATGACTCAAGACTTCAAGATTGCTCAAGATATTTCTGTAGATTTGTTTCTAGTTTTATAGTTTTGTTAAAGAATAGTGAGTAGGTTTTGAAGCTCTATCACACACGTTTTTGCGCACATCTCATTTCCAAATATATTTCCTATAATTTGTACAAAAATAGTTAATATACAATCTTCAGCCTACAAACCCTTTTTTATCCATTATATATATCTCCATTCAAAACTATTTTGTTAAAAATAGATTTCTCCTCAAAATTCTGTTTTTATTTTGGCTTTTGACCTGAGCCGGTCGACCGTCCGGGTCGGCCGACCCTGTGTCAGGTCAAGCCGGTCGACCGACCCAGTCGACCGAGGTTCTGGCAGCAGTGCGTATCCGTGTGCACGTTTCTCGGTCGACCGGGCGGTCGACCGAAACATGCCTGACTGAAAGACTTCTGCTCTCTGTATTTTTGGGTCGACCGGGCGGTCGACCGTTAGCCTGCAACGGCTATTATTTTTGAACTAGAGGTCGACCGACCGGTCGACCGAGATAGCCGTTTGAACAGTAACGGCTATTTCCTAAGCTGGTTTATTTTTTGTCCTTTTCTCACTTAAGTGTGTTTAAATGACATGTTTTGGTTTTAATACTTTCTGATTAGCCTTAAATATGTTTTATCTCTAAAACCTAGCCCTCTCCTATAAATAGGGGTGTTTGGGAAGAGGTCATTCACCAATTTTAACAAGAAAAATTTGCAAAAGTTTCAAAAGTTTAAGGCATTCAAAAGAGCTTGGTTTCTTGGTTTTGTGCTGAAATTCTCTCTCATTTTCTGAAGTGTTTTCAAGAACTCTCTGATTTCTTTTTCTTTTCTCCTTACACACTAGAGCTTCATTCCTACTCATTGTTCTCTAAGGACCTTTGTAAGGGAAGAGAATTTTGCAAGAGAGAGTTTGTGGTCTTTTGACTACTAAGAGATTGCTTGTACTTGAGATTGTGGAGTTGGATACTCCGGTGAATTTGTAACATCTTTGTGAAAGTGGAAGTGGTTGGAATCCTTCTTGGGAAGGCGGGGAAGTAGAGCTGGGTGCTCGAACCTCGATAACAATTCTCGGTGTTTGCGTTTGGTTTACTTGCTCTTACTTCTTGCTATACTTTCATTGCTTTTATTACTTTCTCTACATTCATCTTGCTATATTCACTTGTGTTGGGAGATTGTTGCATCATAATTTTTAATTTGTGCATTGATTAGCATTATCACCTATTCACCCCCCCTCTAGGTGATTTTCAATTTTCATACTTATTATAGAATAAAAGCTGCATTGTCCTAATTAATTGTTTAATTTATTTGCAGGCCCATTCCTTAAGGAGATGAAGAGAAATGAGCCCAAAAGCCCACCAAAATTCTGAATTAAATCAGAATTAATTCGAGCTCACTGAATCAGGGCAAAATCAAGAGGTTGAAAACCGGTTGAGAAGAATCCTCTCAGAATCGATCGGTTGAAGAAAAGATCAACTGCCATTTCTTCAAAATCTCGGAGCTAAACTGCAAATCCAACCCAAGATAAAACCAGAACTCGAACCCGGGGAGACCCACCAACAGGGTGTGGCCACCTGGCCACACCCTGGCCGTGGAAACGAGGCCAAAGCCGCATTTTCGCGGCTTGGTTGGGGAGTTAGGGGGAGCGTTTGCTCCCCCGATCTCCCTGGGATCCTGCACGTTGGGGTTTTGCCTATAAAAGGCCAGTATTTGCACTGAAAATGGGACGACCATGCAGAGATAGGATTTAGACTAGTTTTCCATTTTTTAGTTTAGGTTTTTGTTTCTCTTTTTCATGTAATTTTAGTTTTAATTTATGTAATTCAGAGGAGATCAGACTTTCATCGAAGAACAAGAATGAAGCTTGAGCTGAGAGTGACACCGGTGTAAGATTTCTTTCATTTCATTGATCGTTATGAAATCGAATCTATGTTCTTTCTTTGTATGTACTTCTTTTTAGTTTTCTTCTTCTTCTTCTTTTCTACTTCACTTTTCTTTTTGGTACAATTGTCTTCCAAGTGAGTCTAAAAGCATCGAAAGAGCCTTGCCTTTGCGAGTGCCACTGATAGCTCATGACGATGGAATTGAGTCTCTCTCTGTATCATTTCATGCTTGAGTTATCTTGATGATGTAATGTGAAAGAGACCAATACTCAACTCTTATGGGCTATGCGCTGATTGCCTCCACTTCAAGGTAACATCGTCACTAAAGACTCAAGGTAAACTTTTGGTGAAAAGAAGTTAAGTAATTGTTTTTATTTCTTTTCTTTTATTTCTTTAGTATAGATCACCACATCTTCCAAATCTTTCATCATTTCTTTTCCAATTCATTTGTACATAGTCACTTTCTAATTCTCTCCACTTTCTTCATTCTACCATTTTCTTTCTAACTTTAACATAACTTCTTTTTCATTTTCATAACTTTAAACAAAGAAGAACCTTCGTTTTTCTTCATAAAGATTTCAATAAAGAACCTTGAACGCTTCCATCACAAACCCTCCTTGTGGATCACGACCCGCATAGCCACTTGCTATAGCGGTAAGAATTGAGCACTTGCACATGTTTATTCTTAAATCTGAAATTCTTTATTTTGTGTGCAGGTTGTACCTCAATCAGACATGACTAGAGAAGTTGATTGAGTTGAAACCTGCACACAAAATACCGAATTTCAGAACTAAGAATGAAAAGTGCAAGTTACTCAATTCTACCGCAATAGCAAGTGGCTATGCGGGTCGTGATCCACAAGGAGGGACTAGCGATGGAAGCTTATTTAGCAAGTTCTCTTTTAGGCTACAAAGTATGATTAAAGTTCTTCTTTAGTTCTTTTAAAAGGAAAATGGAAAATGGAGTTAAAGTCAAGTTAGGAAGAAAGTGGTAGAAAAAGGAGATGGAGAAAATAGAAGTGATATGTACAAAGAAAATAAAAGAATGAAAGAGATTTGGGTGATTATGGTGTTGGTGGTCTACACTAAAAGTTACAAGAAAAGAAAGAAAAACTAAAACCTAAAAAACATACTTACCTCTTCGGCGCCTGTTTACCTTTCACCTGTATCGACGATGTACCTTTCTTTGAAGGCGAGCGAAGCATGGCAGATGAGATCTTCCCCATTCCCGATTTACACTATGAAATGAAGGGGCGAGCTATACTATCATAGAAATGGATGTCCATCACCATAAGCCATCAACAACACTTGCAAGGAGAAGGCAACTTCGGGGTTATCGGTTTCATTTGGATCCACAAACATAAAAGAGGAAAGCGAAAAAAAACAAGAATAGAAGGAAATCTCGATTCGATTCAAATAACAATGGAAGAAAAGATCACTTACACTGGTGTCACCTTCAGTACAAACTTGCTCTCATTCCTCCATGAAAGTATCCTCTCCTCTCAATTACATAAATAAAATAAAAATTATATGAAAGAAAATAAAAACCTAAGTTACAAACTACAAATTAGCCTAAGTTCTATTCTCTGCTTCGTCATCGTCCTTTGCCTTTGAGATTGCAGGTATTTATAGAAGAAATGCAGAGGTTAGAGGAGTATGAAGATAGGGAAAGCTGGCTATTTCTGAATTTGAATCCTCCCTTATCTCCAAACTTGATTTGATGTGGATATTCAGTTCTGATCTGCAGTTTGTTGGCGTGTTGATTGCTGAATATCACTTATCAAATGATAGAATTAGAAATAGTGATCAATATAAGAGTTGTAGCTTTGTAAGTCCGCTTTCTGGATCATCTTAAATCATCAGATTTGATATTTAGTAGCGAAAGTTATGATTCAAATACTGAAATGTATCCAGTCAGAATCTGAGTCAAACTTGCTTCATCTCATCCGTTGATCTTCTCTCTATCCATTTATCTCTCTGTATTTGATATTATCCTCTATTGATCTTTAGCTAACCAAAATGGATTTATAAAAATCTGAATTTTACTGGTTTCCATTTGGTGTTATCTTTCTGATTTGCTCTGATCTTCAGCTGAACATTTGCCCCAATCCTTGATTTGTTCTAACTAGATCTGGGATCATCCTCAGCTAACCAAATAGATCCAGTTAAATCTAATTTAAACTGGTATTTATTTGGTTTAATCCTCTTTCTCTTCATTATTCTCTTCTACAAAATAGATATTTAAGACAAAGAAATTAGCAGATTTATTACACGATAAATGTAGGACTGTAATGAAACGAATGCAAAATATGTGTACGATCAGAAGTCAATGTCTTCAACCTAGAAAACAACCCGTGATGTTGAGGACCAAACATTTAAAGTCAACCTCATAGAGAACTTTACAAGTGAACACAGGGAAGAATTGAAATTAGACACTGAGTGTAACTTCGGCTATAATCTTGATCAGGTTTTTGAGTCTACTGTGAATTAGGCCTCGAACCCTATTTCACCAAATATGGAGCCAACTAATTTAACTCATCCCTCCAGTGAGCCTTCCTTTACCTTAGAATTGAAAGCCTTACCTACGCATCTCAAGTACGTCTGTTTAGGCGAACAAGAGAACTTTCCTGTCATCATTGCCTCCCATTTAAATAACAGGCAAGAAGAAGGCCTTAAAGCAATTCTAAAAAAACATAGGGAAGCCATCGGTTGGACTATGACTGATATAAAGGGATTAAGTCCAACCATCCTTCAACATCGCATTCATCTCAATGAAGATACCACACCTAAAAGAGACCCGCAGCGTAGGTTAAACCCTATAATGCAAGAGGTTGTTCATGTTGAAATTGTGAAACTCTTAGATAATGGGATAATATATCCCATTTCTGATAGCCAATGGGTCAGTCCTGTCCACGCGGTTCCAAAGAAATCTGGTTTCATCGTAGTGAAAAATAAGAATAAAGAGTTGCTCCAAACTCGACTTCCCATGAAGATCCGAGTTTGCATTGACTATAGGAAACTTAATGCTGCAACTCGTAAGGATCATTTTTCACTTTCCTTCATTGATCAAATGCTTGAATGTTTGGCGGGCCACGAGTACTACTGTTTCTTAGACGGTTACTCGGGGTATAATCAGATTCCTATTGCTCCTGAGGACCAAGAAAAGACTACATTCACATGTCCATTTGGGACATTTGCTTATCGTCGAATGCCTTTCGGCTTATGCAATGCCCCAGCAACATTTCAACGCTGCATGTTGAGTCTTTTTTCTGATATGGTAGAACGATTCTTAGAAATCTTCATGGATGATTTCTCCATCTACGGAGATTCATTCACTCAATGCCTCCACCATTTAGAACTTGTCTCCAACGTTATGCTGAGAAAAATCTGACACTGAACTGGGAGAAATGCCACTTCATGGTGAAACATGGAATTGTCTTGGGTCATGAAATCCCCAAGAAAGGAATTGAAGTGGATAGAGCCAAATTGAGGTTATTGTAAAGCTTCCCATGCCCATATGCGTGAAGGATATTAGATCCTTCTTAGGACACGCCGGTTTTTACCGAAGATTTATCAAGGATTTTAGCAAGATTGCTAGGCTCTTGACTAATCTGTTAGCTAAGGACGTGTCCTACACTTTTGATGCTGAATGTATGAATTTTTGGGAGAAGCTTAAGAGAGAGCTTATTTTTGCACCAATCATATCTGCACCGGATTGGTCTAAGCCGTTCAAAATCATGTGCGATGCTTCTGATTTAACCATTGGCGCTGTCCTAGGACAATACATTGATAACAAGCAACACGTGATTTACTACTCAAGTAGGACTCTCAATGATGCTCAATTGAATTACACTACTACTGAGAAGGAATTCTTGGCAGTAGTGTTTGTCTTAGAGAAATTTCATCCCTACCTACTAGGGTCCAAAACCACCATTTTCATCGATCATTCTGCGCTTAGGTACCTCATGATGAAGAAGGATGCCAAGGCCCGACTCATTCATTAGATCCTCCTTCTTCAAGAATTCGATCTCGAGATTCGAGATAAGAAAGTTGTAGAAAATGTCGTTACTGACCATCTCTTATGAATCCCTAATTCTCCATGCAACGAATTACCCATAAATGAGGATTTTCCTGATGAAAATCTCTTAGCTATCTTTAGGGAATATTGGTTTGCTGATATAGTGAATTACTTAGTCACAAACCAAACTCCATCTCATTGGTCCAAAAACGATATATACCGGTTCTTATCCCAAGTCCGGTATTTCTTTTGGGAGGAACCGCATCTTTTTAAGTACTGTTTTGTCCAAATTATTAGGAGATGCATTCTTGATGAGGAGGTTAAGAGTGTTCTATCCTTTTGTCACGAACTTGCATGTGGTGAACACTTTGGTCCCCGCAAGACTGCTGAGAAAGTGCTACAAAGTGGGTTCTATTGGCCCACTTTGTTCAAAGATGCTTATGAATTTTGCAAGACGTGCGCTAGATGCCAGATGGTAGGAAGGATCTCAAAATAAGATATGATGCCCCTCAACCCAATTCTAGAAATAGAATTCTTTGATGTTTGGGGCATCGACTTAATGGGTCCATTTCCTAATTCATTTGAAAACTAATACATATTGGTTGCTGTGGACTATGTGTCCAAGTGGGTAAAAGCCATTCCTAGTAGAACTAATGATAACAAAGTTATCATAAAGTTTTTAAAAGAGAACATTTTCTCACGCTTCGGAACCCCTCGTGCTATCATCAGTGATAATGGCACTCACTTTTGCAATAGATCCTTTGAAGCTCTTATGCGAAAGTATTCCATAACTCACAAGTTGTCCACACCTTATCATCCTCAAACCAGTAAGTAGGCTGAGGTTTTCAATAGACAAGTCAAGCTTATCTTGGAGAAGACTGTGAACCAAAATCGAAAAGATTGGTCCACCAAACTTGTATATGCCCTATGGGCCTACAGGACCGCTTTCAAGACGATTCTAGGGATGTCTCCTTATAGGTTAGTCTATGGTAAAGCTTGTCACCTACCCGTTGAATTAGAGCACTGGGCCTTAAGGGCAATAAAGCAGTTGAATTTCAACTTGACTAAGGCCGGTGACCTTCAGAAATTACAAATTTTCGAATTAGAGGAGTTAAAAAATGAGGCCTATGAAAATGCTAAGATCACTAAAGATAGAGTTAAGATTTTCATGATAAACATATCAGAAGAAAAACCTTTGTCCTTGGACAAAAAGTCTTACTCTATAATTCTAGGCTTCATCTTTTCCAGGAAAATTAAAATCAAGATGGACTGGGCCATTCGTTGTAAAAACAGTGTTCCCACACGGTGCTGTAGAGATCAGTGACACCAAGAATGGAAATGACTTTAAGGTAAATGGTCAACGCCTTAAACCTTTCTTGGAATTAGTGCCAGTAAATGAAACAGCTATGGGTCTTTTTGACCCAGTGTATCGGTAACCTTCCTCTTTTCCATTTTATTTCATGCATCTATACATTTCTTTCATACATTGCGGACAATGCATGAGATAAGTGTGGGGGAGGTCTCTAACATGACTAATATAACTAAAAAAAAAGAAAACAATATATATATATATATATATATATATATATATATAAAAACTTTTTGAGAGATAAGAACAATATTTTGATATATTTTTTGTAAGAAATTAAGTCAATTTTAAGGAATAGGAAAATCATAACTAGGATTTCTTATACTTGGTCAAAATAAGAGAACTTGTTTGATTTTCAGGGTTAAGAAGAAAATTGATGAAAGTAATTTAGTCGTGATCTTTACCTTGAAGAAATATGCACACTTTATGCACTTACACACTTAGGGCTCAAAGACAAAAAATTCTTATGCCTTATAAAAAAAGAAAAAAAATGCAATTCTAATTATTGATTAGCTAGGTGCTTTGGCCTAAGCAAGCCTTGGTATTTATGCAAAAGATAATTAGATAAGTATGAAAATATATATATATAAATCCTCTGATTAAGCTGAGTATTTGTGCCTCATGAAGCATAAGTATTCACGCCTAAAAGGGGTACATTTTATAATAAAAACCTTAGTTTCGTGGCCTTGTCTGCTCGAGTGTTTAAGTCCTTAGGGGTGTTTTCTCACCTGGTGCCCTAAAACTATCCAGTTTGGGTGTCACCAACTAAAGGCTCGTTACATGGGCAGATTAGAAAGCCTAATGGAATTGAGGAATAAATACCACCAAAAATAAATATAAATAAGGCATAAGAGTTATTGTTAAAGAACCCTTAGTCAAACTTCACAGTCACGATGGTGCATATGACTCAGGGTAAAGTAATAGACTAAATGAGAAATACAATTTGACCTCTTACTTTGACTGATGACATATTTTTGAATAGAGACTAAGTTTAGGAATGAAAAGTTTGATAATCCTATAACTTATAGATTACTTGAACTCTTACAAATATACTTCAAATATTTTCTTTCTTTTCAAAATGCTTTTAGAAAATACTAACATTTTTCTTTCTTTATGGATTTTGTGGGTGGAATCCACTGAAAACCCTCACGAGACAAAACTCGTCCTCTAGGGGTAACCTAGAGGTTTAACGGCTTGTTGAACATGCTCAGTGCAATCGAGTGACCTGCGAAAGTGGTCTAATAATTGATTAGAATTAGTTTGATGTTTTGCTGGAGGGCAAGCAAAAGATAAGTGTGGGGTGTGATCGGTCACATATATTGCATACATATTGTCACATTACCATGCTTATTATCTAAATAAATCATATTAATAAGTCCTATTTTTCTTTATAAAATGCAGGCCCATTGCTAAAGGATAGGAAAGAGAAACGAGCCCAAAAGTCCATCAATTTCTGAATTAATTCAGAATAAATTCGAAATCAAGAAATCAGGGCTGATCTTGGCAAATCAGAGAGGATGGAAACTAGTTGAAATGGATCTTCCCAAATCAAGTGGTTAAAGCCAACAATCAAAGATCGTTTCGTCAAATCCAGGAGATGAAACAGTGAATCCAGCAAGACAAAAGGGATTCTAAGCCCACGCCAACCGTTTCTCCACCAGGATGTGGCCACTTGGCCACATCCTGGCCGCGAATCCGCGGCTTGTTTGTGGAGATAAGGGGAGCGTTTGCTCCCCTTATCTCCTCACTCCTTTACCTCTAGGGTTTTGCCTATAAAAGGCAGGGTTTTGTACAGAAAAAGGGACTAGAACTTAATTTTTGTTTTTCTCTTTGTTATTTAAGGTTTAGGCTCTTTGTTAGATAGTATAGAAGTTGTATCTTTGTTTTATAATTTGTAATTCAGTTCAAATACAAGTGAGAGAGAGGAATTGAGTGATTGTAATCTGAAGATTGAAGTGAAATCAATAAAAGGATCAAGCTTTCTCTTCTTCCACTCCAGTTCACGAGTATGTTTTGCTTAATTTACATGTATTGTTTTTCATCTTCCATGAGTAGCTAATTTCATTTTCTGGGCTCACTATTATTCCTCTCTCCGATCCCTCTTCTTTTTGAATGGTTTTTGATGAAAAGACCCAATGAATCATTTGCATGCCTAAAACTAAGGCTTTCTTGTTGAAAGTGTTCTTGAAGGCACATGAGGATGGGTTTGGATTTTAAACTTCTACTTCTTTTAAAAATATTTCTTGAACTTGTTTTTATCTCATACTTGAACTATTTGATGATTTAACATTCAATTCAAGATGATTTCTTAAAGAAAAGAGTTAACTTTTCCAAACTATCTTATGTGCTTTGCTTAAAACTTTCTAAACTCAATCTTATGTTTTTGTCTATGATCAAGTTGAGACATTAAGGATTTTAAGAGAAGAACACATCGTTGAGTAGTGAGGTACTGAGCCCAGATCTTCTTCGTATATTAAAAAACAACAAATCACTCTTCAAGCTTTATAAAAAATCACCTTTTCTAAAGCCTCCTCTAATTTTTAAGTTTTTTTTAATCACTTTCTTTCTCTCCATTCTCTTTTCAACTAAAAAATAAAACACTATATTTTGTTACTTAACGAAAGTACCGAAAAGCTTCTATCACGTTCCTCCTCATGGACACGACCCGTTAGCCCAAAGCTACACGGTAATCCTTTCACTTTCATTTTTCAATCAGTAGAGTTTATTTATGCACCTATTGTGGCCAGAATGGTCACTTAGCTAAATTTTATTTTGATCATATAAATGCTTCTAATAAGTACTAACGTCATAGGACTCAAGAAAATATGGGTACCAAAATCAAGAACTTCATTATTTGATGTAAGTACACACTAAAGTGAAATCACCTAGAGGGGGGGTGAATAGGTGATATGGCTAATCTAGAAAACTAAATGCGGAAGCTAAAAACTATTTGCAACACACTTAGTACAACACACAAGTGTAGCCGAATTCCCCGTGAAGGGCTCTGGACTAACTCCTCTTGATTCCCCTAGATATGGGTTGAGGTGCTATATGAAGCTCTTGTGGTTAAGTACAAGTGAGGCACACACAAGCAAACCAAGCATATAAATGATATAGCAATATAAATGATGCAAGGCACAACACAAGCAAATAAGATATGATGTTATGAATGATGCACAATACAAATAAAAGAGAGAGGGTAGAGAGTCAATGGATCAAACGCAAAGACAAAGATGTGTTTCGAGGTTCGAGCCCCTAGCTCTACGTCCCCGCCTTCACCGAGAAGGATTTCCAATCCACTAAGGAGTACCGAACTCCTCTCTCAACCTTACAAAGCCACCGAGGCAATACAACAACAATCCACCTCTACCGAAGAGGGATAAGGCCCGTAGCCAACAACAAACACAATCACCTCTACCGAAGAGGGATCCAAACACCACAACTCCACCTCTCACTAGAGGGAGAAAACCACAATCCTCAACCTCTACCAAAGAGAGAGCAAACCAACAACCCAAATCAACCTCACCAAGAGGGATACAACAAGAACAAGGGTTTACAACTTGGTGGTGTCTTTCAACCACAAACAACTTCTCTTTTTCCACAAACAATGATCCGATAGAATAGGATATGTGATAGCTCAAGTGTGGAAAAACTAGGTGTTTGAAAAATAAAAAACTCAAAGAAATAATCTTGGGAAAACTCTTGAAGATAATAGAAATGAAGAACAAACACAAATCTCCCAAAATACTATTTTCTTTGATTTTTCCCAAAACCTAAAACAATACAAAGATAAATCTTTTTGGCAAAAAACTCTTTTGAAAACCTGTTTAAAACAGTAGAGAAAGTCTGAAAATTTTGGCTCTAAAAATCTTAGTCAAAACCCCCAAGAAATAGGGTATAAATAGGCTCCCAAAGAAACTAGCCGTTACGCTGATCTGTCAGCCTGACAGGCTGGCGGTCGACCGGCCGGTCGACCGCCAACGGTCATAAATATGACCGTTGGAGCAGCCCGATCGACCGCCCGGTCGACCGCCCAGATACAGAGAGCAAAGCTCTCTAGTCCGGTCGACCGCCCAGATACAGAGAGCAAAGCTCTCTGGTCCGGTCGACCGACCGGTCGACCGGCCCACTGTGCCAGCATACGTGTACAGGTCTGTGCACGTCGGTCGACCGCCCGGTCGACCGGATCCTGGCTCGGTCGACCGTGCGGTCGACCGACCTGGCCTGTCAGCACAGTTCTGGGTCAGAAACTATGACAGAAAAACATGTTAAGATATTTCTAAAATTCTTGTAAAAATAGTTTTAACATTTTGCATTGACATATAGACATGTGATAAAAAGTTCAACTCAAATATCAAGAAATTCAAACTATTTTTGTGTTTTGAAAGTTTTACCAAAAACCAAAACTTGTATTTTATCAAACATGTATTTTTCAACACATGAATAGGAAAGTCAAAATAAGTTTGTATAAGAAGTTTAAGCATCCATGTATAACTAGAATACATCTACTATACATATAAACCATTTAAACTTGTTTTGATCAATCTATTCATGAAAACAAATATCGGTTAAACTAAAAATCGAAACACCATAAAACGTGTGTTTTGTGCACTTGAGCATATCAACTATTCTTATCTTTAACAATGGATCTAAACACACTAAACTATAGATACCTAAGTCTTCTTGACGATCTTCCATCTTCAAGTTGACTCGATCCAAAACGATGATCCACGAGCTAGACTCCATCATGAAAAGCTTCTAAACTCCTTTGTTGAAGCTAATCACTAACTAATATCTTGATAAATGATCTGAAACTAAAATCACAAGATTATTAGTAAACATAACTACATGAGTTAATCATCATCAAAACTAGAGTGGAAGGCCTCCGGGCCAACAATCTCCCCCTTTTCATGATGATAAAACTCATGGAGTTATATATGCATGGATTAAAGTTAAGCTTCAAGGAAGCTCCCCTTAACTCATGCATAACACAAAACAAATAAAGATGCAAGGAATACTAAACATGAATATGCATCAATCCAAAACATGCTCTTGATATCAATTAAATAAAACAAATACATTTAAGCAAACTCTTGATACCAATTGCAAAACAAAACTAATTATACCTTTTACAAGTTCTTGATACCAAAAATAAACATGTTCTTTAAATAATGCTCTTGATAACAATTGAACTTAATAAAAACATAAAACATGCATATAAAAACATGCATATAAACACAAATTATTCTCCCCCTTTTTGTCCATCATCAACAAAGGGGTAAACATTCAAAACAAAACAAAAAAAATCTTCTCCCCCTTTTTAATACAAAGAATCAATAAAGGAGATGTTCTCACCCTTTATGTCTAAAACAAAACAATGTCTATAAGGGGTCATAAAACAAATATGATACCAATTAAAAAATATGTAAATGAAATGCATATTGATACCAATTGAAATTAAACATTATAAATTTTGAATTTCTAAACAAAAATCTTGATACCAACAAATAACATACCAATGGTAAATAACAATCTTGATACCAATTGAAATTATTATTCTTTTTGAGCAAATGATATCAATTGAAATTATTATTTTCTATCATAGAGTAAGGGAGTGGAATACAAAATCAATTGAAAGATGAAATACAAGATTTTCTCCCCCTTTATGAAATACCAACTAAAAATATGCATAAGCTTGTATTAAGATACCAATTAAAAAAACTAAATCAATTGAAACAAAGTTGAAGCTCAAGCTTAGCATAATCAAAACATATATATATGTATGAAAAATTAGTACCAATTGAAATTGATATTCTATGAAATGAAAGCATACAAACATAAAAATATATGAGTATACAAGAAAAATGTCAATATTGATACCAATTGAAAGAATCCAATGATACCAATTGAAACAACAATAAGATCAAATGTATATCTCATATTCCTATCCTCCCAATCATGTTCAAGTTTAAAATGATTTTCACTATAAAGCATACATGAGCATGATCTCCCATCCAACCGCCCGTGGAAGGTAGGAGTTTTCAAAAATAGGTTTGAAAAATAGTGCATGTTTGAAAATATCTACCATAACGAAGAATCCCGCAACTAGTTAAATGGAAAAACTTGTTAACTAGTACGAAATCCTTCAAGCAAGGAATTAAATAAAAATATTTTTCATGAAAAGCATGGAAATCACATGATCACTAAAAACACTCAAGGTCCATAAAGCTCATATCATACTCATGAAAACACAATCATGAGAAACATTTAAATGAAGTGAGTGCACAAGTGTTATGTGAAACATATAATCATGAAAATAGTCAATTAAGCTCAACATACCTTAAAACATGAAAATCATCAAAACTATTTAATTTTCAAGGTATATGTATGTTTTATACAAACTAAAGTATACATACATATCCAAACACAACGAGTCCACAAAAATATATGCATGAAGGCACGTGGCTCAAAGGATGTATATGCATAATCAATAGTTTGGATAAAATGGACATATACATGAAGTTAAACAAAAATCATAAAAACATGTCAAAATGGGAATACAAGTTAAAATGTATGAATCATCAAAACTAGACTATACTAGCACATCTAATGGGTTCATATAAGCATTCAAGCTCAAACATATATAGATTTATTTGTGGCCCACTATATGTACAAGTATATACCAAGTTTTAATGAAAACTAACATCTAAACATGTAATCAACGCATGAAGCATAAAAATAAGATATGAATAAACATGAAAAATATAAACATGATTATTATGTAAATTCACATGTTATTAGAGCTAAGATAAACATGATAGCTAAACAATGGTGAGAACACAAAAATAATGGTCCATATTAAACATCGGTGTCTCAAAGGCTATACATGCATGTCAAGAATCTAATAATCATGGCATTTACAAAATAATCTATAAACAACAAAACATGCTATAAGTAATGAACATGAAAAGCATGCAAACATAAGTAAGGAGTAAGAGACCGTTACCAAAACCTATGAGGCCACTCTCCATATCTCCAAAACAAGGTGGTCCTCTCCACCAAACGTCCCTTGAAAGTGATGCATCCAAATAGTCCACATGAGCTCAGAACGCATCCACTCCAAGGTACCGCTACTCTCACGTCATGTGAGAGCCCACACCTACATCATAAACAAGAGGGGTGGTCTTTGGTACCCATATCCTTTTGGGTCCATGGGGGTTAGTCCCTTCTCTAACCCAAATAAAATTATTTGCTAAATTAGAAACATGTATTCTATCATAACAAAATTTAGCAAGGTGGCCCTTACGTCCACAATGTGTACAAGTGTACACATGAGCATACATGTGATGGGTGTGACCGTAAGTAGCATGTGTATGCCGTGGAGGGTGTACATGCATAGATGGAACTTGTTTCTTTCAAAACAAAGATTCCAAACGTGTATGGCTAGAAACACAATGGCTCAAAGTGGAGCCCAAACAATCCATATTCTTCTTCAACAAATTTATATCATTTTTAATTATAGAAGAAGTGGAGCATGCGAGGGGTGATCTAGGTGAAGCATGGCAAACATGTGTAGACATATCATTTTTCAAAACAATGTTCTTCTTTAAACAATCTTCTAAATCCTTAGAAATTGAAGCAATTTTTATTTTTAAAGAGTCATTCTCTTTTAAAACAAAATCAACTTTTGAAGATAATTTTTCATTTTTCTTCAAAATAATATTGCAATCAGTTTTATTTTTCAAAATTTATTTTCTTTTAGGGCAAGATCAAGTTGAGATTTCAATGAATCCCTCTCATTAGAAATCTCCTCTTTCTCTTGCAAAATAATGTCAAGTCTAGAAAGCAAATTTTTATTTTCATTGTTAAGTCCTAGACTTTTCTTTTTCAAAATATTATATTTCTATTAATTTTTCACAAACTATGGAAAGTTCTTCATTCAAGGCATGGGGATCAATATTCTCATCACATGAAGAACTAGCACTATCATTATCTAGTTGAGATTCCGAATGTACCTCAAGGGAGTCATTCCCTTGGACCATGTAGCATTGAGACTCGAATTCTCCCCTAGATTCCTCCTCTTGTTGGATAGGAATTTGAAGCTTGGAGGTGGTTGTGGTTGTCAGCTTGTTCCACACTGCAAAAGCGGAATCAAGATTAGAAACATGCATAAGATCTTCTTTAGAAAGCGTGCTTCTAATGGCCTCAAGGGCTAGTGCATTGGCCCCTATATGCTTGCTATCACTAAGGTAGGATTCCTTGGTAATGGCAAGGTGAACCTTATATCCTAGGGTTTGTAGGTAAATGGACATCTTAGTCTTCCAAACAACAATGTTGGAAGGGTCAAACATAGGTGGGGTCATGAAGTCCATGGATGTAAACTATATGTGTGCAAATAAATATATGTGCAAATGCAAATGATAGATTAGCTAACCAAGATCTCACTCCTAGGTGGTTAAACCTAAGTATCAGGAGCGTAGGCTCTGATACCAATTGAAATCACCTAGAGGGGGGTGAATAGGTGATATGGCTAATCTAGAAAACTAAATGCGGAAGCTAAAAACTATTTGCAACACACTTAGTACAACACACAAGTGTAGCCGAATTCCCGTGAAGGGCTCTAGACTAACTCCTCTTGATTCCCCTAGATATGGGTTGAGGTGCTAATGAAGCTCTTGTGGTTAAGTACAAGTGAGGCACACACAAGCAAACCAAGCATATAAATGATATAGCAATATGAATGATGCAAGGCACAACACAAGCAAATAAGATATGATGCTATGAATGATGCACAAAACAAATAAAAGAGAGAGGGTAGAGAGTCAATGGATCAAACGCAAAGACAAAGATGTGTTTCGAGGTTCGAGCCCCTAGCTCTATGTCCCCACCTTCACCGAGAAGGATTTCCAATCCACTAAGGAGTACCGAACTCCTCTCTCAACCTTACAAAGCCACCGAGGCAATACAACCACAATCCACCTCTACCGAAGAGGGATAAGGCCCGTAGCCAACAATAAACACAATCACCTCTACCGAAGAGGGATCCAAACACCACAACTTCACCTCTCACTAGAGGGAGAAAATCACAATCCTCAACCTCTACCAAAGAGGGAGCATACCAACAACCCAAATCAACCTCACCAAGAGGGATACGACAAGAACAAGGGTTTACAACTTGGTGGTATCTTTCAACCACAAACAACTTCTCTTTATCCACAAACAAATTATCCTATAGAATAGGATAGGTGATAGCTCAAGTGTGAAAAAACTAGGTGTTTGAAAAATAAAAAACTCAAAGAAATAATCTTAGAAAAACTCTTGAAGATAATAGAAATGAAGAACAAACACAAATCTCCCAAATTACTATTTTCTTTGATTTTTCCAAAAACCAAAAACAAATAAGATTGGAAGTTTAAAGCCCCAAAACACTTTTGAAATCTTTTAAAAACACTTAAGAAAGTAGGAAACTTTTTTATCACTTAATGTGAAGAAAATAGAATTAGTAATGAATTATCTTGGCCTAGAACTCCACAACAAAATGGAATGAAAAAAAGAATCGTACTCTTCAAGAAATGGCTAGGATAATGATTAGTGAATACGGACTCCCTAAATATTTATGGGCCGAGGCCGTAAACACTTCATGTTACATCTCAAATAGGATTTATTTTTGTAAAAATTCTTTCGAAACTTCATTTGAAACTTACTATTTGAAAAGCCAAATGTTTCCTACTTAAGAGTTTTTGGATGTAAATGTTTTGTTTTAAATACAAAAGATAACTTAGGAAAATTTAATGCAAAAGCTTTTGAAGCTATTTTTGTTGGTTATTCTAATACTAGTAATGCTTATAGAATCTTCAATAAATTTACCTTGACTATTGAAGAATCTATGCATGTTAAATATGAAGAATCTAATGCTTTTGCTAAGAATGTTGTAGAGATTGATTCCTTAGGTGAAGACACGGAGAAAATAACCTTGAAGGACTCACTCATCCTAGAAAATAAGCCAAAGCTTGATGAATAAGGTCAAGTTCAAGAGATTGAAGTGGCACCAAGACAACCACTTCTAAAAGATTGGAGATATACTACAAGTCATCCCAAGGAACTCATCATAGGTGATGTATCTGTTGGCCCGGAGGCCTTCCACTCTAGTTTTGATGATGATTAACTCATGCAGTTATGTTTACTAATAATCTTGTGATTTTAGTTTCAGATCATTAATCAAGATATTAGTTGGTGATTAGCTTCAACAAAGGAGTTTGGAAGCTTTTCATGATGATTCCAAGGCCCGAGCATCAAGATCATACATTGGAGTCTAGCTTGTGGATCATCGTTTTGGATCGAGTCAACTTGAAGATGGAAGATCGTCAAGAAGACTTAGGTATCCTAGTTTAGTTTGAGTTTTAGATCCATTTGTAAAGCTTAGAATAGTTGATATGCTCAAGTGCACAACACACACGTTTTATGATTTTTCGGTTTTTAGTTTAACCGATATTTGTTTTCATGAATAGATTGATCAAAACAAGTTTAAATGGTTTATATGTATAGTAGATGTATTCTAGTTATACATGCATGCTTAAAATTCTTATATAAACTTATTTTGACTTTCCTATTCATGTGTTGAAAAATCAAAGTTTGATAAAATACATGTTTTGGTTTTTGATAAAATTTGCAAGACACAAAAATGATTCAATATGTTTGATATTAGTCTTGAAATTTTTATCACAAGTTTGATTATTCATATAAAATGATAAAATATTTTTGTGGAATTATAGAAGATTTACAAGAATTTTTAGAAATATTTTAACATGTTTTTCTGACCCAGTTTTTGACCCAGAACTGTGCTGACAGGCCAGGTCGGTCGACCGCACGGTCGACCGAGCCAGGATCCGGTCGACCGGGCGGTCGACCGACGTGCACAGACCTGTGCACGTCTGCTGGCACAGTGGGACGGTCGACCGTCGGTCGACCGGACCAGAGAGCTTTGATCTCTGTATCTGGGCGGTCGACCGGGCGGTCGACCGGACCAGAGAGCTTTGCTCTCTGTATCTGGACGGTCGACCGGGCGGTCGACCGGGCTGCTCCAACGGTCATATTTATGACCGTTGGTGGTCGACCGGCCGGTCGACCGCCAGCCTGTCAGGCTGACAGATCAGCCTAACGACTAGTTTCTTGGGGAGCCTATTTATACCCCCATCTCTTTGGGGATTTGGACAAGACTTTTGACAAGAAATATTTCCTACTTTCTTAAGTGTTTTTAAAAGATTTCAAAAGTGTTTTTGGGCTTTAAACTTCCAATCTTATTTGTTTTAGGTTTTTAGAAAAATCAAAGAAAATAGTATTTTGGGAGATTTGTGTTTGTTCTTCATTTCTATTATCTTGAAGAGTTTTCCCAAGATTATTTCTTTGAGTTTTTATTTTCCAAACACCTAGTTTTTCACACTTGAGCTATCACCTATCCTATTCTATTAGGATCATTGTTTTGTGAAAAAAGAGAAGTTGTTTGTGGTTGAAAGACACCACCAAGTTGTAAACCCTTGTTCTTGTTGTATCCCTCTTGGTGAGGTTGATTTGGGTTGTTGGTTTGCTCCCTCTTTGGTAGAGGTTGAGGCTTGTGGTTTGCTCCCTCTAGTGAGAGGTGGAGTTTGGTTTGTATCCCTCTTCGGTAGAGGTGTTGGTTGTTGTTTGGCTACGGGCCTACCCCTCGGTTGTGAGGTGGTGTTTGAGAGAGGAGTTCGGTACTCCCTTGTTGTAACAAATCCTCCTCAGTGGAGGTTCCCTCAGTGGGAGTTAGTGGATTGGAAATCCTTCTCGGTGAAGGCGGGGACGTAGAGCTAGGGGCTCGAACCTCGAAACATATCTTTGTGTTTGCGTTTGATCCATTGTCTCTCTAACCCTCTCTCTCTTTATTTGTGTTGTGCATTGCATCATTCATATCATACCATATTGTGTATGTTTGTGTTGTCCTTGCATTGATTCATATTGCTATTCATTATATGCTTGGATTGATTGTGTGTGCCTCACTTGTACTTAACCACAAGAGCTTCATATAGCACCTCAACCCATATCTAGGGGAATCAAGAGGAGTTAGTCCAGAGCCCTTCACGGGGAATTCGGCTACACTTGTGTGTTGTACTAAGTGTGTTGCAAATTTGTTCTTAGCTTCCGCATTTAGTTTCTAGATTAGCCATATCACCTATTCACCCCCCCTCTAGGTGATTTCAATTGGTCTCAGAGCCTACGCTCCTGATACTTAGGTTTAACAACCTAGGAGTGAGATCCTGTTTGCTAATCTATCATTTGCATTTGCACATATATTTGTTTGCACACACATCATGGATTGCTTGTCACCTCCCATGTTCAATGTTTCCAACATTGACATATGAAAATTTAGGATGTCCATGTATTTAAAAGCCCTAGGATATAAGGTTCACCTTGCCATTACCAAGGAATCCTACCTTAGTAATAGAAAGCATATAGAGGCCAATGTAATTTCCTAAAGGCACTTAGAGCATCACTTCACAAAGATTATTTACATGTGTTTGCTCACTATGATTCGGCTTTTGCAGTTTAGAGTATTTTGACTTCTCCCGAGCTACCAAAGATTATCGAAAAGAAGAGAAGTTCTAGAAGTGTTGAGTCCGAAGAACATTGCTTCATGGTCCAAGGGAATGACTCCCTTGAGGTACTCTCGGACACTCAACTAGATGCTAGTTCTAATTCATATTGCAATGGATGTTTAGAGGCACAAGCTATGAATGATGAACTTGCAAATAATTGTGAAAAATTGATTTCTAAATACAAACTATTGAAAAAAGATAGTCTTGTTTTAAAAGAAGAAAATAAAAATTTGTCTTCTAATATTGAGATTGTTTTGCAAGAGAAGGAAGAGGTTTCTAGTGAATCTGACTCACTTAGATCTCAACTAGACCTTGCCCTAAAAGAAATTGAATCTTTGAAAAATAAAAATGATTGTGATAATGTTTTGAAAAATAATGAGGTTTTATCTTCAAAAGTAGATTCTATTTTAAGAGATAACAATATTTTGAAAAATGAAATTGATTTTATCTCAAAAGAATTAGAAATTTGTTTAAATAAAAATAAATCTTTGAAAAATGATTTGGATTCTCATGTTTGCCATGCTAGTATAGGTTCACCTAGCTCATCTATTGCATGCTCCACTTTATCTTCAAGTATTGAAAATGATATAAATGTTTTGAAGAAAAGTGTTGATTGTTTGGGCTCCACTTTGAGCCATTGTGCCATGAACCATACACGTTTGGAATCCTTGGTTCGAAAGAAATAAGTTCCATCTATTCATGCACACCATACACGGCATACACATGCTTCCCACGGTCACCATCATCACATGTATGCTCATGTGTACACTTGTACACATTGTGGACATAAGGGCCACCTTGCTAAATTTTGTTATGATAGAATACATGTATCTAATTTAGCAAATAATTTTGTTTGGGTTAGAGAAGGGACTAACCCCCATGGACCCAAAAGAGTATGGGTACCAAAGACCACCCCTCTTGTTTATGATGTAGGTGTGGGCTCTCACATGACGTGAGAGTAGCGGTACTTTGGAGTGGATGCGTTCTGAGCTTCATAGAAAATAATTTGGATGCATCACTTTCAAGGGATGTTTGGTGGAGAGGACCACCATGTTTTGGAGTCATGGAGAGTTGCCTCATAGATTTTGGTAACGGTCTCTTACTCCTTATTTATGTTTACGTGCTTTCCATTTCATTGTTTATAGCATGTTTTTGGTGTTTATAGATTATTATGTTAATGTCATGATTATTAGACCCTTGACATGCATGTATAGCATTTGAGACACCCATGTTTAATATGAATCATATTTTTGTGCTCTCACCATTGTTTAGTTATCATGTTTATCATAGCTCTAATAACATGAGGATTTACATAATAATCATGTTTATATTTATCATGTTGATTCTTATCTTGTTTTGATGCTTCATGACTTGATTACATGTTTAGATGTTAGTTTTCATTAAAACTAGGTATATACTTGTGCATATAGTGGGCCACAAATAAATTTATATGTGTTTGAGCTTGAATGCTTATTTGAACCCATTAGATGTGCTAGTATAGTCTAGTTTTGATGATTCATACATTTTAACTTGTGTTCCCATTTTTGACATGTTTTTATGATTTTTGTTTAACTTCAAGTATATGTCCATTTTGTCCAAACTATTGATTATGCATATACATCCTTTGAGCCACGTGCCTTCATGCATATATTTTTGTGGACTTATTTTGTTTTGGATATGTATGTATACTTTAGTTTGTATAAGACATACATATACCTTGAAGATTAAATAGTTTTGATGATTTTCATGTTTTAAGGAATTGAGCTTATTATCCATCCTTCATGATTATGATCTTCACATTTTATTTGTACACTCACCTTTATTATTTACTCATGTTTTGTTTTCATGAGTCATATTTGTGCTTAATTGGCTTAGAGTGTTGATTACCATGTGGATTTCATGTTTCATGAAAAATATTTTTTTTTATTCCTTGCTTGAAGGATTTCGTACTAGTTTAGAAGCTTTTCCATTTAACTAGTGCGGATTCTTCGTTATGGTAGATGTTTTCAAACATACACTAATTTTCAAATCCATTTTTGAAAACCCCTACCTTCTACGGGCGGTTGGATGGGAGATCATGCTCATGTATGCTTTATAGTGAAAATCATCTTAAACTTGAACATGATTGGGAGGATAGGAATATGAGATATACACTTGATATTATTGTTGTTTCAATTGGTATCATTGGATTCTTTCAATTGGTATCAATATTGACATTTTTGTATACTCATATATTTTTTATATGTATGCTTGCACTTCAAAGAATATCAATTTCAATTGGTATTCATTTTTCATACATATATATGTGTTTTGATTATGCTAAGCTTGAGTTTTAATTTTGTTTCAATTGATTTAGTTTTCAATTGGTATTCTAATACAAGCTTACGCATTGTTTTAGTTGGTATCTCATAAGGGGGAGAAAATCTTGTATTTTATCTTTTAATTGGTATTTTGTATTCCACTCCCTTGCTTTATGATAGAAAATAATAATTTCAATTTGGTATCATTTGCTCAAAAAGAATAATAATTTCAATTGGTATCAAGATTGTTTATTTACAATTGGTATGTTATTTGTTTACTTATCAATTGGTATCAAGATTTATGTTTAAGACTTCAAAATTTATAATGTTTAATTTCAATTGGTATCAATATGCATTTCATTGACATATTTTTAATTGGTATCATATTTGTTTTAATGACCCCTTATTGACATTATTTTTGTTTTAGACAAAAAGAGAGAGAACATCTCCTTTATTGATTCTTTGTATTAAAAAGGGGGAGAAGATTTTTTTTTGTTTTGTTTTGAATGTTTACCCCTTTGTTGATGATTGACAAAAAGGGGAGAATAATTTGTGTTTATATGCATGTTTTTATATGCATGTTTTGTAAAAGATATAATTAGTTTTATTTTGCGATTGGTATCAAGAGCATGTTTTGGATTGATGCATATTCATGTTTAATATTACTTGCATCTTTATTTGTTTATTGTGATGCATGAGTTAAGGGGGATCTTCTTTGAAGCTTAACTTTAATCCATGCATATATAACTCCATGAGTTTTGTCATCATCAAAAAGGGGGAGATTGTTGGCCCGGAGGCCTTCCACTCTAGTTTTGATGATGATTAACTCATGTAGTTATGTTTACTAATAATCTTGTGACTTTAGTTTCAGATCATTAATCAAGATATTAGTTGGTGATTAGCTTCAACAAAGGAGTTTGAAAGCTTTTCATGATGATTCCAGGGCCCGAGCATCAAGATCATACATTGGAGTCTAGCTTGTGGATCATCGTTTTGGATCGAGTCAACTTGAAGATGGAAGATCGTCAAGAAGACTTAGGTATCCTAGTTTAGTTTGAGTTTTAGATCCATTTGTAAAGCTTAGAATAGTTGATATGCTCAAGTGCACAACACACACGTTTTATGATTTTTCGATTTTTAGTTTAACCGATATTTGTTTTCATGAATAGATTGATCAAAACAAGTTTAAATGATTTATATGTATAGTAGATGTATTCTAGTTATACATGCATGCATAAACTTCTTATATAAACTTATTTTGACTTTCCTATTCATGTGTTGAAAAATCAAAGTTTGATAAAATACATGTTTTGGTTTTTGATAAAATTTGCAAGACACAAAAATGATTCAATATGTTTGATATTAGTCTTGAAATTTTTATCACAAGTTTGTTTATTCATATAAAATGATAAAAATATTTTATGGAATTTTAGAAGATTTACAAGAATTTTTAAAAATATTTTAACATATTTTTCTGACCCAGTTTCTGACCCAGAACTGTGCTGACAGGCCAGGTCGGTCGACCGTCAGGTCGGTCGACCGTACGGTCGACCGAGCCAGGATCCGGTCGACCGACGTGCACAGACCTGTGCACGTCTGCTGGCATAGTGGGACGGTCGACCGGTCGGTCGACCGGACCAGAGATCTTTGCTCTCTGTATCTGGGCGGTCGATCGGGCTGCTCCAACGGTCATATTTATGACCGTTGGCGGTCGACTGGCCGGACGACCGCCATCCTGTCAGGCTGACAGATCAGCCTAACGGCTAGTTTCTTGGGGAGCCTATTTATACCCCATCTATTTGGGGATTTGGACAAGACTTTTGTCAAGAAATATTTCCTACTTTCTTAAGTGTTTTTAAAAGATTTCAAAAGTGTTTTTGGGCTTTAAACTTCCAATCTTATTTGTTTTAAGTTTTTGGAAAAATCAAAGAAAATAGTATTTTGGGAGATTTGTGTTTGTTCTTCATTTCTATTATCTTCAAGAGTTTTCCCAAGATTATTTCTTTGAGTTTTTATTTTCCAAACACCTAGTTTTCCAAACTTGAGCTATCACCTATCCTATTCTATTAGGATCATTGATTTGTGGAAAAAGAGAAGTTGTTTGTGGTTGAAAGACACCACCAAGTTGTAAACCCTTGTTCTTGTTGTATCCCTCTTGGTGAGGTTGATTTGGGTTGTTGGTTTGCTCCCTCTTTGGTAGAGGTTGAGGCTTGTGGTTTTCTCCCTCTAGTGAGAGGTGGAGTTTGGTTTGTATCCCTCTTCGGTAGAGGTGTTGGTTGTTGTTTGGCTACGGGCCTACCCCTCGGTTGTGAGGTGGTGTTTGAGAGAGGAGTTCGGTACTCCCTTGTTGTAACAAATCCTCCTCGGTGGAGGTTCCCTCGGTGGGAGTTAGTGGATTGGAAATTCTTCTCGGTGAAGGCGGGGACGTAGAGCTAGGGGCTCGAACCTCGAAACATATCTTTGTGTTTGCGTTTGATCCATTGTCTCTCTAACCCTCTCTCTCTTTATTTGTGTTGTGCATTGCATCATTCATATCATACCATATTGTGTATGTTTGTGTTGTCCTTGCATTGATTCATATTGCTATTCATTATATGCTTGGATTGATTGTGTGTGCCTCACTTGTACTTAACCACAAGAGCTTCATATAGCACCTCAACCCATATCTAGGGGAATCAAGAGGAGTTAGTCCAGAGTCCTTCACGGGGAATTCGGCTACACTTGTGTGTTGTACTAAGTGTGTTGCAAATTTGTTCTTAGCTTCCGCATTTAGTTTCTAGAGTAGCCATATCACCTATTCACCCCCCCTCTAGGTGATTTCAATTGGTATCAGAGCCTACGCTCCTGATACTTAGGTTAACAACCTAGGAGTGAGATCCTGTTTGCTAATCTATCATTTGCATTTGCACATATATTTGTTTGCACACACATCATGGATTGCTTGTCACCTCCCATGTTCAATGTTTCCAACATTGACATATGAAAACTTAGGATGTCCATGTATTTAAAAGCCCTAGGATATAAGGTTCACCTTGCCATTACCAAGGAATCCTACCTTAGTAATAGCAAGCATATAGAGACCAATGCAATTGCCCTAAAGGCACTTAGAGCATCACTTCACAAAGAGTATTTACATGTGTTTGCTCACTATGATTCGGCTTTTGCAGTTTGGAGTATTTTGACTTCTCCTGAGCTACCAAAGATTATCGAAAAGAAGAGAAGTTCTAGAAGTGTTGAGTCCGAAGAACATTGCTTCATGGTCCAAGGGAATGACTCCCTTGAGGTACTCTCGGACACTCAACTAGATGCTAGTTCTAATTCATATTGCAATGGATGTTTAGAGGCACAAGCTATGAATGATGAACTTGCAAATAATTGTGAAAAATTGATTTCTAAATACAAACTATTGAAAAAGGATAGTCTTGTTTTAAAAGAAGAAAATAAAAATTGGTCTTCTAATATTGAGATTGTTTTGCAAGAGAAGGAAGAGGTTTCTAGTGAATGTGACTCACTTAGATCTCAACTAGACCTTGCCCTAAAAGAAATTGAATCTTTGAAAAATAAAAATGATTGTGATAATGTTTTGAAAAATAATGAGGTTTTATCTTCAAAAGTAGATTCTATTTTAAGAGATAACTATATTTTGAAAAATGAAATTGATTTTATCTCAAACGAATTAGAAATTTGTTTAAATAAAAATAAATCTTTGAAAAATGATTTGGATTCTCATGTTTGCCATGCTAGTATAGGTTCACCTAGCTCATCTATTGCATGCTCCACTTTATCTTCAAGTATTGAAAATAATATAAATGTTTTTAAGAAAAGTGTTGTTTGTTTGGGCTCCACTTTGAGCCATTGTGCCATGAACCATACACGTTTGGAATCCTTGGTTCGAAAGAAACAAGTTCCATCTATTCATGCACACCATACACGGCATACACATGCTTCCCACGGTCACCATCATCACATGTATGCTCATGTGTACACTTGTACACATTGTGGACGTAAGGGCCACCTTGCTAAATTTTGTTATGATAGAATACGTGTATCTAATTTAGCAAATAATTTTGTTTGGGTTAGAGAAGGGACTAACCCCCATGGACCCAAAAGAGTATGGGTACCAAAGACCACCCCTCTTGTTTATGATGTAGGTGTGGGCTCTCACATGACGTGAGAGTAGCGGTACTTTGGAGTGGATGCGTTCCGAGCTTCATAGAAAACAATTTGGATGCATCACTTTCAAGGGATGTTTGGTGGAGAGGACCACCATGTTTTGGAGTCATGTAGAGTTGCCTCATAGGTTTTGGTAACGGTCTCTTACTCCTTATTTATGTTTACATGCTTTCCATTTCATTATTTATAGATTATTATGTTAATGTCATGATTATTAGACCCTTGACATGCATGTATAGCATTTGAGACACCCATGTTTAATATGAATCATATTTTTGTGCTCTCACCATTGTTTAGCTATCATGTTTATCATAGCTCTAATAACATGAGGATTTACATAATAATCATGTTTATGTTTATCATGTTGATTCTTATCTTGTTTTGATGCTTCATGACTTGATTACATGTTTAGATGTTAGTTTTCATTAAAACTAGGTATATACTTGTGCATATAGTGGGCCACAAATAAATTTATATATGTTTGAGATTGAATGCTTATTTGAACCCATTAGATGTGCTAGTATAGTCTAGTTTTGATGATTCATACATTTTAACTTGTATTCCCATTTTGACATGTTTTTATGATTTTTGTTTAACTTCATGTATATGTCCATTTTATCCAAACTATTGATTATGCATATACATCCTTTGAGCCACGTGCCTACATGCATATATTTTTGTGGACTCATTGTGTTTGGATATGTATGTATACTTTAGTTTGTATAAGACATACATATACCTTGAAGATTAAATAGTTTTGATGATTTTCATGTTTTAAGGAATTGAGCTTATTATCCATCCTTCATGATTATGATCTTCACATTTTATTTATACACTCACCTTTATTGTTTACTCATGTTTTATTTTCATGAGTCATATTTGTGCTTAATTGGCTTAGAGTGTTGATTACCATGTGGATTTCATGTTTCATGAAAATATTTTTTTATTCCTTACTTGAAGGATTTCGTACTAGTTTAGAAGCTTTTCCATTTAACTAGTGCGGATTCTTCGTTATGGTAGATGTTTTCAAACATACACTAATTTTCAAATCCATTTTTGAAAACCCCTACCTTCTACGGGCGGTTGGATGGGAGATCATGCTCATGTATGCTTTATAGTAAAATCATCTTAAACTTGAACATGATTGGGAGGATAGGAATATGAGATATATACTTGATAGTATTGTTGTTTCAATTGGTATCATTGGATTCTTTCAATTGGTATCAATATTGACATTTTTGTATACTCATATATTTTTTATATGTATGCTTGCACTTCAAAGAATATCATTTCAATTGGTATTCATTTTTCATACATATATATGTGTTTTGATTATGCTAAGCTTGAGTTTTAATTTTGTTTCAATTGATTTAGTTTTCAATTGGTGTTCTAATACAAGCTTACACATTGTTTTAGTTGGTATCTCATAAAGGGGGAGAAAATCTTGTATTTTATCTTTCAATTGGTATTTTTTATTCCACTCCCTTACTTTATGATAGAAAATAATAATTTCAATTTGGTATCATTTGCTCAAAAAGAATAATAATTTCAATTGGTATCAAGATTGTTTATTTACAATTGGTATGTTATTTGTTTACTTATCAATTGGTATCAAGATTTATGTTTAAGACTTCAAAATTTATAATGTTTAATTTCAATTGGTATCAATATGCATTTCATTGATATATTTTTAATTGGTATCATATTTGTTTTAATGACCCCTTATTGACATTATTTTTGTTTTAGACAAAAAGGGAGAGAACATCTCCTTTATTGATTCTTTGTATTAAAAAGGGGAGAAGATTTTTGTTTTGTTTTGTTTTGAATGTTTACCCCTTTGTTGATGATTGACAAAAAAGGGAGAATAACTTGTGTTTATATGCATGTTTTTATATGCATGTTTTGTAAAAGATATAATTAGTTTTATTTTGCAATTGGTATCAAGAGCATGTTTTGGATTGATGCATATTCATGTTTAATATTACTTGCATCTTTATTTGTTTATTGTGATGCATGAGTAAAGGGGGAGCTTCTTTGAAGCTTAACTTTAATCCATGCATATATAACTCCATGAGTTTTGTCATCATCAAAAACGGGGAGATTGTTGGCCCGGAGGCCTTCCACTCTAGTTTTGATGATGATTAACTCATGTAGTTATGTTTACTAATAATCTTGTGATTTTAGTTTCAGATCATTAATCAAGATATTAGTTGGTGATTAGCTTCAACAAAGGAGTTTGGAAGCTTTTCATGATGATTCCAGGGCCCGAGCATCAAGATCATACATTGGAGTCTAGCTTGTGGATCATTGTTTTGGATCGAGTCAACTTGAAGATGTAAGATCGTCAAGAAGACTTAGGTATCCTAGTTTAGTTTGAGTTTTAGATCCATTTGTAAAGCTTAGAATAGTTGATATGCTCAAGTGCACAACACACACGTTTTATGATTTTTCTGTTTTTAGTTTAACCGATATTTGTTTTCATGAATAGATTGATCAAAACAAGTTTAAATGATTTATATGTATAGTAGATGTATTCTAGTTATACATGCATGCTTAAACTTATATAAACTTATTTTGACTTTCCTATTCATGTGTTGAAAAATCAAAGTTTGATAAAATACATGTTTTGGTTTTTGATAAAATTTGCAAGACACAAAAATGATTCAATATGTTTGATATTAGTCTTGAAATTTTTATCACAAGTTTGTTTATTCATATAAAATGATAAAAATATTTTTGTGGAATTTTAGAAGATTTACAAGAATTTTTAAAAATATTTTAACATTTTTTTCTGACCCAGAACTGTGCTGACAGGGCAGGTCGGTCGACCGAGCCAGGATCCAGTCGACCGACGTGCACAGACCTGTGCACGTCTGCTGGCACAGTGGGACGGTCGACCGGTCGGTCGACCGGACCAGAGAGCTTTGCTCTCTGTATCTGGGCGGTCGATCGGGCTGCTCCAACGGTCATATTTATGACAGTTGGCGGTCGACCGGCCGGACGACCGCCATCCTGTCTGGCTGACAGATCAGCCTAACGGCTAGTTTCTTGGGGAGCCCATTTATACCCCATCTCTTTGGAGATTTGGACAAGACTTTTGACAAGAAATATTTCCTACTTTCTTAAGTGTTTTTAAAAGATTTCAAAAGTGTTTTTGGGCTTTAAACTTCCAATCTTATTTTTTTAGGTTTTTGGAAAAATCAAAGAAAATAGTATTTTGGGACATTTGTGTTTGTTCTTCATTTCTATTATCTTCAAGAGTTTTCCCAAGATTATTTCTTTGAGTTTTTATTTTCCAAACACCTAGTTTTCCAAACTTGAGCTATCACCTATCCTATTCTATTAGGATCATTGTTTTGTGGAAAAAGAGAAGTTGTTTGTGGTTGAAAGACACCACCAAGTTGTAAACCCTTGTTCTTGTTGTATCCCTCTTGGTGAGGTTAATTTGGGTTGTTGGTTTGCTCCCTCTTTGGTAGAGGTTGAGGCTTGTGGTTTGCTCCCTCTAGTGAGAGGTGGAGTTTGGTTTGTATCCCTCTTCGGTAGAGGTGTTGGTTGTTGTTTGGCTACGGGCCTACCCCTCGGTTGTGAGGTGGGTTTGAGTTAGGAGTTCGGTACTCCCTTGTTGTAACAAATCCTCCTCGGTGGAGGTTCCCTCGGTGGGAGTTAGTGGATTGGAAATCCTTCTCGGTGAAGGCGGGGACGTAGAGCTAGGGGCTCGAACCTCGAAACATATCTTTGTGTTTGCGTTTGATCCATTGTCTCTCTAACCCTCTCTCTCTTTATTTGTGTTGTGCATTGCATCATTCATATCATACCATATTGTGTATGTTTGTGTTGTCCTTGCATTGATTCATATTGCTATTCATTATATGCTTGGATTGATTGTGTGTGCCTCATTTTTACTTAACCACAAGAGCTTCATATAGCACCTCAACCCATATCTAGGGGAATCAAGAGGAGTTAGTCCAGAGCCCTTCACGGGAAATTCAGCTACACTTGTGTGTTGTACTAAGTGTGTTGCAAATTTGTTCTTAGCTTCCGCATTTAGTTTCTAGATTAGCCATATCACCTATTCACCCCCCCTCTAGGTGATTTCAATTGGTATCAGAGCCTACGCTCCTGATACTTAGGTTTAACAACCTAGGAGTGAGATCCTGTTTGCTAATCTATCATTTGCATTTGCACATATATTTGTTTGCACACACATCATGGATTGCTTGTCACCTCCCATGTTCAATGTTTCCAACATTGACATATGAAAACTTAGGATGTCCATGTATTTAAAAGCCCTAGGATATAAGGTTCACCTTGCCATTACCAAGGAATCCTACCTTAGTAATAGCAAGCATATAGAGGCCAATGCAATTGCCCTAAAGGCACTTAGAGCATCACTTCACAAAGAGTATTTACATGTGTTTGCTCACTATGATTCGGCTTTTGCAGTTTGGAGTATTTTGACTTCTCCTGAGCTACCAAAGATTATCGAAAAGAAGAGAAGTTCTAGAAGTGTTGAGTCCGAAGAACATTGCTTCATGGTCCAAGGGAATGACTCCCTTGAGGTACTCTCGGACACTCAACTAGATGCTAGTTCTAATTCATATTGCAATGGATGTTTAGAGGCACAAGCTATGAATGATGAACTTGCAAATAATTGTGAAAAATTGATTTCTAAATACAAACTATTGAAAAAGGATAGTCTTGTTTTAAAAGAAGAAAATAAAAATTTGTCTTCTAATATTGAGATTGTTTTGCAAGAGAAGGAAGAGGTTTCTAGTGAATGTGACTCACTTAGATCTCAACTAGACCTTGCCCTAAAAGAATTGAATCTTTGAAAAATAAAAATGATTGTGATAATGTTTTGAAAAATAATGAGGTTTAATCTTCAAAAGTAGATTCTATTTTAAGAGATAACAATATTTTGAAAAATGAAATTGATTTTATCTCAAAAGAATTAGAAATTTGTTTAAATAAAAATAAATCTTTGAAAAATGATTTGGATTCTCATGTTTGCCATGCTAGTATAGGTTCACCTAGCTCATCTATTGCATGCTCCACTTTATCTTCAAGTATTGAAAATGATATAAATGTTTTTAAGAAAAGTATTGTTTGTTTGGGCTCCACTTTGAGCCATTGTGCCATGAACCATACACGTTTGAAATCCTTGGTTCGAAAGAAACAAGTTCCATCGATTCATGCACACCATACACGGCATACACATGCTTCCCACGGTCACCATCATCACACGTATGCTCATGTGTACACTTGTACACATTGTGGACGTAAGGGCCACCTTGCTAAATTTTGTTATGATAGAATACGTGTATCTAATTTAGCAAATAATTTTGTTTGGGTTAGAGAAGGGACTAACATCCATGGACCCAAAAGAGTATGGGTACCAAAGACCACCCCTCTTGTTTATGATGTAGGTGTGGGCTCTCACATGACGTGAGAGTAGCGGTACTTTGGAGTGGATGCGTTCCGAGCTTCATAGAAAACAATTTGGATGCATCACTTTCAAGGGATGTTTGGTGGAGAGGACCACCATGTTTTGGAGTCATGGAGTGTTGCCTCATAGGTTTTGGTAACGGTCTCTTACTCCTTATTTATGTTTACATGCTTTCCATTTCATTGTTTATAGATTATTATGTTAATGTCATGATTATTAGACCCTTGACATGCATGTATAGCATTTGAGACACCCATGTTTAATATGAATCATATTTTTATGCTCTCACCATTGTTTAGCTATCATGTTTATCATAGCTCTAATAACATGAGGATTTACATAATAATCATGTTTATGTTTATCATGTTGATTCTTATCTTGTTTTGATGCTTCATGACTTGATTACATGTTTAGATGTTAGTTTTCATTAAAACTAAGTATATACTTGTGGATATAGTGGGCCACAAATAAACTTATATATGTTTGAGCTTGAATGCTTATTTGAACCCATTAGATGTGCTAGTATAGTCTAGTTTTGATGATTCATACATTTTAACTTGTATTCCAATTTTTGACATGTTTTTATGATTTTTGTTTAACTTCATTTATATGTCCATTTTATCCAAACTATTGATTATGCATATACATCCTTTGAGCCACGTGCCTACATGCATATATTTTTGTGGACTCATTGTGTTTTGGATATGTATGTATACTTTAGTTTGTATAAGACATACATATACCTTGAAGATTAAATAGTTTTGATGATTTTCATGTTTTAAGGAATTGAGCTTATTATCCATCCTTCATGACTATGATCTTCACATTTTATTTGTACACTCACCTTTATTGTTTACTCATGTTTTATTTTCATGAGTCATTTTTGTGCTTAATTGGCTTAGAGTGTTGATTACCATGTGGATTTCATGTTTCATAAAAAATATTTTTTTTATTCCTTGCTTGAAGGATTTCGTACTAGTTTAGAAGCTTTTCCATTTAACTAGTGCGGATTCTTCGTTATGGTAGATGTTTTCAAACATACACTAATTTTCAAATCCATTTTTGAAAACCCCTACCTTTTACGGGCGGTTGGATGGGAGATCATGCTCATGTATGCTTTATAGTAAAAATCATCTTAAACTTGAACATGATTGGGAGGATAGGAATATGAGATATATACTTGATAGTATTGTTGTTTCAATTGGTATCATTGGATTCTTTCAATTGGTATCAATATTGACATTTTTGTATACTCATATATTTTTTATATGTATGCTTGCACTTCAAAGAATATCAATTTCAATTGGTATTCATTTTTCATACATATATATGTGTTTTGATTATGCTAAGCTTGAGTTTTAATTTTGTTTCAATTGATTTAGTTTTCAATTGGTGTTCTAATACAAGCTTACGCATTGTTTTAGTTGGTATCTCATAAAGGGGGAGAAAATCTTGTATTTTATCTTTCAATTGGTATTTTGTATTCCACTCCCTTGCTTTATGATAGAAAATAATAATTTCAATTTAGTATCATTTGCTCAAAAAGAATAATAATTTCAATTGGTATCAAGATTGTTTATTTACAATTGGTATGTTATTTGTTTACTTATCAATTGGTATCAAGATTTATGTTTAAGACTTCAAAATTTATAATGTTTAATTTCAATTGGTATCAATATGCATTTCATTGACATATTTTTAATTGGTATCATATTTGTTTTAATGACCCCTTATTGACATTATTTTTGTTTTAGACAAAAAGGGAGAGAACATCTCCTTTATTGATTCTTTGTATTAAAAGGGGGCGAAGATTTTTGTTTTGTTTTGTTTTGAATGTTTACCCCTTTGTTGATGATTGACAAAAAGGGGGAGAATAATTTGTGTTTATATGCATGTTTTTATATGCATGTTTTGTAAATGATATAATTAGTTTTATTTTGCAATTGGTATCAAGAGCATGTTTTGGATTGATGCATATTCATGTTTAATATTACTTGCATCTTTATTTGTTTATTGTGATGCATGAGTTAAGGGGGAGCTTCTTTGAAGCTTAACTTTAATCCATGCATATATAACTCCATGAGTTTTGTCATCATCAAAAAGGGGGAGATTGTTGGCCCAGAGGCCTTCCACTCTAGTTTTGATGATGATTAACTCATGTAGTTATGTTTACTAATAATCTTGTGATTTTAGTTTCAGATTGTTAATCAAGATATTAGTTGGTGATTAGCTTCAACAAAGGAGTTTGGAAGCTTTTCATGATGATTCCAGGGCCCGAGCATCAAGATCATACATTGGAGTCTAGCTTGTGGATCATCGTTTTGGATCGAGTCAACTTGAAGATGGAAGATCGTCAAGAAGACTTAGGTATCCTAGTTTAGTTTGAGTTTTAGATCCATTTGTAAAGCTTAGAATAGTTGATATGCTCAAGTGCACAACACACACGTTTTATGATTTTTCGGTTTTTAGTTTAACCGATATTTGTTTTCATGAATAGATTGATCAAAACAAGTTTAAATGGTTTATATGTATAGTAGATGTTTCTAGTTATATATGCATGCTTAAACTTCTTATATAAACTTATTTTGACTTTCCTATTCATGTGTTGAAAAATCAAAGTTTGATAAAATACAAGAATGATTCAATATGTTTGATATTATTCTTGAAATTTTTATCACAAATTTGTTTATTCATATAAAATGATAAAATATTTTTGTGGAATTTTAGAAGATTTACAAGAATTTTTAGAAATATTTTAACATGTTTTTCTGACCCAGTTTCTGACCCAGAACTGTGCTGACAGGCCAGGTCGATCGACCGCACGGTCGACCGAGCCAGGATCCGTCGACCGGGCGGTCGACCGACGTGCACAGACCTGTGCACGTCTGCTGGCACAGTGGGACGGTCGACCGGTCGGTCGACCGGACCAGAGAGCTTTGCTCTCTGTATCTGGGCGGTCGACCGGGCGGTCGACCGGGCTGCTCCAACGGTCATATTTATGACCGTTGGCGGTCGACCGGCCAGCCTGTCAGGCTGACAGATCAGCCTAACGGCTAGTTTCTTGGGGAGCCTATTTATACCCCATGTCTTTGGGGATTTGGACAAGACTTTTGACAAGAAATATTTCCTACTTTCTTAAGTGTTTTTAAAAAATTTCAAAAGTTTTTTTGGGCTTTAAACTTCCAATCTTATTTGTTTTAGGTTTTAGAAAAATCAAAGAAAATAGTATTTTGGGAGATTTGTGTTTGTTCTTCATTTCTATTATCTTCAACAGTTTTCCCAAGATTATTTCTTTGAGTTTATATTTTCCAAACACCTAATTTTCCACACTTGAGCTATCACCTATCGTATTCTATTAGGATCATTGTTTTGTGGAAAAAGAGAAGTTGTTTGTGGTTGAAAGACACTACCAAGTTGTAAACCCTTGTTCTTGTTGTATCCCTCTTGGTGAGGTTGATTTGGGTTGTTGGTTTGCTCCCTCTTTGATAGAGGTTGAGGCTTGTGGTTTGCTCCCTCTAGTGAGAGGTGGAGTTTGGTTTGTATCCCTCTTCGGTAGAGGTGTTGGTTGTTATTTGGCTACGAGCCTACCCTTCGGTTGTGAGGTGGTGTTTGAGAGAGGAGTTCGGTACTCCCTTGTTGTAACAAATCCTCCTCGGTGGAGGTTCCCTCGGTGGGAGTTAGTGGATTGGAAATCCTTCTCGGTGAAGGCGGGGACGTAGAGCTAGGGGCTCGAACCTCGAAACATATCTTTGGTTTGCGTTTGATCCATTGTCTCTCTAACCCTCTCTCTCTTTATTTGTGTTGTGCATTGCATCATTCATATCATACCATATTGTGTATGTTTGTGTTGTCCTTGCATTGATTCATATTGCTATTCATTATATGCTTGGATTGATTGTGTGTGCCTCACTTGTACTTAATCAGAAGAGCTTCATATAGCACCTCAACCCATATCTAGGGGAATCAAGAGAAGTTAGTCCAAAGCCCTTCACGAGAAATTCGGCTACACTTGTGTGTTGTACTAAGTGTGTTGCAAATTTGTTTTTAGCTTCCGCATTTAGTTTCTAGATTAGCCATATCACCTATTCACCCCCCCTCTAGGTGATTTCAGTATCAAAGGGGGTAATTACTCGCTCCAAACTCCATGATTTTTGTAACCATTTTGAATTTATCTCTCATATTGAATCAAAGAATATTCTCGAAGTCGAGGGCGTCTCATATTGGTTGCTTGCTATACAAGAAGAGCTCAATCAATTTGAGCGCAATCAAATTTAACATCTTGTTCCTAGACCCCATGATAAGCCAACCATTGGTACTAAATGAATTTTTAGGAACAAGTTGGATGAGTCAGGTAATGTTTTTTGGAATAAAACTAGGTTAGTTGCCCAAGGTTATACCTAAATCGAAGGTATCGATTTTGTGAAAACCTTTTTACCCGTAGCACGGCTTGAAGCCATACGGATTACACTTGCTTTTACTTCTTTTAAAGATTTCAAACTTTTTCAAATGGATGTCAAAAGTGTATTTTTAAATGGTTTTATTGAAGAGGAGGTGTATGTTGAATAACACATCCAGATTTTGTTTTCAAATTAAATAAAGTTTTATATGATTTAAAACAAGCTCCAAGAGCTTGGTATGAAAGACTTTCAACTTTTCTTATTTCAAATGGCTTTGTAAAAGGTAAAGTAGATACCACTTTGTTTACAAGGCATGTAGATAGTAATATCTTTATATTTCAAATTTATATTGATGATATTATATTTGGATCTACTAATGAAAAGCTTTATAAAGATTTTGAATCATGCATAAAAATGATTTTGAGATGCCTATTATGGGCGTGCTAAACTTCTTCCTTGGACTCCAAATCAAGCAAAGGAGTGATGGGATTTTTATAAATCAAGCCAATACACAAGGGAATTCATCAAGAAATTTGGACTTGAAGATGCAAAGTCAAGCAAGACTCCCATGGCTACCACAACAAAACTTGACAAGGATGAACAAGGTATAAATGTTGACACTAAACTCTATAGGAGCATGATTGGTAGTTTGCTTTATTTAATGACTAGTAGGTCGGATATTATGTTTAGTGTATGCCTATGTGCTAGATTTCAATCTTGTCCTAAAGAGTCCCACTTGATTGCGGTAAAATGCATTAATAGATGTCCTAAGGGTACTATTGGAATGGGCTCGTGGTATTTGAAGATCGGATAATTTTTCATGACGAGTTTTTCAGATGCTGACTATGCCGGTTGTAGAGTGGATAGGAAGAGCACAAGTGCAACTTATCAATTTCTAGAAAATTACCTTATTTCATGGTCTTCCAAAAAATAAAATTCTATAGCTCTCTCAACCGCTGAGGCGGAGTATGTTGCAATCGAGGCTTGTTGTGTACAAGTCCTTTAGATTAAACACTCTCCTTGATTATAATTTGCATTATGATCATATTAAAATATTTTGTGATAATACTAGTACTAATCATATGACTAAAATGCAAATCAACATAGTAAGACAAAGCATATAGAAATTCGATATCACTTTCTTAGATATCATTATGAGAAAAGAGAAATTGAAATTGATTATGTTTCAACTGATTTTCAACTAGCAGACATTTTTACTAAGCCACTTGATTTTAACAGATTTTCTTTTATTTGTGGTGAACTAAATGTTTGTATTATAGATTCATGAGTTTTCATTATTTTGAAATTTGTGTTTGCTTACCCTTTTTGATGCATGAGAAAAAGGGGGAGAAGTATTAAGTATTTATTGGTATTTCTTGATTGGTATTTACCGAGTATTATCTTGCATTTATTAGTTTTTAGTCTTAATTTGTTTATGCACATATGCAATGTCATTTTATGCATATTATTACAAACTTTCATATATGAATTCATATGTTTCAATTGTTATAGTCATATTGATTTCTTGTACTTGATATATAAGCATAACTTGAGGGAGAGCTTTTCTCAAAGCTCTTTCCTTTCATTTCTTTTAAATAGCTCATATGTATTGTCATCATTAAAAAGGGGAGATTGTTGGCCCAAAGGTTATAACCACCGGGTTCGTATTTTGATGATAACAGAACATATGTAGTTATTTAGTACTAATCAAATTCAAATATTTTAAGTGTGTTTCAGTGTTCAAGAAGATCAAATAGTTTTCTTCCTATAAAAGAAGGTGTTGATGGCTCAAGGGTACTCAAGTACGGAATTGAAGCTCAAAACACTCAATGTCATTATTAGAGAAGCATGTTTGAAGATTCTTGTAGTCACTTAGAATCTTATAAGAATTTAGTTTGTTAAAGAGTAGAATATAGATTTGATGCTCAAAGATATACATATACAAAAATGCACATTTTTGAAAGTACAATTTATTTTGTGTTGGTGTTTTGACATGTTTAGTCTTGACACATGTTTCATATTTTTATACATTTTAATTAAAGTTAGAACTTGTATCTCCTTGCTGTACATATTTTTTTCCTCCTTCAAAATCTATACAAAATTATTTACAAAATTTTCTTAGTTTCTAAATAGACCTTGGTATTGGTTTTGGCCTAGGTCGGTCAATCGGGCGGTCGCACGTGCCTTTTACAGGTCAGGACAGTCAATTGCGTGGTCGACCAAACCTCTGGGAGAGGGGTGTGCATGTTGGTGCACATTCACGGTCGACCGACCAGTCGACCGCTTACCCCTACGGTCGACCGATGTGTCGACCGACTGTCATCATTTTGGTCTCAGTTAAATCGGTCGACCGAGCGGTCGATCGTAGGCCAACGGTCAATTTTTTCAGACAGGGTCGGTCGACCGGTCGGTCAACTGATAGAGTGCCAGAATGACAGTAACGGACAGATTTCAAAATCTGTCTTTTAAACATGTTTTTAAAATGTGGGTTTTTAAATTTTAAGGGTCAAATTCTTCCCTTTATGATCTGGTAAACTATTCTAAATATGTTTTTCTACAGCCTATATAAACGGTCATTGGGATTGAATTATCACAATAGCAAATTCTCTTGAAAATCAAGATTTTGCTTTTAAAGTAAAAAAGTTTTCAAAGTTTTCTTTTGTGCTTTCAATTCCAAAGTTTTAATTAAGTTTTCTTTTCTTATATTCTCTCTCTATTTTAATTTTTACTCTCATATACATCCTTGAGATTCAGATCTACTTTTTACTCTATAGGGATTTGTAAGAGAGTTATAAGAGAGTGTTTATGATCTCTTGATCACCAAGAGCTTGTAATCTCTATTGGCTTTGTGCTACCTCTGGTGTAGACGATTGAGTTGGGGAGTTGTGTACTTCGAAGTGTTGTAATTCCTTGTTGTAAGGTCCCTTTATGGAAGATTCGTTAGTGGATAATAAAATCCTTCACAGTGGTGAAGGCAGGGACGTAGAGTAGTGGCTCGAACCTCGAAACAAATCTTTCTTGTTTGCGATTGCTTTATTGTCTCTATTTCATTTACTTGTTTATTATTCATTCATTTTTTGTCGATCTTTACTCATTTCAACAAGAAAGCAATTGAGCACCTCAACTCTTATGTAGAGAAATTATGAGGAGAAGTTCAGAGCCCTTCACAAGGAATCTGACTTCATTTCTTATTTTGAGTGATAGTTTGCATCATATATTACGAATTGTTTAGAATTTGCATTTGATTAGTTTTACACCTATTCCCCCCCTTTAGGTGTGTTTTCAAATTATTCCAATCTTTTTTATAATATGGGGATTGGGGATAATATTGATTCAGATAAAACCAATCTGGCATACTTGGTTGGTTAAAGTTATGATATGCCGGGTTGGTAATATCAGAGTCGAAAGAGGTTGGTGTGAAGTATGGATCACTATATGCATTGGAATAATTATAATTGTAATTCATATCACATAGATGTCAAAAACAAAAATAAAAACAAAAACAAGCAAGTAAACAAACAAACAAACAAAACAAAAAATCTAGCCTAAGTTAGGGTAGACCTTTGACCTAGATGACTCCTAACTGGTTAAACTGTCCACGGGGGTATATTGTAAAATCTGAACACAAGTTAATCGACCAGGTAGGGGAAAGACCAGTGGGAGGTATCCGTGCCTAAACAACGGGCCTAATTAGGCCAAATCACTGTTCATTGAAGTTTCGCCTCTCAATCCCCAACCTTTGACACCGATTTGACAAGAGTCAAATTCTAATCAACTTCTCCCTTAGGTCAGTCTCCTATTGAGTCCGAGATATCCCTAGGGCCAACATCTACTCAGTTTTAAGTTAGGCTTGGGTTAGTGAGTGAGGAGATTGTTTATGGGCTAAGAGAGGGTAATGACTTTCCCACTTATCTTGTTTATAGAACAAGCCCTTAATTCAGTTTAGTGCAGTGTATAAGTATTTAGAAAAAGTAACACTCAAGCAATATTTCAAATAAGAATGAACCTTATACTAAATTTTATGCACACATACCTTGGCTCCAGCACTCTTCAACAATAAATAGAAAATATAACGAAATAGAGACGTGTCTAAATGCAAAGTAAAATTATTTTTATCATTTACAAGCAACAATTTACTGTTGAGGTCAGAAAAGTATGTATAGTGAGTTAAACAAGAAAATAAATAGCTGTAGAAATTTAACTTTGCAATTTAACTAACATGCAAAAAAAATACAGGTTAGTAGTTTACTCAGATTGCCACGGGAATGTGGCAAATCGGAGAGCTTCTGGGCTCTGCTTTCTTGTGCAGAGTCCAGGGCCACTTATATGTCCACTGCAGCAAAAATTTTCTTGATGTCTCCTTCTGTACACAAGAATAGAGAAAAAAGTTAACCAATAAAGTAGACAAAAAAAGAGTTACTTACCGTCCCTCCCCGGCAACAGCGCCAAAATTTGACTAAGTTTGACCTGCACAGAAAATACAGAATTTTAGAACTTAAGAAATAAAGTGCAAAGTACTCAATGCTACCGTGATAGCTAGTATCTATGTGGGTCATGATCCATAAGGAGGGACTTGCGATGGAAGCGTGTTGTAAGTTCTCTTTTAGTTTACTTAAAATGGTTAAAAGTTCTTCTCTTGTTCTTGTAAAAAAAGAAAAAGAATCTATTGTTAAGTTAAGAAGAAAGTGGTAGACTGATAAGGTGGAGAAAATGAAAAATGAATTTATACAAAAAAAGTGAAAATATTAAATATAAGAGAGTTGTGATTGGTGAAAATCTAAACTAAAGACTAAAAGAAAAGAAGAAACCCTAAAAGTACTTTCTTACCTCTTTCGATTGATGATTTACCTTGAATCCTTTGCAAAGACTTATCTCATCTTGAAGGCGAGCAAAGAATGACAAATAGTATCTTGTCCATTCTCAGACTTAAACTATGAACTTAAATGAAAACAAAAAATAAATAGAAACATCTATCGATCACTATAAGCCATCAAGAGCACTTGCAATGACAAGGCAAGTTCGATGCTATAGGTTTCATTTGGATTATCATCAAAAATCAGTAGAAGAAGAGTAAGAGAAGAAGAAGAGAAAGAAGAACATGAAAATGTAACTTTGATTCGATTCAAATAATAATTAAATAAAAGAAGAACTTACACCGGTGTCACCCTCAGTACAAGCTCCTCTCTCATTCCTCCATGAAACTCTTCTCTAATCTCAATTGCATAAATAAAATGAAAATTACATAAAAGAAAACTAAAAATATAAGTTATAAACTAGAGAATAGCTTAACCCATGTTCTATACTAAAAAATTCTCTTTGGCCTCAGAATTTGCAGGTATTTATAGCAAAAATACAACGGGGAGAGCGTCTGAAGATAAGGGGAGGAAACACTCCCCGTATCTCAACTATATTGCTGTGGAAATGCCGCTTTGGCCGCGTTTTCATGGCCTGGGTGTGGTCAGGTGGTCACACCTGGGGTGTGCAGCTCTCTGATTTCAGGATCCTTCTTTATCTTCTGCTAGATTTTCAGTTTGGGTCCTGAATTTGACGATATTGCTGTTGATCTTCAGTTCACCGAAATGGATTCATAAAAATCTGAATTTAATCGATTTTCATTTGGTGTTATCTCTCTGATTGCTCTGATCTTCAGCTGAACATTTGCCCTAATCTTTGATTTTGATTTAAGCTGAATTTTAGTGGGTTTTTGGCCCCTTTTTCTCTTCCCTCTCCTTTAGTAATGCCCCTGCAAATAATTAGACAAAAAGATAATTAAATAGCAGAGTAAATTAAACAAATAATATGGTAATGTGATGATAAATATGTGATATTGATGACCGATCAGTAGCCATGAATTTTCTTCTCTTTTTCCTTTGTTTTAAAAACTGATTTCAAAACTTTTTTATCATTTTTCTATCGTTGCTTTCCATTCTTTTTTTAGTTCACCATTGTTTTCATCTTTTCCACTACAAGTTCTTATCTTTTTCAATTTCCAAATCACTTCACCACACTTTCACTTTGTGTTTTACTTCACTTGTTTCTTGTTTTTTTACTTTACCTCTATTTTTGTTTGTTTTATCAATCCCACAACTACTTCTCTATTGTTTTCACTTTGCCAATTTCTTTGCCTTTTTCACCTATCACTTCTAGTGTTCTTTTCATTTTCTTTTCTCTTTCTTTAACAAAGAAAAACTTCTTAGCAATACAACGTGAACACAAATTATTAATGCTTCTATCGCCTTCTGTCCCTATGGATTCGACCCGTATCGCCTATATGCTATAATGGAAGTATCGAGGAAGCCAAAGCACTATACTTAAAATACATATTTCAAATACACACGTCTTCATGAATGGTTTATCCTTTTCAACCAAGCGACGATTTACAAAACTTGAAAACTCACTATCTAGTAAAAATTAAAACTTCAAGATCCATACTCAATTTGTCAAGTCACACCACAAGTAGAACTACCGACTTGGACAAGAGTATGGTATCCCTGATTCAGTCCCAAAATGATCCCCTTGATTGGTTAGAAGCACAAATGAAAAGTTTGGAAAACTCAATGAATGAGCAAATTCTCAAACTTTCAAACATCAATTCTTTTCTAGCCAACTTAATAGGAACCAAAAATCATGGTGTCTTGAAGACTTTGATCACGATTCAATTTCATCTCACTAACTTGAACTTGACCAATCTCAACCCTTGGACAAAGTGGCAAGTTTTACTTCAATGAGATTGAACTTGGTTGTGAATGTGAACCCGATCTTCAATTTTATGATCTAGTTTCAAACTTTGAATTTATGTTGACTACGGTGTCCTAACCCATTTGGACCCAATTTTTGAACCAACATTAATTCCAGTACCCATATATTATGAAATTGAATCACTTATTGTGGATAGTCACATTCATTTGATGGATCATGAATGTGAATTTAAGTTTTTTTATTGGATCTCACTCTTGAACTAAACCGACTCTCGAACCTAAACTTGATTTTCTCGAGCCGGTATTGGTTCCCGAACCTATCATTCTTGAGCTCAAATCAATCACTTCATCAAGTCACATTCTATTGTTAGACTAAGGTGTAGACAAATATGACTCTGAGATGGTATTCTAAGATTGGTCATATAACCGAGATAGTTTTAATGTTAGAGTCTTTGATGATCCTATTCACTTTGGAGATAATAACAATGTACATAAGAAAGAGACCACAAAAGGTGGGTTCCTTAATAATCCATAATATTTAGATTGGGTAGCAACGCTTGGCCCAATCTGATCACCACCAGAGCCACCACCTTGTGATAACATTTTGCTTTCCCTCTTTTCTTTTTCTTTTTCATGCATACATGCACTCATTCATACATTGAGCACAATGCATGAGATAGCTATGGGGGAGGATTTATTAACATACTAACATAGGTTTTTACTAACAATTTTTTTCCTTTAAAACTTTTTGAAAAAGAAAACAATATTTTAATTTATTTTTGTAAGTAATTAAGTTAATTTTAAGAAATAGGAAAATCATAGTTAAGATTTCTTAATACTTAGTCAAAATAAGACTATTTGTTTGATTTTTAGGATTAGGAGGAAAAAATTAGAAAAGTAATTTAGTCTTGATTTTTACCTTGATGAAATATGTATACTTTATATCACTTACACACTTAGAATTCAAAACAAAGACTCTTGTGCCTCAGAAAAAAATAATAATAATATATATATGAAAAATAAACAAATTTTAATTATTGATTAGCTAAGTGCTTTGGCCTAAGAAAGCCTTGGTATTTACGCGAAAAGTAATTAGATAAGTTTGAAAAAATAAAATAAAAAAATATATATAAATATAATATATTTACTAACACATCTAATTATCAATTAGTTAGGTATTAGGGCCTCATGAAGCCTTGATACTTACACAAAGAAAATTAGATGTGTTATACATATTAAAAAATGCTTAAAAGGCAACGAAGTGGTAATACTCTGAATCTTCTTTAAAAATATATATATATAAAGCACAGGAGTTGGAGCTGAAGAATCTGAGTCAAAATCCACAATCACATAGGTGCATATGACTTAAGGTAAAATAATAGACTAGATGAGAATGATCCTAAGACTTATAAATTACTTGATTTTTGCAAAAATAGTTCAAATATTTTCTCAATTTCAAAAATAAATTTTGAAAATACTAACACTTTAGTTTTCTTTCTTTTACAGATTTTGTGGGTGTAATTTGCTGAAAACCACATGAGACAAATCTCATCCTCTAAGAGAAACCTAGATGTTTAACGGCTTGTTGCGCGTGCTAAGTACAACCGTGATCCTTATGAAAGTGGATTAGGTTAGATTAGTTTTTTTATTGTTTGCTCGAGGACGATTAAAAGATAGGTGTGGGGTGTGATTGCATCTCAATTTTGCATTATTATTATCAATTTGCACATTTATCCTTGATTATTTTTTATTTAACTTTTCTATTTAACCCTCTTTTTGTTTATGGTGTATAGTTATTTAAAATAGAAAGATAAAGATGAAAGAAGCTTCTAATCTATTCAAACCTATCTAAATTTAGATTTCAATTAAATGAATTTGAAATCAAGAAAAAGATAAGGATTCAGAGATAATCCCTATCCTAAATTGAGATAAATGAGAAAATCAACTGAAATTTAGATTGCTTAATCTCTAAGTAAAAAGATAAAGAGAGAAAATTAAATTTAAACTCGGATTTAGACTGGACACTGATCGGCAAAAAGCAAGCACAAAAATAGGTAAAGGAATATGGGTGATGTTATTGCTGTTGCGATTCTTTCGCAGTAGCAAGGAGGCTCTACGGGTCGTATCCACAAGGAGGGAGAGCGATGAAAGCTTGATGTGGCTTCGTTTGTTCAAGAAAAGAGAAAGCTCTTTGTTTCAAATAAAGAATTTGAAAATAAAACAAGTTGGTTTCAAAGATTATTTTAGAATGATTTGGTGGTTTGTAAAAGTGATTTTTCTAGATGGTAAAAACGCATGACTAACTTTCTACTAAGTGCTCCCACTAATCTCTAACTTCTTGAAGATGAAGCCTCACGAATCATAGACAAGCACAACCCTTATGCATAGGAACTATTTACGTGAAAATCGAGTGAAAGTTCCTCCTTTAACTTTAGCTTTACACGTCAAAAACTTGAACATTCCCATATCAAGATCCAATTGAAGGCGAGAATATGGGAAGACACAAGTGCACTAATGGTATCGGCAAAGTTAAAAGAAAAATCTCTAACTTAGAAAAACAAACAAAGTTTAAACTTTATAGATCATCAAAAACCTATTAAGCATGAAATATAAGAGAGCTAATACTTGTTAGTAAGTTAGAGTTAGAACCCTCGTCTTAAGATGCCATAGCTCTTATTTGCACAAGGCTTGTTTGACACTATTGACTCATTTGGGTTATCAATCAAGTTGTTAGAGATTAGTGGGTTTGTGGTTAGTTAGCCATGCAACAAGAGAGTTAGTTAGACATGATAGTAAAAGAAACAAAAAGAGAAGAGGTAAAGAGGAGGAGAGTTACACTAGAACAAGGAAGTAAAAGCAAATGAAAAAATAACAAGTAATTGAAAAGAAGAAGAGAAGTAGTTACATGTATTAGATTGCCACCTTCAAATACAACTTTTAGACACTCTCTCTTTCACTCTAATGGCTAAACTAAAACTAGAAGAAGAAAGAAACAATAACAACTACAATCCTAAAAACAAGATAACAACAATGCTCTAAACTCTGGATCTGCTCCTCTTCAGACCCCAGGGGGTATTTATAGGCACCAGGGAAAATGGGGCCAGGGGGACAACCCCTGGCCCAAAGCCCGGGCGCGCCCACGCCCGTACGGCCGCGAAAATGCGGCCTAGGGCGCGTTTCTGCGGCCTTGCCAGGGCGGCGCGCGCCTGGCTTCGGACAGCGCGATGTCCCTTCTGTCTCTTGTCAGCTGGATCTTCTGGATTCGTGATTTGATGTCCTGGGCTGACAAAATTGCCTCCCTAAGGTCAATGGCTACTTGATAGGCCTTTAATCACCCATTAAATGGTAGGGTCTTCTTCTTCATTTGTACACCATGGACCTTGGATCAAGTAAGTAAAGCTTTATTAGCAGAATTTTATATCAAATAAGATGCGAAAGTGATACAAATCATGCAAAATTATAGACTAATCACACCCCCACACTTATCTTTTTGCTCGTCCCGAGCAAAACAAAAATAAGAAATTATTACACCACTTTTGCAGGTGACGCGATTGCACTGAGCATGTGCAACAAGCCTTTAAACCTCTAGGTTTCCCCTAGAGGAGGAGTGTTGTCTCTTGAGGATTTTTAGTGGATTGCACCCACAAAATCCAATAAGTGAAAAAAAAATATTTAGTTTGTTAGCAAACCTCTTTCAAGAAAAAGAAATCTCAATCATCTAAGTAAAAATGACCGAGTGATGTACGAATTAGGTTCAACCCTTATAAGTCCTTCAATACTTAGCCTTCATAAAAGAAGAAATTTCAGTTTTTCTTTAAATTTAGAAAGGATCTTGTACTTCTAACTCATTCTGTTATTTTGCTTTAGATAGATCTGCATAATGTGTAAGTGTGATGTGCTTGAGATTTTTCAACTCAACACTGAATATCATTTAATTTTATTAATATTCATCTATTATTCTTGGTTTTATTAGGCTTTCTACTTTACTCATGTAACACATATCAAACCGATGACTCCCAAACCAGATGGTTTTAGGGCACCAGGTGGAAAAATACCCCTTAGCTTAAATATGCAAGTAGAGTAGGCCACGAAATCAAGATTTACTTATATATTATATATATTTATTGTTGCTGTTTTTTTTTTTTTGGCGTGAGTAATCATGCTTCTTGAGGCACAATTATCCAGCATTTTTTTTTCAGAGTTGTGTCTCTAAATCCCAAGCATGTGTGTGTTGTTTATGCATATTCCACTAAGGCTAAATAAAAGGTATAAGTTATTTTCCTTATCCCTCCCAACTCTTAGTCAAACCAATATTTCATTTTTATTTAAGCTAAAATAAAGATTCCTTAATAAGGTTCCCTTAATTCTTACAACCTTTTGATATTTTTATAAAGAGTATGAAAATTCTGTTCTCATTCTTCTGTGTTTCTGAATCCAAATGACTCTGATAGCCTCGAAATTTCCTTGCCCTTGCTAGTGCCGTTTGATGGTTTATGGTGATGGATATCCATTTCTATGATAGTGTAGCTTGCCCTTTCATTTCATAGTGTAAATCGGGAATGGGGAAGATCCTAATTGTCATACTTCGCTCGCCTTCAAACAAAGGTACATCGTCGATACAGGTCAAAGGTAAGTAGACGTCGAAGAGTTAAGTACGTTTTTTTAGGTTTTAACTTTCTTTTCTTTTAATTTTAGTTTAGATCACCAACACCACAATCTCCAACTCTTTTACCACTCTTTTCAATTGCTTTGTATATATCCATTTTTCATTTTCTCCACCTTCTCAATCTATCACTTTCTTATTAACTCAACTGTAACTTATTTTTCTCTTTGTTTTAAAGAACAAAAAGAAGATCTTTAACCATTGATTGTAACTTAAAAGAGAGCTTGCTAAAAAAGCTTTCATCGTTAGTCCCTCCTTATGGATCACGACCCGCATAACCACTTGCTATCGCGGTAGAATTGAGTACCTTGCAATTTTATTTTGTATTTCTAAAATTTTATATTTTTTTGTGCAGGTAAAACCTCAATCAATATGCATGCCTGATCTAATCCTAGCAAAACAAGTGTTCTTGAAGGCACATGAGGATTAAAACTAGGTTAAATATTTATTTATACTTTTCAATGATTTTTCTTATCTTATGCTTGATTGACACCTTGATATTTTAATGTTAAATCTTGGTAAATGTTATTTCAAATATGATCTTGTTTCTATCTTATGTATCTTGCTTGATTTTGTGATAGATTATCATGTTAGGATTTAAAGTGAAGTAGATTCTAACATAGGTTAGTAAGTTAGTGGTGGTTGATGATTAGTTAGCCTAATTCTTTCTCTTTTCTAAACCTAGATTAAACATCAACCTATATATTCTTCTTTCCGCTTCTAACACTTAACAATTGAGTTCTTTTTCTTAGAAGAATACTTAACCAATTTAGTGTTTAAGGAGATACCGAAAAGCTTCTATCGCATTCCTCTCTGTGAATTTGACCCGCTTAGCCATTTACTACCGCAGATAAATTGTGAAAGACACAGACTCGACCGATATTCAGATAATATCCTTCTAACCTTAACCTCTCTCTATTTTCGACAATCAGTATTCAAATACTAGTAAGGCTTATAGAGCCTTAAGTAGGTCAACTTTGACTATTGAAGAGTCATTGCATGTTAAGTTTGAGGAATCTAATGCTTTTGTGAAGAATATTGTAGAGATTGATTTTTTAGATAAAGACATGGAGAAGATTGATCGGGGGAAAACCACGCACAAAAAGTGTAAGTTTTGAAATAAGATTTAAAGTGTGTGTGCTTTGGCTTCCTCGATACTTCCGTTATAGCAGAGAGGCTAAAATGATTCGAATCCACAAGGACGGGAGGCGATAGAAGCTTACACGGTATGTTCACGTGTATATTAACGGTTCTTCAATGTTTGAAAGAATGAAAAGAAAAGGAAACGAAGATTGAAAAGAGAAATACGGTGAAACACAAAGAAGTGGGAAACATAGAAGAAATAGTTTTGTGATTTTTGTTTGTATATCTAAAATAAAGTGAAAAAGAAAGAAAACTCATGGCTACTAACTACTAATGACTCCACCAACATACTAACCTCTTAGTGATAGTTGCCTCACATGTATCATTGGCCATCACTAGTCCTTGGTTCAAGAGCGTTTCAAAGCATGACCCATATGTAACTCATCACATCCAAACTCAACAAACAAGTACAAGCTACACTTAACCATCAAAACTAAACAAGAGTAAGCATGGAGTAAATAATGTTAGCTTGTTAGAGAGTTACAATGTTAGAGTGTTAGATCCATCATCATGAGCCATCAATGCCTCTTGCAAGAGCAAGGCCAAGTAAAGGCTATTACATTCATGTGGATTATCAAGTAAGAAGTTAGACTAGTTAGTGGTTAGTAGTTGTTGCCATGAGAGAAAACATTAGCTAAACATATAAAAGGAGTTAGAGAGAAGAAAATAAAAGGAGGTAAAGAGAGAACCTTTCATAGATTGTCACCTTCTATTACAAGAACTCTTGCTTTCCAACCATATATCACTCTCTCTCCTATTACAAGATCTACAAGAAATGAAAAATACAAAGAAAGAAGAAGAACTAACCTAACTAAACTACCCTAAACTACAACATGGAAAGAAACTATCCTAACTCTTTGTATATTTCCCTGAAGAAGAACCCCAGGGGGTATTTATAGGCACGAGGGAAAAGGGGGCCAGGGGGACAACCCCTAGCCCAATGCACGGGCCCGGCCGCGCCCGTACGGTCGCGAAAACGCGGCTATAGCCCCGTTTCTGCGGTTCTTCTAGAGCCGCGCGCGGCGCCTGCTGCCGCGCGCTGTCCCGTCTGTCCCCTGTCGGTTGTAGGTCCCGGTTTCTGGTTTGGACCCCTAGTTTTGACGAAACTGCTCTCCAAGGTCAATGGCTATATTATAGGCCTTTAATTACCCACCCATTAAATGGTGATTTAAAGTCTTCTTCTTCATTGCACACCATGGACCTACAAACATACAAGAGAGGTATTATTAGCAGAATTTAATATTAAATAAATGTGAAGATGTCTGATGGAATATGCAGTTTTAGAGACTAATCACACCCCCGCACTTATCTTTTGCTCGTCCCGAGCAAAACAAAAAACTAAAGGAATTATTACACCACTTTCGCAGGTGATGCGATTGCACTGAGCATGTGCAACAAGCCGTTAAACCTCTAGGTTTCCCTAGAGGAGGAGTTTTGTCTCCTGAAGGTTTTCAGCGGATTACACCCAAAAAATCCATAAAGAAAGAAATCAAACATTAGTATTTTGAAAACACAATTTTGAAATAGAGAAAAGTGTTAAAATATTTTTCTAAAAATATAAGTGATTCAAGGACATAGGTTAACCACAAAGTATTCTTCCTTAAATTAAGTCGAAATACAAAATCTTCTTATATATTAAATGTAAGAATTTAAAATTGAATTGATTCTTTGATCTTTCATAAAACTCTTAGAAAAATATGCACTTTGTGAACAGTGAAGGTTTTTGGGATATCGACTCAAACTTTTATGCATTGATTTTTGTATATTTATTTTTTTCTCTTTTTTTTCTTCTCTTAGTTTTCTTAGTCTTTCTTATTTACCCGGGTAGTGAGCCTTTAGCCGGTGACTCCCAAACCAGATGATCTTAGGGCACCAGATGAGAAAACATCCCTCTGACTTAAGGACTCGAGTAAACAAGGCCACAAAACTAAAGGGGATTATTTTTATTTTTGTCCACCATTTTAGGTGTGAATAATCATGCTTCCTGAGGTATAATTACCCAACTTCATTAAGTGATTTTTATTATCATTATATATAATATTTTTTATATATTTTTATGGCATTTTCAGTTTTGTTTCAATCCCAAAATTTGGGTAAGTGTGAAGTGCATAAATCTAAGGCAAAATTTAAGATCAAATTATCTTTCCAATCTTACTTCCTTATCCTAAAATTTAAACAAGATTTATTATTTTGACTCCGTTTAAAAATTCATAATTTTAGGTCTTCCTAATTTCTAAGATAATCTTAATTTTCTTAAAAAATAAATCAAAACTATTTATCTTGTTTCAAAAGTTTTGTAAAAAGAAAAAAAGAGTTTCTATACAAAATAAAATTTTAAAATTTTCCTAAAAAGAAATGTAAAAGAAAGAAAATTTAAAACTAACTATGTTAGTAAACTCTCCCCCACTCTTATCTCATGCATTGTCCTCAATGCATCGTGAATGTGTATATACATGAAACATATAGGAAAGAAAGAAAAATTAACTCATGGTGGTGGCTCCGGTGGTGATCTAATTGGGCCAAGCGTTGCTACCCAATCAGGATAATGTGGATCTTGAAGGAACCCACCAATGACCTCTCTAATATGACCCAATAAAAGAATGATTGACTGAATGATCTTATTTAAAAGTTTATCCCCATCTAATTTTCAATTTTCAAAAATAATTACTGAGTCATTTTCTTCAACAGTCTTGTCCAACAATGAAGTGTGATTTTTGAAGATGATTGATTTGGATTCAAATGGAACAGGAAAAAAAACCGATACCGACTCGAAAAATTGACTCAGATCAAGTCGAGATTCATAACGGGGAGTCAAAATTGGTTCATAAATAGGGTCCAAAGCAAGAATTAATGTTTACACACTTTCCCCATCAATGAAGTGTGATCATAAGATATTGGTGATTCAATTTCACAGTGTACTGGTACAAGATTCAATGTTGACTCCGGAATAGAGAAAAAATCTGGTAAAGATACCGGAGTCATTATGTAATCAAAAAGTGAAATGGAATCACCAAATGAGGTTCAAGATCACTTTTAAGCTCAAGTTCAATTTCAGGAAAAGGATAACTTGCTAAAATGTCAATGTGGTTCTCAAAATTTTGGGGAAGTTCAAATGGATGTAATGAAATTGAATCTTGATTTTTGTCCACAGAAGGAATGTGAGTTGGTGAAATGATCGATTCAAGTTCAGAAAGTATGGGAATCAAAACTGGCTCAAGAACGTTACATAGTTTAGTTAACACTACAGGAGTCGAGATTGATTCAAGGATTGGACTTGAATCGTTAAATTGAAGCTCAGGTTCACATTCATCTTCAAGTTTAATTTCAGAAAATGGATAACTTACCAAACTATCAAGAGGTTGATGTTGGTCAAGTTCAGGTTGGTATGATGAAATTGAAACTATATTTTCAAAATGACATTATTCTTGGGTCCAATCAGTAGAGTTAGGGATATAAGGATCGGTCAAAGGTCGACAAGAAAGACTTTCCTCGTTCTCATTGATCAAATTGTTCATTATCGAGTCTAACCTACTGCTAGACCGGGTAACAGAATTTGACTCTGAATCATGTCTTCCAGACTCTTTGCAATTGGTTGTTCTTAAAAGGTAAGTATGGAAGTTGATTTTGGAAATTGTGGTGAAATTGTGAGTCCATCAGATTTTGCGGTTGCTGCTCGGACTCACGCAAGAGTTTCATACTCAAGTCCAGCATTGATGGTTGTTCATTTAGAATTGGTGAGACTGGAAAAGATGATAGAACCTTGAAAATTTGGTTGAGATGATGAGTCCAACATATTTTAAAATCGTTGTACTTTTCACAAAAGACTTCCAAACGCTTTTCTAGCTCAGATTCTTCTTCAATTGGATGTTCTAGAAAAGAAGTATATGGAGTTTGATTTGGGAGGGATAGTGAATTGACCAATTTTGAATTTATTGTTAGGACTCAAGCATGGCCTCCATACTCCTTTCCAAATTGGATTATTCTTCAGGTTGTGGAACAGGAAAAGGAGTATATGAATCAAAATCAGGGAATGAATATTGTGAAAATTGTACACAAGGTGGTTGACAATTTGACTCGGGGGAGGTGAATCCCCATGAACTTGTGAAGAGTAAAAATTATTTTGAAAATTATAGTCGTAGGATTGGGGATATGGGTCATATTGAGTCGGATAATCCCAACTCGACATATATGATTGGTTCATATTGTACATAACCGGGTTGGAGTTATCCGAGTCAAATGAGGTCAGAGTGAAATATGGATTCATATTATGATTGAAAGAATTATTGTTGTTAAAATCTATTTCACAATATACAAAAAAAAAATAAACAAACAAATGAACAAACAAACAAAGATAAAGAAAAAGAAAACAAGCCTATGCTAGGGTTGACTTAGACCTAGACGACTCCTAACTGGTTAGACTGTCCATGGGGGTACATTGTCAGAATCTGACCACGAGTTAATCAGCCAGGTAAGGGCAAGATCAGTGGGAGGTATCCGTGCCGGAGCAACGGGCCTAATTATGCCAAACCACTATTCTTCGAGGTTTGCCTCTCAATCCCCACCTTAGATACCGATTTGACAAGAGCCAACTTCTAACAACTTCCCCCTTAGGTCAATCTCTTAAATGAGTCCGAGATGTCACTAGGGGCCAACGTCTAGCAATTTTTATTTAGGCTTGGGTTGTGTGAGTGGGGAGGTGATTTTTGGGCTAAGGGAGGGTAATGACTTCCCCACCTTATGTTGTATTAGGTTTTTTTCTTAGTTCAGTTCGTGCAAGTGTGCAATATAGATAAGAATGAACATACAAGAGAGTAAATCACCCACGTGTTTGTCCTAACTATATGCAATGCAAGATGTACACCTCCTATCAATATCACAACAACACAAGAATAAAATACAGTATATTAGAATGAAAATTAACACGTGCCTAGATGCAAATGTCTAAACCGTTTTAAAGCATCCAATTTCTGTATTTTAGTTCTTAAAATTATTTACAGTGCACAGGTAACAAAATTAGCAACAGAATATAAAAATATATAAGAATTTACCCAACCACACAAAAGCGAGTGTGGACTTCTGCAATGCTAAAAATTTAACCTGCACACCAAAAACAAAGAAGAAAAATTAACAAAAACGTGAAATCAAACCGTTCCTATCCCCAGTAAAGGCGCCAAAATTTAATCGGGGGAAAACCGCGCACAAAAAGTGTAAGTTTTGAAATCAAGATTTAAATTGTGTATGCTTTGGCTTCGTCGATACTTCCGTTATAGCATAGAGCTAAAACGAGTCGAATCCACAAGGACGGGAGGCGATAGACGCTTACACGGTATGTTCACGTGTATGTTAACGGTTCTTCAATGTTTGAAAGAATGAAAAGAAAAGGAAACAAAGAATGAAAAGAGAAGTACGGTGAAACACAAAGAAGTGGAAAACATAGAAGAAATAGTTTTCGTGGTTTTTATTTGTATATCTAAAACAAAGTGAAAAAGAAAGAAAACCCATGGCTACTAACTACTAATGACTCCACCAACATGCTAACCTCTTAGTATTAGTTGCCTCACATGTATCCGTCACTAGTCCTTGTTCAAGAGCGTTTCAAAGCATGACCCATATGTAACTCATCCCATCCAAACTCAACAAAACAAGTACAAGCTACACTTAAATCATTAAAACTAAACAAGAGTAAGCATGTAATAAAGTATTGTTAGCTTGTTAGAGAGTTAGGATGTTAGAGTGTTAGATCCATCATCATGAGCCATCAATGGCTCTTGCAAGAGCAAGGCCAAGTAGAGGATATTAGGTTCATGTGGATTATTAAGTAAGAAGTTAGCAAGTTAGTGGTTAGTAGTTAGTTGCCATGATAGAAAAGATTAGCTAAATATGTAAAAGGAGTTAGAGAGAAGAAAATAAAGAGGTAAAGAGAGAACCTTTCATAAATTGTCACCTTCTATTACAAGAACTCTTACTTTCCAACCATATACCACTCTCTCTTCTATTACAAGATCTACAAGAAATGAAAAATACAAAGAAAGAAGAAGAACTAACCTAAACTAAACTACCCTAAGTTACAACATGGAAAGAAACTACCCTAACTCTCTGTATATTTCCCTGAAGAAGAACCCCAGGGGGTATTTATAGACACGAGGGGAAAGGGGCTAGGGGACCCCTGGCCCAAAGAACGGGCGCGGACGCGCCCGTATGGTTGTGAAAACGTGACTATAGCCACGTTTTTGCGGCTCTTCTAGAGTCGAGCGTGCGGCGCCTGCTGCCGCGCGTTGTCCCGTTTGTCCTCTGTCAGTTGCAGTTCCCAGTTTCTTGTTTTGGGCCCCTGATTTTGACGAAACTGCTCTCCAAGGTTAATGGCTATATTATAGGCCTTTAATCACCCAATAAATGGTCATTTAGTGTCTTCTTCTTCATTGCTCACCATGGACCTAGAAACATACAAGAGAGGTATTATTAACAGAATTTAATATTAAATAAATGTGAAGATGTGGTATGAAATGTGCAGTTTTAGAGACTAATCAAAGATATCTTTGAAAAACTCACCATTGCAAGAAGATGACAAGCCAATAGGTGGTAAACGTGGTGAAGTTCAAGAAGCCAGTACCAAAGGATTGGAGATATGCAACAAGTCATCCTAAAGACCTCATCTTAGGTGTTGTATCCAAGGGTAACTACTCGCTCCAAACTTCATGATATTTGTGAGCATATTGCAATCATGTCTCATATTGAGCCCAAGAACATCCTCGAAATTGAGGTCAACTCATGTTGGTTAGTTGCAATGTAAGAAGAGCTCAATCAATTTGAGCACAACCAAGTCATTCATCTTGTTTCTAGGCCGCATGATAGACCAACTATTAGTACTAAATAGATCTTTAGGAATAAGTTGAATGAGTCAAAAAATGTTATTAGGAATAAAGCTAGTTAGTGGCTCAAGATTACACCTAAATTGAAGGTATCGATTTTGAGCAAATCTTTACACCAGTAGCACGACTTGAAGCCATACGGATGACACTTACCTTTTTCTTACAAAAATTTTAAGCTTTTGAAATGAATGTTAAAAATGCGTTTTTAATTGTTTCATCAAAGAGGAGGTCTATGTTGAACAACTTCAGGGTTTGTAGATCCTACACATCCGAATTTTGTTTTCAAACTTGAAAAGGCTTTATATGATTTAGAACAAGCTCCAAGAACTTAGTATGAAAGATTTAGTTATTTGCTTATTGAAAATGATTTTATTAAAGGAAAAGTTGAGCTACCTTATTTATAAATCATGTAAATGATGATATCTTGATAGTGCAAACATGCGTTGATGATATCATTTTCGGATCTAGTAATGAAAAGCTTTGTAAGAATTTTAAATCATGCATGAAAAAAGAGTTTGAAATGAGTATGATGAGAGGTTCAACTCTTTCCTTGGACTTCAAATCAAGCAAATAAGTGATGAGATCTTCGTCAATCAAGCCAAATCACAAGAGAGCTTATCAAGAAACTTGGGCTTGAAGATGCAAAAATTAGAAAGACTCTCATGTCTTCCACAACTAAACTTGATAAGGATGAACAAGGTAAAAATATTCATATTAAACTCTATCGTAGCATGATTGTAGCTTACTTTACTTGACGGCTAGTAGGCTGGACATTATGTTTAGTATTTGCTTGTGTGCTAGATTTCAATCTTATCTGAAAAAGTCTCATTTAATTGCGGTAAAACGCATTATTAGATATCTTAAGGGAACTATTGGAATAAACTTCTGGTATCCGAGGATGGGATAATTCTCAATGATAAGTTTTTTGAATGCTGACTATGCCGGTTATAGAGTGGATAGGAAGAGCACTAATAAAACTTGTCAATTTCTAGAAAATTGCCTTGTTTCATGGTCTTCCAAGAAAAAAATTCTATAGCCCACTCAGCCGTCTAGGCGGAGTATGTTGTAGTCGAGGCTTGTCGTGCACAAGTCCTTTGGATGAGACATACTCTCCTTGATTATGATTTGCATTATAATCATATCAAAATATTTTGCGATAATAATAGTACTATTCATATGACCAAAAATGCAAATCAATATAGTAAAACCAAGCACATAGAGATTCGATATCACTTTCTAAAGACCATTATGAGAAAAGATATATTGAAATTGATTATGCTTCTGCCAATTTTCATTTAGCGGAAATTTTTACTAAACAGCTTGACTTTAATAGATTTTCTTTCATTTGTGGTGAGTTAAATATTTGTATGATGGATTAAGTTTATGAGTTTTTCTTGGCTTTATAAGTTCTTGCATACTTATTCATAAAAAATTTCATTAATTGAGTTTTACTTTCAAATGAGTTCATGTAGATGTTCAAGTGATCCATTTTCCTATTTGGATTTTTTAAATATTGGTATCCCTCTTTTTGATATATGTCAAAAAAGGGGAGAAGCATTTAGTAGAGTTATTTGTTTATTTGTTTTGAGTTATTTATTTGTTTATTTATTTTTCATGCAATTACCTCTTATCCATTTTCTTGTTTGCATGCAATATTTCTATATTTATTTGTTGGTATCTTACTCTTTCTTGCATGCTTATTTATTGGTGGTTGGAGGCATGGAAGGAGGACGGCCCATTTATGCAAAATGTTCTATATTGCAAAATTCATACCCATATGCATATGACTTGCTTGTTATTGCTATATCTTTTAGCCATGTATGATTGAACTTGATATATAAGCATAATTTCAGGGAGAAGCTTTTCAAGCTCATCATTTGTGTTTGCTTAAATTACTCATGTTTTATCATTATCAAAAAGGGGGAGATTGTTGGCCCAATGGTACACTCTCCGGTTTTGTTTTGATGATTACAAAGCATATGAAGTTATTTGATACTAATCAAGTTCTAGTGTCTATAAGCTTACAGGGTTCAAGAGATTGAAAGTTGCTACATTCTTCCTCAGAAGGATGGTTTTGAAGAAATCAAGTTGATTCAAAGAAGGGATTCAAGCTCGGATGATCAAAAGCGTGTATTTTGAAGAAGTCCTCTTGATGAAAACTTAAAGAAAGTGTATGTAATATCCCTTATTAATAATACTGTAATCTTAATTTTTTAAGTATTTAATTTTGCTTTACTTATTATTTTATTATTATTATTTAAGTTGGTCCATACAGATTATTATTTTGAGATTTAAATATTTATTTGGCTTTATATATTATTAATATTAATTATTAATATTAGTAATAATTGTTACTATTATTATTTCATTTTGATTATTAGTTATCATTATTATTAGTGTTATTGTTATTTAATATTGATGTTGTTAATTATTATTGTTATTGCTAATCATTATGATTATTATTAAAGTATAATATTATTGTTATTGTTGTTATTATTATTTTTCATTTTTAGTATTGTCAATTTTGTTATTATTATTATTATCATAATTGTTTCCATAATTTCTTATCCCTTTACCCATTGCCATTTAATTCTATGCCCATTCTCTCTATCCATACCCATTATGCATTAACCTGAAACCCATCAACTCATAATACAATCCTCTATATAATCTTAATATTAACCTAAACCCTAACCCTAATCTATTTTAATCTTTTATCTCCAACTCACAGCCACCTCCCATCCTCCCCCTTCTCGCCAGGCCGTAAGCACAACCAGTGCTTCTCCTTCCCTCAGTCCCGCACTCCTCCTTGTCGTTGGAACTTCACTTTGGTCGTGCCCCTCCCTCTACAGTCACAGGTGATTAGTCTACAATTATGCATTATTATATCGCATTCCCTATCGATTTATGAATAAAATGTCAGTCTAAACCGTGTTTTGGTCTCTCTTACAGGTAAATCAAGAGTTTAAGGGTAAAGAAGTAATAAGAGCTTAATTAAACCCATTTTCGGGTAATTATATCCGCATTACTTGGAGGCCAAGCAAGGGAAACATCTAGAAGATGCATTGAATCTAGACCTTTGCTCACGTCAGACGAATATTCAGGCGAATTACTAGAAACTGGATATACCATGAAGTTATTAGAAGATATATCAAGATCCTCGCCAAAACCAGGGAGTTAACTCCATGGTTTTACCGCGGATCCGCGGCAACCACGGTAATGTGGTGGGCCCACGCGTCGATTTTCGACGCGTGGGCCCGTCTCGTCTTCCAGAAGTATTCTTCGCCTATATAAACCCCTGCAGAGGTCCAGAACGGGGCAGTTTTGGATTTTAGGCTAGGGTTTCTATGTTTTAGTGTAGTGTAGGTTGGTGTTCTTCCTTTCTTTTATTTTGTATCTTGTAGTAGGGCTGAGAGATTTAGAGAGAGATAGAGAGGGATTGATGTAATAGATGGTGACAACCCTATGTAAAGGTGCCTCCTTTCTTCTCCAATGTAATCTTCTCCATCTTCTACATGATGCTTGGCTAACTTTTCTTCTTCTCATGGCAATCTAACTACTAACCACTAACCATCTAACCACTTACTTGATAATCCACATGAATCTAATAGCCTCACAAGGCCTTGCTCTTGCAAGAGCCATTGATGGCTCATGATGATGGATTCTAACATTCTAACATTTTTAACACCTAACCCACTAACTTGCTAACTTGCAATGTCTTCTTTATTTCATGCTCACCTCTAACCGGTTTTGATGATTTAATAAGTAGCTTGCAACTTGTTAGTGGTATGGATGTGTTGTTTGAATGTAGAAGATCAATCTTATGGACCATGCTCTGTATCGTCTCTTGAAGCCAAGGATTAGTGATGACCAAGGATCCATGTGAGGCAACTATCACTAAGAGGTTAGCATAGTTAGTGGAGCAATTGGTAGTTAGTAGCCATGAGTTTGATTTTATCTTGTTTTAAAAACAATTTTCAAAACTCTTTTATCATTTTCCCATTGTTGTTTTCACCGCTTTCTTAGTTCGTCCTTGTTTCATTTTCTATTTTGTTTTCCAAACCACTTCTCATTTCTTTTAACATCGTTTCCATCGCCTTCTCCACCTACCACATGCTTGATTTTCTTTTCTTTTCTTTTTTTCTTTTCAAATTCTTTAAACAAAGAAGAACTGTTAACATACGACGAATAAGAACTGTTAATGCTTCTATCGCCTCCCGTCCCTGTGGATTCGACCCGTTGAGCCAATGCTATAACGGAAGTATCGAGGGAACATTAGCCATATACGCATTTTCACTGATTTTATAAAATACACGTTTTCGAGTGCTAGTTCCGCCCCGATCAAATTTTTGGCGCCATTGCCGGGGAACGGGAATGGTTTTGACTTCACGTTTTTGTTAACATTTTTCTTCTCTGTTTTGGTATGCAGGATATTCTTTACAGGATTTTAATATTGTAGAACAAACACTAGCTTTGCATCTCCCTGCTCTAGAAAGTAGGGACCCAGCTTCTAAAGAAAAGCCGCGCAAACGCGACATTTGTCGCGCCAACGCGGCTAATTTGTGATAATTGTATATCTTGTTGTGCTGGGCTGTGTTCATTGTAATAGCTAGTTGATCTGTACTATTACTTTCCTACTTTGATTGCCTAAACACCACAATAAATTAAAGAACTAAAATACGGTATTTGGACGCTTTTAAAATGGTTTAGACATTTGCATTTAGGCACGTGTCAATTCAATTCCAATATACTGTATTTTGTTCTGTTGTTGTGATCTGGATTGAGGGTACATATGGCATTGCATATAGCACAGGACAAACACGTGGGTGATTTACTCGCTTTGTGTTATATTCTTGTCTATATTGCACACTTGCACGAATTGAACTTAAGGGCATAACCCAATACAAGATAAGGTGGGGATTTCATCACCCTTCCTTAGCCTAAAAACCACCTCCCCACTCACACAACCCAAGCCCTAATAAAAATTGACAGACGTTGGCCCCTAGGGACATCTCGGACTCATTAAGAGATTGACTGAGGGTGGAACTTATTTTGAATCTTACTCTTGTGAAATCGGTGTCTAAGGTTGGGGATTAAGAGGTTACGCCTCGAAGATACCGTGGTTTGGCGTAATTAAGGCCCGTTGCTTACGCATGGATACTTCCCACCGTATTTTGCCCCTACCTGGCCGATTAGCTTGTGGTCGGATTCGAGCAACAACCTCCCTCGGGTAATCGAACAGTTAGGAGTCGTCTAGGTCTAGGTCAACCTTGATATAGGCTTGGTTTTGATTTTTTTTCTTTTTGTTTGTTGTTTGCTTTTTCTTTTTTGTTTGTGATTGTTTGTGAAATGGAATTCAACAATAACAATTCTTTCAATCCTAATATGAATCCATATTTCACACCGACCCCATTCAATTCGGATAATTCCAACCCGATTTTTCACAATATGAACCAACCAAATACACCGGTTGGCCTTATCCGAATTAATACAACCCATACCCACAATCTTATGACTATAATTTTCAAAATAATTTGAACTCTTCACAGAGTCAATGGGGATTCACCTCCCCGAGTTAAATTTTCAACCTCCTTGTCCACTGTACCCATCATGTCCACAATTTACACAATATTCCTTCCCTGATTTCGCTTCCTATACTCCTTTTTCTGGACCTCCCATTGAAGAAAAATCCGAGTTAGAAAAGAGTATAAAAGTCATTCTACAAGAGGCCGAGCGACAACGTCAGAAAATGTTGGCCTTTCCAATTCCACAATATTTTCAAGAGTCTTACTCAGTTCCACCTCCTCATAATGAACAACCATCTGCCCTGAAAACGAGTAAAGAACTCTTGTGTGAGTCCAAGCTTCAATCTCCAAACATTTTGGACTCACATTCTTCAGAAAATTTCCAAAACCAAGATTCTTATACTCCCATTCTAGAGCATCCACATGCAGAAAAATCAAGTCTAGAAAAGAGTATAGAAATCTTGCAGGAGTCTGCGTTACAATTTCAAAAATCTTCTTCTCAGTCTATTGATAAGTTGGAAACACAATTGTGTAAATTGGTTAACATTTATAAGAGTGAAGAAACTCTCTCTTCTCCACTTTTGACCAATTCAAATATATCTAACTCTATCAATTTGACCCATGACTCTTGTTGTTTTGAAAACCAAGATTCCTACACTCCTTTTCTAGAACGACCAATTGAAGATACATCACATCTAGAAAAGAGTATAGAAGTCTTGTAAGAGTCCGCGCTAAAATTTCAAAAATCTTCTATCGAGTCTATCAATAGGTTGGAAACACAATTGAGTCAATTGGTTAGCATTTATAGGAATGAGAAAAACTCTATCTTGTCAACCTTTGACCAATTCAGCTATCCCAAACTCTATTGATCTGACCCAGACTCTTGTTATTTTGAAAATCAAGATTCAATTTCAGCACACCCACCTGAACTTGTCCAAACTTCAAATCCCATTGACATTTTGGCAAGATATCCTTTTCATGAAATTGAATTTGAGCATGAATATGATCCTGAACTTCAACTTGGTAATTCAATTTCACTTCCTGACTCAATATTGACTTAGGTGTTTTTACCTTAATTCAGGCATTTTCCCGAGTCAGTATTGGATCCAGTGCCAGTCCATTGTGACATTGAATCACCAATTTTTTATGATCATCATATTAAACTTGACCAATTTCATACTTTTGAAAGTCCCATTGACAAATTAGCAAGTTCTCATTTTTATAAAATTGAACTCAATGAAGAATGTGACTTCGATCCTCAAATTTGAGATCCAGTTCAAATTCCTGAATCAATATTGACTCCTATTTTGTTACCCAATTTGAGCAATATTTTAGAGTCAGTTTTGATTCCATACCTGTCATTCTTGAACTTGAATCACCAATCTTCGAAAGTCACATTCCATCATGGGGAAATGCATGTGGACTTGAGTTTCAACTTCTTGATTTGGACTCACTTCCTAAACCAATCTTGACTCCTAAACCTTTACTTGACTTAAGTCTTTTTCCTGAGTCAGTATTAGTTCCTGTATTTCCTGAGTCCAAATCAATCATTCCATTCTGGGACAAGGGTCTTGATAAATTTGACTCTGAAATTATTTTAAAAATTTGGAAATTAGATGGGGTAAAACTCTTAATAAAAATCATACATATATACATAATTTTAGTGAGTTGTATTCTAGAGGTCTCTGGTGGGTTCCTCCGGATTCCACGCAAATTGGATTGGGCCGCATTTCGTGGACCAATCAGACCACCACCAGAATCACCACCTTAAGGTAATTTTTTTCTTCCCTCTCTATTTGTTTCAGGCATACATACATCACGATGCATTGAGGACAATGCATGAGATAAGTGTGGGGGAGGGTTTACTGACATAGGTTTCTTAGATTTTCTTTCTTTACACTTCTTTTGGGATACTTTTTGTATAGAATCTTTCCCTTTCTTTAAAAACTTTTTGAAACAAGAGACAAAGTTTTGATCTATTTTTAAGAAAATTAAGATGATCTTAGAAATTAGAAAAGCCTTAATTATGACATCTTAAACCTAGTCGAATAATAGATCTTATTTAAAATTATAGGTTAAGTATAAAAGATTGGGGAGATAATTTTATCTTGAATTTTTTGCCTTAGATAGTATGCACTTCACACTTACACAATTTTTGGGATAGAAACAAAGACCTAAAATGTCATAAAGCAAAAATAAATAAAAAGAAAAAATATATGAATAAAAAATTCACTTATTAAGCTGGATAATTATGCCTCAAGAAGTATGATTATTCGCGCCTAACGGTGGTCAAAGAAAACAAATAATCCCCCTTAGTTTTGTGGCCTTGTTTACTCGAGTCCTTAAACCCGAGGGATGTTTTCTCATCTGGTGCCCTAAAACTGTCTGGTCTGGGAGTCATCGGTTATAGGCTCGCTACATGGGTGAACTAGAAAGCCTAAAAAACTAAGGGAAGAAAAAAAAGAAGAAAAAGAAAAATATAAAATAAATGGCTTGATGGTTAGAGTTGAAATCCCAGAAATCTTCACTATCACAAAGTGCATATTATCTAGGTTTTATGAAAGATAAATATTCAATTCAATTTTGATTTCTTACCTAATTGAAGACAAGATCTTGTATAGAGACTAAGTTTAAGGAAGAATAATTTTTGGTGGACTTATGACCTTAGATCGCTTATATTTTTACAAAAATATCTTGAAAAACTTGTCTCTCTTTCAAAATGTGTTTTCAAAATACTAACATTTGTCTTCTTTCTTTATGAATTTTGTGGTGCAATCCGCTGAAAATCCTCAGGAGACAACACTCCTCCTCTAGGGGTAACCTAGAGGTTTAACGGCTTGTTGCACACGCTCAGTGCAATCGCGTCACCTGTGAAAGTGGTGTAATAACATTTGTAGTATAGTTTTCTTTTTCTTGTTTTGCTCGGGACGAGCAAAAGATAAGTGTGGGGGTGTGATTAGCTACAATTATGCATTATTATATCACATTCCCTACCGATTTATGAATAAAATGTCGGTCTAAACCGTGTTTGGTCTCTCTTGCAGGTAAATCAAGGGTTTAAGGGCAAAGAAGTAATAAGAGCTTAATTAAACCCATTTTCGGGTAATTAAATCCGCATTACTTGGAGGCCAAGCAAGGGAAACATCTAGAAGATGCATTGAATCTAGACCATTGCTCACGTCAGACGAATATTCGGGCGAAATTACCAGAAACTGGATATACCATGAAGTTACTAGAAGATATATCAAGATCCTCGCCAAAACCAGGGAGTTAACTCCCTGGTTTTGCCACGGATCCGCGGCAATGTGGTGGGCCCACGCGTCGATTTTTGACGCGTGGGCCCGTCTCGTCTTCCAGAAGTATCTTTCGACTATATAAACCCCTGCAGAGGTCCAGAACGGGGCAGTTTTTGATTTTAGGCAAGGTTTCTATATTTTAGTGTAGTGTAGGTAGGTGTTCTTCCTTTCTTTTATTTTGTATCTTGTAGTAGGGCTGAGAGATTCAGAGAGAGATAAGAGGGATTGATGTAATAGATGGTGACAATCTATGTAAAGGTGTCTCCTTTCTTCTCCAATGTAATCTTCTCCTTCTTCTACATGATGCTTGGCTAACTATTCTTCTTCTCATGGCAATCTAAATACTAACCACTAACCATCTAACCACTTACTTGATAATCCACATGAATCTAATAGCCTCATAAGGCCTTGCTCTTGCAAGAGCCATTGATGGCTCATGATGATGGATTCTAACATTCTAACATTTCTAACACCTAACCAAATAACTTGCTAACTTGCAATGTCTTCTTTATTTCATTCTCACATCTAACCGGTTTTGATGATTTAATAAGTAGTTTGCAACTTGTTAGTGGTATGGATGTGTTGTTTGAATGTAGAAGATCAATCTTATGGACCATGCTCTGTATCGTCTCTTGAAGCCAAGGATTAGTGATGGCTAAGGATCCATGTGAGGCAACTATCACTAAGAGGTTAGCATGGTTAGTGGAGCAATTGGTAGTTAGTAGCCATGAGTTTGATTTTATCTTGTTTTAAAAACAATTTTCAAAACTCTTTTATCATTTTCCCATTGTTGTTTTCACCGCTTTCTTAGTTCGTCCTTGTTTCATTTTCTATTTTGTTTTCCAAACCACTTCTCTTTTCTTTTAACATCGTTTCCATCGCCTTCTCCACCTACCACATGCTTGATTTCCTTTTCTTTTCTTTTATTTTCTTTTTCTAATTCTTTAAACAAAGAAGAACTGTTAACATACGACGTGAATAAGAACTGTTAATGCTTCTATCGCCTCCCGTCCCTGTGGATTCGACCCGTTGAGCCAATGCTATAACGGAAGTATCGAGGGAACATTAGCACATATACGCATTTTCACTGATTTTATAAAATACACGTTTTCGAGTGCTAGTTTCGCCCCGATCAACAGGCTCAACACTAGGGCCGAACCCACCTCTTCCTCTGGTAGCCTCTAGGGGCCTGTCCTCCTCCTATCACCCATCTTCCCTTGGCCGGAGACAACACACCACCCTTCCCCACCGTGTGCCTACCCTGGTCGAGCACCCGATGCAAGGCAATGCACTCCCCCATGCCATCCTTCTTCTTTCCTCCACACACCCTCGCTGGAGCTCGAGACTCACCAGGGCTGAGCCACCCCCATCTCTTTACCGAGCTCGCAGTCTGCCTCCTCCGCGGGCCGCCGTCGATGGCCATCATGACCGGCAGCACCCTGCATGAGTATTTCCCCTCCCTCTTTCTATTCTCTCTCTTCATATATAAAATGTGTATGTGTGTATGTGTTATAATGTGTGTGTTGGGTTTAATTATGTGTCTATGAATGAATTGTATTTATATTTGTGTGTGTATATGTGTAGGTATGTGTGTGATAATGTGTGTGTGTGTGTGCGCTTGCGTGAGTGTGTGTTAGATGAATATGTATATTATGTAAATGTGTGAGTATGATTTGAGTGTGTGCATGAGAGAGTGTGTGTGTGTGTGTGTCTGTATTGTGCATGTGGGGCAATATGTATGCACTGTGAGTATGCTATGTATATGTTTTAATTCCCCTCCCTCTCTGTGTATGGTTGCGTGTTACAGTGATTATGGACTCGTGATTGACAGAGAAAAAGAGAGTAGAAAGTAAAAATTAAGGTTAAGATTTTTCTGTTTTCTCACAATTAATCCGCTGTAGTAAGAGTTAAATGGGTCGATCCGCAAGGAGAGATGCAATGCAAACTTTTTGATACGTTCTCTCTGTGTAAAACTTGAAAATACAAGATGATGGTTAGAGTTAATTTAAATAGAAAGAGGGATCATAGCCCACTAATCATCTACTACAACCAAGCACTACTCTAAAGATTAACCTAGATTATTAACAATAAATACATATTAATCTTATAAAGATTAAGCCTAGAATATTACTTCAAAATCAAGTAAGAAAAGCAAGATAAAAAGTAAATCCTAATTAAAATACACTAAATAAAATTAAACATTAGTTTATCAAAGTCTCAAAGTATAGCATAAGAAAAGTTATTTTAGCCTTAATATTAAGCTATCAAGGTATCTAAGTATAAACTAAGAATAACCGTTAAATAAGTATACCCAAAACTAGTTTAATATAATTCATCACTAATCTTCAAGAATTATTAACTAATCCTAGGGTTTTAAATAGGCACAGAGTTCAATCAATTTATCTTATAGAACCCGATTTTAGTTGGTGGAGAGATTAATTAGCTACGAGAGAATTAGTTACCCATATTAATGGTGGAATTAAGCATGGTATTTGAAAGTTGCATAAAAGAAATTAAACCTAGAATTGAAGAACACAAAGTAAATTAGCAAAAAAAGATATTGAAGAAAATAAGAACATTTATTGAATTTGTCACCAATCTAGTACAAAAGCCTTCTCTTCTTCAACGTAAAAATCTAGAAAATACAACGGAAATTCAGAAAGAAAAGATGATCTAAAGAAAACCCTAAACATAATTCTCTGAGATGCCCTCTTTTGTTGCTCTTCAGAAGTATCTATAGGAGATCCTAGAAGTAGAGTCCAGTAGGACACTTCCCCCCAATCTGACATGGCCAACCCTCAGGATTACGACATTTCCGTGGCAATTTAGGGGAAAACGCGACACTTTTGAAGGGTCAGAGCACGTGTTTTGGCTCGTGGCTTCATCTTGTCCATCCATCTGGGGATCTATCCTTAAAATCTTCATTGGTATTCTGGAATTTAAAATAACATTGTTTCCTAGATTACTTAGAAAACAAGTTATCTATAACTCTAAATTTTAAACTTGAATTTTCTTCTTTATCTTTGACTTGGGGATTAAGAACTTAATTTAAATTCACTTTCTCCTTTATCTCCGAATTAGGATAGGATAATTTTTGAATTAACTTGGGCTTGATGAGCTCTTGGGCTCCTCTTTAACTTATGAGCTTCTTCTGGGCTCTTTTCTTTTCTTTTTTTAATTAATGAGGCCTGTACATTACTAAAAGATAAAATGATTAGATAACAGTGCTTTATAAAAATAAACATGAAAATGTGACAAATTTTGCACTTTTGATGAACAATCACACCCCACACCTATCTTTTAATCGTTCTCGAGTAAAACAAAAAAGAAAAGTCTAAACTAATCTAATCTAAACTAACTTACTTTTGTAGGAATCACGGTTGCACTTAGCATGTGCAACAAATCGTTAAACCTCTAGGTTACCCCCTACAGGAAGAGTATTGTCTCGTGAAGGTTTTAGTAAATTACACCCACAAAATCCATAAAAGAAATGATCACCAGATTATTCATTCTTCTACTTAGTCTTTATGCAAATATTCATTATCAATCTAGGTTAGAATTAAAGTTGAATTTCTCACATAGTCTATTATTTTACCCTATGTCATATGCACCCTTATGACCGTGAATTTTTGTAAGATCTATAGACAAGGCAACACAAATACTAGGGGGTGAATAGTGTTTATAAACTTTTAAAAATAAACTACTTGCAGGAAAGTAAATGTACAAAAAAAATCTCAGAAAAATGCAAACGCAAACACAAGAGATTTTATCCTGGTTCGGTTCTTGTGACCTACGTCCAGTCCCCAAGTAACCCACTTAAGATTTTCCTTATCCTGATTTTGATACACCCCAAAATCAACTCCTTATACACCACTTGACAAAACAACCTTTGCCAAATCTGTACAACTCTTCTCTATACCAAAGAGACAACAATTCTTTGAATGAATGCAATGAATCTTATGAGCCATAAATCTTGTACATGATTGTGAACAAGGTCTCTTATAGGTGGACTCTCAGAAATCTTCACAATAGGATTGGAATTGTGTGAAGAACAGAAAGTAGAAGCAAGTTTTCTGAAAAACAGAATTTTTGAACATAGTTTTGGATAGAAAACTTATGTTTTGAATTGGTGAATTCATCCTAGGACAACATCCCTATTTATAGGTGAAATCAATGATCAGTTAGGGAAGTTATCGACTCAAATTTGAAATTTAGAACGTTAGAAAAAAACACCAGAAATCAATAACTGAATAACAGTCAGAAACTACTATTAGTCGACTAGGGTCTGTAGGGTAGTCGACTAGTAGAACAATTTTTGCCTGGGTTAGTCGACTAGTCAAGAGATCAAGTCGACTATATCAAGATTGATACGGATGATAGGTTTCTAAAAACTATAATTAGTTGACTAGCAGAAAGGATTAGTCAACTATAACTTGAATTAGTCGACTAGCAGTGATGGTAAGTCGACTAATACTGCTAACAGACAACAAACAAAGAACTGATATATTTTTATGGAAGGACTTAGCCGACTATATGAAGGATCAAGTCGACTGGAAGATATGTTAGAAGACTAGACTAGGGTATAAGTCGACTATATAACTATATTGTGTGTGTGATCAAGGCTTTTAATAAAAATTCTAAAAATACACAAAAATAGTCAAAATCTTTGTATGAGCTTGAGCAACCAGAACTCAGTATAAACTCTAGAGATAGAGCTCTAATGCATCTATGGCACTTTTTTTATCCATCATTAAAATCTATCAAACTTAAAGTTTCAACATTCTCCCCCTTTTTGATGATGACAACCGGTGCACACGAAAACTCCCCCTGCAGAGAAACTCCCCCTGTAGTGAACAGGTTATAACAAATGTATATATAATAAGTCTTCTTGTTCTCCTCTTGCATGAGACATAAAATATAGCCATATCCATATATCGTATCCATATATCTTTGCCATATATCTTCACAACATAGCACACATATAACTTTAAACTTTCTCCCCCTTTGTCATTAACAAAAAAGAAATATCACAGATCATAAAGATAGACATTAACAACTAACGTTGTCATAACATAACAGAAAATATCAATTAGTACACTAGAAAACCAAAAGAGTCATAGCAAAAAGAAAATACAAAAAAAATTGCAAGAACTCCAAAAAATATGTAGCAACACAAAAACAAATCCAATGCCATGTCCATCAAATGTTGGATCCGGGAGGAGGAGGTGGTGGAAAATGGGTCTTGAGGAGATCCAGAATTCCCATTTGGGTGGCTTCAAAAGACTCCTTCTTCAGTTGCATATTCATAAAATCTTTCATAAGTAGAGATTGATTTGTGAGCAATGCAGACTGAGAGTTGAGCATAGATTATTGTTGGCTTGAAGAGTCAAAATTTCAGCAGAAATAGAGTTGTAGAAGACATCAGGAAATGAAGGAGGTGGTTCAGAGGAAGGGGGTTCAGTAATGGAGGTTTAATGAAGGAGGAAGAAACTTGAGTAGAACTTTATGGAGGAGGAGAGGGTGGATGTTGAGATTGTGGTGGAGGTTGAGGAAAGTCATGAAGTTTCATACGATAAATAATGGCACGATCAAATAGCTCGAAAACTTTGACGACACTTGTTTCGGAAGCAAGATCTATTTTAAAATTTCGAAACACATGAGAAAGAAAGGCTCCATACGGTAAGAAGGAAGTATGTTCCTTGAGAAGATTATCAAAATTTATCTTAGCCTAATTACCTTCTAGTCCAGCCATGATGGCATAGACACAAGTTGCGAAATCACGGAATAATAGTTATAACTCTCAATATTTGGGCATATATTATAGACAAGGATACAACCAATTAGACGAGAAATAGGTTTTAATTTATTGTTAGTCATTGGTAGTCCTTGACCTGAAAGAAAGATATTTGATAAGACCTCATCATCATCCATATCAATGGCATTAAGAGATAGGCCGTGATATGGAATAGAAAGAATAAGATCTAAAGATTTTGGGGATAACTTGATATGCACACCTTTAATCAGAGAATAGATATGAACATTATCACCATTATCTTCATAGGTTAAATTTGTGTAAAAAAAGAAGATCAAGAAGGGATAATACCCTTGCCTAGATTTAGTAGAAAACATAGTATAAAGATCAGAATTTTGAAGATAAGAGACAATATCATATTCATGAAAGTCTTCATACTTAACAAATCTACTAGGCAAGATTTCTAGCTGAGAAATTCTTAAGTAATCATCTTCTATGGCAGGATTTTTAAGAAAAGTTCTAAAATCTGTTTGAGAGGAAGATAAAGGTGTAAATTTAGATTTCTTAGATCTAGACATGATTAGATCTGAAATTAAGATTGAGAAAGCAGAATTGGAAGTAAAATACAAAGAATACCCAGAAATTGGAAGGAAAAAGATTGGTTTCTGCTGCTGCTGCGGCTAGAGAGAAGAAGCAGGTAAAAACAAGGGTTTCGATAAGGGAAAAGGGTAAATATGAGAAGTAAAACCAAGATTAACGGTTAGGATGGAAAATAGGTAGAGATTGGATCCAAAAATTATGAAATGGGTCGGGTTTGAAAGTCAAAAAACCAATAACAGAACACAGATTTATACAGGGCTAGTTGACTTGGGTTTATGATTAGTCGACTAATCCTCCAATTAGTCGACTAATTGGTCGATATAGTTGACTAACTCTGAATAGCTCAAAAATATCATGTTTTTGTTTGATAACATTAGTCGACTGGACATCTGTTAAGTCGACTAGTAACTTATCAAGTCGACTAATAGACTTTGTTAAGTCGACTAAAAATTAAAAAATGCATTAAACATATCTGAAAAAATATTTAAATATCAGAAATATTGCAAATACCCAAATCTCTTCATAATCTCATAAAAATATCTTCTTTAAGAGGTTTTATAAAAATATCTGTAATTTGATTATCAGTTGATATAAAATTTAGTGAAATATCACCTTCTAAAGTATGACCACGTAAAAAATATTGTCTAATATCAATATGGTTTTTACGTGAATGATGAATTGGATTTTTAGATAAGTTAATAGCACTGGTATTATCGCACATAATAAGTGAATTTGTGATAGACATACCATAATCAAATAATGTTTGTTTCATCCATAAAATCTGAGCACACGCAACACTAGCAGCGATATATTCTGCTTCGGTTGTTGAGAATGATACAAAATTTTATTTTTACTAAACTATGATACTAGTGAATATCCCAAAAAGTGACACATACCACTAGTACTCTTCCGATCAGATTTACATCCAGAAAAATCAGCATCACTATATGATAGTAAATCATATGTGCTTGATTTTAGATAAAATAAACCATAGTTGACTGTGTTATTAATATATCAAAAAATCCTTTTCACTGATTTAAGGTGTGATTCCTTAGGATTTGATTGATATCTAGCACATAAGCAAACACTGAATATAATATTAGGTCTACTTGAAGTAATATATGAAAGTACACCTAGAGGGGGGGTGAATAGGTGTACGGCTAATCTAATGAACTAAATGCGGAAATTTAAAACTAATTGCAACTACACTTAATACAACCAACGAGTGTAGCCGAATTCCCGGTGAAGGGCTCTGGACTAACTCCTCTTAATTCCTCTAAATAAGAGTTGAGGCACTATATGAAGCTCTCGTGGTTAAGCACAAGTGAGGCACACACAAACAAGCCAAGCATATAATATATGAATGATGCAAGGCACAAATAAAAGAGAGAGAGTTAGAGTCAATGGATCAAACGCAAACAACGAGATTTGTTTCGAGGTTTGAGCACCCAGCTCTACGTCCCCGCCTTCACACAGAAGTATTTCCAATCCACTAACTTGTCCACACAGGACTCCCACACAGGGAACCTCCACCGAGGATTTGGGGCAACTACAACCGGGAGTACACAAATCCTCTCTCAACCAATACAACCTCTCACTAGAGGCTAGGCACAAAGCCACACAAACACCACCTCACACAAGAGGGTAGGCACTTAGCCAATACAACACAATCACCTCACACTTGAGGGATTCCAACACAAACTCTACCTCACACTAGAGGGAGCCAAAACACCAATCTCCACCTCTCACTAGAGGGAGCCAACCACCACTCCAAAGATCAAACTCTACACAAGAGGGATACCCACAATCACCTCTCACTAGAGGGATATCACAAACAAGGAGGGTTACAACTTGGTGATCAAAAGACCACAAACCAATACTTTTCCACAAAAATAATGATCCTATAGAAAGGATAGAATGATATAGCTCAAGTGTGGAAAACAAAGTGTTTTGAACAAAGAAAATCACTTGGGAAAAACTCCAAATAGATATAGAATTTTAGACCAAAAATCAAATTCCCAAAAGACTATTTTCTTTGAAATAAAAATACTTTTAAAAACAAATGAAGATAAGAATTTGAAGCTCTAAAAACTCCTTTTGAAACTTGAAATAAACACTAGGAACTCTGAAAATTTTTGGCTCTTAAAACTTGTTGAGAAACTCTCTCAACATGGGGTATATAAAGGCCCCATGAAAAACTAGCCGTTGGGGCTGTTTTTCAGCCCTGGCGGCTGACGGTCGACCGGCCCGATCGACCGCCAACGGTCAAAAATTTGACCGTTGGGGCAGCGGTCGACCGACCCGGTCGACCGTGGCCTGGAACAGAGAGCAGAGCTCTCTGCTGGTCGACCGACCCGTTCGACCGGAGCTTTCCAGAGAGCAGAAGGTCTCTGGCGGTCGACCGGGTCGGTCGACCGGCCCTCCAGCCAAAACAGGCGTGCACATTCTGTGCACGTCGGTCGACCGACTCGGTCGACCGGTCCGGTCGACCGGCAGAAGCCAGAAACAAGATATTCAGTACTTAAAACTTGGGTTTTTATTATCTTATAAAATCTCATAAAAACTCTAAAAACCCACAAAGATCAGTTCTTATATAATCTTTGATATACAAACTTGTTTGAGTAAAAATCAAACCAAGTTACAAACATTTTGAACTCTTTTTGTGTTATGAAAATTTTGCCGAAAACCAAATTCTGTATTTTCTAAAACTTGGATTTTTGAATTGAAAAATCGTTTTGTCCAAAACTCATCCAAATACAAAAACATGAAATTTGAAACAACTTGAAGCATGTTGTATATGGATATAATCCAATATACATGAAAGATATATATATATCATTGTTTTTGACTTAAAATCCAAAAAAATACGTTTTGATAAAATGCCAAAACTCCAAACTCATGAAATAGACTATCAAACTAAGTTTGTTTAAATAGTTGAAACATACATGTATATAGAATAAATTAATATACATTAAACCATGTAAACTTGTTGATTCTATCTATTCATGAAAACCAAGATCGGTTAAACCAAAAATCGAAAACCAAAACATGAAACTTAAACAAGTGTGTGTGTTGTGAACTTGAGCATACCACACTATCTAATCTTTACAAATGGATCTAAACTATAAATTAAACACTGTACCAGGGTCTTCTTGTAGAGCGCCGTCTCCAAGTCGACTCGATCCAATCCGTGATCCACCGAGCTTGACTCCAACGAGTGCTAGATATGTACTTTACGCTCGGGCTCTTGAATCACCATGTGAAAAGCTCCAAAACACTTTTGTTGAAGCTAATCACCTACTAATATCTTGATTAGAGATCTGAAACTACACATCACAAGATTATTAGTAAACATAACTACATGAGTTAATCATCATCAAAACTAGAGTGGAAGGCCTCTGGGCCAACAATCTCCCCCTTTTTGATGATGACAAAACTCATGGAGTTATATATGCATGGATTAAAGTTAAGCTTCAAGGAAGCTCCCCCTTAACTCATGCATAACAATAAACAATAAATATATGCAATGAATATTAAACATGAAAATGCATAGATATGCATAAAACAATGAAATGAACATGCTGTTAATATCAAATAAAAAACATGCTCTTGATACCAAACATGAAATGCATCAACATGCATAAAACAAGATTTTGATACCAAATAAATTATTTCTTTTACATAAACATGTTCTTAAATAATGCTCTTGATACCAATAAAAAAATAATACCAATAAAAAACAAACTATGTTTCTAGATACTAGTATTCATGCTCTTGATACCAATATCAACAAAACATAAAACAAACTCTCTTGATACACAATATGAAAACATGCATAATAATAAAACATGCATATAAACTCAAATACTTCTCCCCCTTTTTGTCAATCATCAACAAAGGGGTGAAATCAAAACCAATATGATACCAATTAAAAAAAATATCAATGTAGTGCATTATGATACCAATTATAAGTGAACACATAGGTAAACCAATAGTAAATGAGGCATTGAAAACAAATCTTAAAGAAACCAATCAAAATTTTGATACCAAAATGAAAGATATATAGATAATCTTGATTACCAATTCTTTCTTGATACCAATTGAAGGTAAACAAATAAATATCTTGATACCAATGTAAGTATATTTCATTTTGAACATATGATACAAAATTAAAATCAAAATTAATTTTTCAATCATTTTTCATCATAAAGTATGGGAGTGGAAAGCCAAAGGTAAACAAAATACCAATTGAAAGATGGAATACGAATTTTTCCCCTTTTATGAAATACCAACTAAAATGATGCATAAGCTTGTATTAGGATACCAATTGAAAACTAATCAATTGAAACATGATTGATATTAAAAAATCAAGCTTAGCATAACCAAAATTTGTGCTCAAAGATATAGAGATATAATAAGCACAAATTAAAACATATATATGAGTATACAAAAAGAATGTCAATAGTGATACCAATTGAAAAGATCCAATGATACCAATTGAAACTATAATAAGATCAAGTGTATAACTCATATTTCCTACCACCCATTTCATGCACATGTTTAAAAGGATTTTCAATAATAAGCGTACAAGGCATGGTCGCCTAACCAACCGCCCTTGGATGGGTAGGGTTTTTCAAAAATATGTTTGAAAATATAGTATGTTTGAAAAACTCTATCATATGAAGAATACGAACTAGTTATATGAAAATTTGTAAACTAGTACGAAATCCTTCAAGCAAGGAATAAAACAAAATTATATTTCATGAAAAACATGTAAATCACATGATCACTAACACTCAATGGTCTATAAAGCATATATAGTCTCATGAAAATAAAACATGAGAAAACATTAAATAAGAGAGTGAATAAGTGTTATGTGAAACATATTATCATGAAAATAGGCAATTCAAGCTCAAAATTCCTTAAAACATGAAAATCATCAAAACTAGAATCCTTCACGGTATATGTATGTCATGTATAAACTAAAATATACATACATATCCAAATATAAACGAGTCCACAAAGATATATGCATGAAGGCACGTGGCTCAAGGATGTATTTGTATAATCAATAGTTTAGACAAGATGGACATATACATGAAGTTAAACATAAACACGAAAAACATGTAAAATGGGGAATACAAGTCAAATGCATGAATCATCAAAACTAGACTATACTAGTACATCTAATGAGTACAAATGAGCTTTCAAGCACAAACACATAATAGTCTATTTGTGGCTCACTACATGTACAAGTATATATCCTAGTTTTAATGAAAACTAACAATCAAACAAGTAATCAAAACATGAAGCATAGAAATTAAAATAAAAACTCACATGATCATTATGTACATGCACATGCATTGATATAGGACATACACATTAGTTAAAACAAATGTGAGAACACAAAGATATAAATCCATATTAAACATGGGTGTTTCAAATAACTAATCATGTATATCACTAATCTAAATATCATGGCATAATCATAATAATCAATAAACATCAAAACATGCTAAAAATCAATGATATGAAAAGCATAAAAATATAAATGAGGAGTAAGAGATCGTTACCAAAACCTAGAAGTCAACTCTCCATGTCTCCAAAAAGGCGGTCCTTCCACCAAACTCCCCTTGAAAGTGATGCATCCAAAATGTAATTGATTGAGGCTTTACCTGCACACAAAATATAGAATTTTAGATCTAAGAATAAAGATGTGCAAGTGCTCAATTCTTACCGCTATAACAAGTGGCTATGCGGGTCGTGATCCACAAGGAGGTTTGCGATAGAAGCGTTCAAGGTTTGTATTGAAATCTTTATGAAGAAAAATGAAGGTTCTTCTTTGTTTAAAGTTATGAAAATGAAAAAGAAGTTATGTTAAAGTTAGAAAGAAAACGTTAGAACGAAGAAAGTGGAGAGAATTAGAAAGTGACTATGTACAAATGATTATTTACAAAGAAGTGAAAAGGAGTGATGAAGGAAGTGGGTGTTGGTGATCTAAACGAAGAAATAAAAAAGTGAAGAAAGAAGATGAAAGAAGTACTCACCTAGTTTGGTTGATGACTTACCTAGAACCCTTGCATGTTCTACCTTGCTTGGAGGCGTTCAACGCATAGATCATAGGATCGAGCTCAGTCTCCGTTCGCATTATATCATCAAGCGGAGCAAGAATGAAGTGATACGGATCTTGAGGAGGAGAATGTCTTCATGAACTATCGTTGGCGCTCACACAACATCGTTATACTTATGCTTCTGGATTCACTTGCAAGCTCATCAAAAACAAAAGAGGTAAAGTAGGAAGAAGAAAAAGAAAATGAAAGTAAAGAAGAACATAAACATATTACCTTTTATTGCTTGAAACGATGGAAGAAAGGAGGAGAGTACATCGGTGTCACTCTCAACATAAGCCTCTCTCTCTTACTTACATGAATTTTCATCTAACCTAAGCTTACATACAAATTACATAAAAAGAAAAGAAAAACCTAAACTACAAGAAATGAAAACTAGGCTAAATCCTATCTCTGCATGGTCGTCCCCTTTTCAGTGCAAATAATGGCTTTTTATAGGCAAAACCCACACGAAGAGAATCCCGGGAAGATTGGGGGAGCAAACGCTCCCCCAACAACCACTAAACGGCCGCAGAAACGTGGCTTTGGCCGCGTTTCCGCAGCCAGGGTGTGGCCAGGTGGCCACACCCTGTTGGTGGGTTTCCCTGCTTTTTCCTTCTGCTTTTATCTTCAGTTGGTTTTCTCGTTTGAGTCCAGTATTGTGACGAAATGGCCTTTGATTCTTGGCTTTAACCGATCGATTCTGAGAGGATTCTTCTCAACCGGTTTTCAACCTCTTGATTTTGCCCTGATTCACTGAGCTCGAATTAATTCTGATTTAATTCAGAATTTTGGTGGGCTTTTGGGCTCATTTCTCTTCATCTCCTTAAGAAATGGGCCTGCAAATAAATTAAACATTTAATTAGGATAATGCAGATTTTATTCTATAATAAGTATGGAAATATGATACTAAATATGCAACATTAGCGACCAATCAGACCCCCATACCTATCTTTTGCTCGTCCTCGAGCAAAACAACTAAATTATACTGAGGATTATTAGACCACTTTCGCAAGTCCACGCGATTGCACTGAGCATGTGCAACAAGCCGTTAAACCTCTAGGTTTCCCCTAGAGGACGATTTTTATCTCGTGAGGGTTTTCAGCGGATTGCACCCACAAAATCCATAAATAAAGAGAAACAAAGAGTTAGTATTTTCGAAAAGCATTTTGAAAGAGGAAAATATTTGAAATATAATTGTAAGATTTAAGCAATCTATAAGTTATAGGAAAACTAAATTTTTCTTTCCTAAACTTAGTCTCTATTCAAAAATTTGTTATCAATCAAAGTAAGGAGTCAAATTGTACTTCTCATCTGGTCTATTACTTTACCCTAAGTCATATGCACCTTGTGATCGTGAAAATTTTGACTAAGGTTCATTAACTCTAACTCTTATGCCTTATTTATTTATATATACTTTTTTTTGTGGTATTATTCCTTAGTTCTATTAGACTTTCTAATCTGCCCATGTAACGAGCCTTTAATCGATGACTCCCAAACCAAATGGTCTTAGGGCATCGGGTGAGAAAACACCCCAAGGACTTAAGGACTCGAGCAAACAAGACCACAAAACTAAAGATTTTATTATATGAACCACTTTTAGGCGTGAATACTTATGCTTAATTAGACACAAATACCCAGCTTAATCAGAGGATTTTTATTTTTTATTTTTTTCTTAAACTTATATAATCATCTTTCGCATAAATACTAAGGCTTGCTTAGGCCAAAGCACCTAGCTAATCAATAATTAGATTTTTATATTTTTTTCTGTTTTTTTTTTTAATATAAGGCATAAGAATCTTTGTTTTTGAACCCTAAGTGTGTAAGAGTATGAAGTGTGCATATTTCATCAAGGTAAAGATCAAGACTAAATTACTTTGACAAATTATCTTCCTAACCCTAAAAATTAAAAAATAATCTTATTTTGACCAAGTATAAAAATCCTAATTTGGATTTTCCTATTCCTTAAATTAACGTAATTTCTTACAAAAAATATTTCAAAATATTGTTTCTATTTTCAAAATGTTTTTAAAAGCAAAGAAAATGTTAAAATATTTTTTTTTAATAAAAAGAAAAAAACTAAGTTATGTTAGAACCCTCCCCCACACCTATCTCATGCATTGTCCTCAATGTATGAATTAATGCATAGATGCATGAAAAGAAGAAAGGGAAGGAAAATGTTACCTTAAGGTGGTGGTTCCGGTGGTGGTCTGATTGGTCCACGAAATGCGGCCCAATCGACTTTTCGTTGGGTTCGGAGGAACCCACCAGAAATCTCTCTAATATAACCCATTAACAAGATGTATCCATAAAGGATTATTATTAAATATTTGACCCCATCTAATTTCCAAATTCCATAATTAATTTTGGAGTCAAATTTGTCAACCGCTTTGTCCCAAAATGGAGTATGAAATGATAGAATGGTTGACTTGGACTCAGGAAGTATAGGAGCTAATACCGACTCAGGAAGGTGACTTAAGTCAAGTAAAGGTTCAGGAGTCGAGATTAGTTCAAGAAGTGTGTCCAAGTCAAGAAGTTGAAACTCAAGTCCACATTGATTTTCCAACAATGGAATGTGACTTAATATTGGTGATTCAAGTTCAGGAATGATAGGTGGGGGAATCAAAACTGACTCTAAAATATTACTCAAGTTTGGTAACAAAATAGGAGTCAATATTGATTCAGAAAGTTGAACTGGTGCACAGATTTGAGAATCTAGGTCACATATCTCATTGAGTTCAATATCAAAAAAATGAGAACTTGCCAATTTGTCAATAGGATTTTCAAAAGTGTAAAATTGGTCAAGTTCAATATGATCATCAAGAATGGGTGATTCAATTTCATGATGAATTGGCACAGGATTCAATGTTGACTCAGGAAAAAGATTGAAATCAGGTGAAGACACCGGAGTCATTATTGAATCAGGAAGTAAAATTGAATCACTAAGTTGAGATTCATGATCATATTCATTTTCAAGTTCGATTTCAGGAAAAGGATAACTTGCCAAACTGTCAATATTCTTTTCAAAATTTGGAGTTTGGGCAAGTTCAAATGATTGTTCTGAAATGGAACCTTGATTTCCCAAACAACCTGACTCATCGGCTCTAACAGAATGGTTAGTGACATCAGAACTGGTCAAACGGTGGGAACGTAGAGATTCGACCATCATCTATGTCAAGATTACGAGCGTTTTGAGCCTGAGTCATGGCTTCAAGCATCTTTTCATAATTGATGGGTTCATTGGTTTGATGAAAAGATGAAGTATTGTCTTGGAATTGGTGGTGAAATTGCGAGTCCATCAGATTTTGGGATTTGTGTTTGGACTCACGCATACTCATTTCTAAAATTGATAGTTTTCTATTTTGGACTGGTGGATCTGAGTATGAATTTTGGGAATATTGCGGACTAGGTGGATAAGGGGGACAAGTTGGTTGAAAATTAGGCTCGGGGGAGGTGAATCTCCACTGACTCTGTGAAGAGTTGAAATCATTCTGGAAATTATAGTTATTAGATTGGGGGCATGGGTTATATTGATTCGGATAAGACCAATCCGGCACACTAGGTTGGTTAAAGTTATGATATGCCGGGTTGGTAATATCCGAAAATGAAGTCAGTGTGTAATATGGATTATTATTGAAGTTGGAAAAATTATTATTATAAGCCATATCACACAATAGAATATAACAAAAAGAAGAAAAACAAACAAATAAACAAACAAAAAAGAAAAAATTTAAACTAAGTTAGGGTAGACCTATGACCTAGACGACTCCTAACTGGTTAGACTGTCCACGGGAGGTATAATGCAGACTTTGACCACAAGCTAATCAGCCAGGTCAGGGCAAGATTGGTTGGAGGTTTTCCGTCAAAGACGTTCCTTAATTAAATAACCACTAATCTTCGGGCTTTCGGCCATTAATCCCTTTCCTAGACACTGATTTTGCAGGAGTCAAATTCCAACACCTTTCCCCCTTAGGATAATCTCCTAATTGAGTCCGAGATGTCCCTAGGGACAACGTCTACTCATTTTTAGTTAGGCTTGGGTTAGTGAGTGCTTGGAATCTGATTTTTGGGCCAAGGAAGGGTGATTAAATCCCCACCTTATCTTGTTAATGGGTGGTGCTCTTAAAATCAATTTGTGCAAGTGTACAAGATAAATAAGATTCACTCAAAGTGATATAAATCAACCAAGAGATGAGTCCTATTCTAGATGCAATGCGAACATACCTTTCTCCAGCACTCTTCAACAGTAAAAAAATTAATTGAAAAGACATGTGCCTAAAAATGCAAATGTCTAATCAATTTTTAACTTTTTCAACAAATGTTTTACTGTTGATTTATTAGCAGGCTTTGGTGATGGCATATAAGAAATAAAGTTGCAGAAAACTAGAATTTTGCAAAGCAAGCAGCCCTGCAAAAAGGCAGTTAGTAGTGCACTCTTTATTGCCGCGGAAACACGGCCAAAGCCGAGCAAACGCGGCAATTCAGAGGGTACTTGGTCTCTGCTTTCTAGAGCAGAGGCCCAAGACCACTTATATGTTACTGCAATCTTCTTTTCCTGCTTTGCTTGCCCTATAACCTGCAACAGAGAAGAAAATTCGTTTTAGTTCTAAAATTTTTTCAATAAAACTAAGATTTCAATAAAAACCGTTACCCTCCCCGGCAACGGCGCCAAAATTTGATTGAGGCTTTACCTGCACACAAAATACAGAATTTAGATCAAAGAATAAAGATGTGCAAGTGCTCAATTCTTACCGCTATAGCAAGTGGCTATGCGGGTCGTGATCCACAAGGAGGGTTTACGATAGAAGCGTTCAAGGTTTGTATTGAAATCTTTATGAAGAAAAACGAAGGTTCTTCTTTGTTTAAAGTTATGAAACTGAAAAAGAAGTTATGTTAAAGTTAGAAAGAAAATGGTAGAATGAAGAAAGTGGAGAGAATTAGAAAGTGACTATGTACAAATGATTATTTACAAAGAAGTGAAAAGGAGTGATGAAGGAAGTGGGTGTTGGTGATCTAAACGAAGAAATAAAAAAGTGAAGAAAGAAGATGAAAGAAGTACTCACCTAGTTTGGTTGATGACTTACCTAGAACCCTTGCATGTTCTACCTTGCTTGGAGGCGTTCAACGCATAGATCATAGGATCGAGCTCAGTCCCCGTTCGCATTATATCATCAAGCGGAGCAAGAATGAAGTGATACGGATCTTGAGGAGGAGAACGTCTTCATGAACTATCGTTGGCACTCACACAACATCGTTATACTTATGCTTCTGGATTCACTTGCAAGCTCATCAAAAATAAAAGAGGTAAAGTAGGAAGAAGAAAAAGAAAATGAAAGTAAAGAAGAACATAAACATATTACCTTTTATTGCTTGAAACGATGGAAGAAAGGAGGAGGGTACATCGGTGTCACTCTCAACATAAGCCTCTCTCTCTTACTTACATGAATCTTCATCTAACCTAAGCTTACATACAAATTACATAAAAAGAAAAGAAAAACCTAAACTACAAGAAATGAAAACTAGGCTAAATCCTATCTCTGCATGGTCGTCCCCTTTTCAGTACAAATAATGGCTTTTTATAGGCAAAAACCACACGAGGAGAATCCCGGGAAGATTGGGGGAGCAAACGCTCCCCCAACAACCACTAAACGGCCGCGGAAACGCGGCTTTGGCTGCGTTTCCACGGCCAGGGTGTGGCCAGGTGGCCACACCCTGTTGGTGGGTTTCCCTGCTTTTTCCTTCTGCTTTTATCTTCAGTTGGTTTTCTCGTTTGAGTCCAGTATTGTGACGAAATGGCCTTTGATTCTTGGCTTTAACCGATCGATTCTGAGAGGATTCTTCTCAACCGGTTTTCAACCTCTTGATTTTGCCCTGATTCACTGAGCTCGAATTAATTCTGATTTAATTCAGAATTTTGGTGGGCTTTTGGGCTCATTTCTCTTCATCTCCTTAAGGAATGGGCCTGCAAATAAATTAAACATTTAATTAGGACAATGCATATTTTATTCTATAATAAGTATGGAAATATGATACTAAATATGCAACATTAGCGACCAATCAGTAATCTTTAGGCTCGGAACGCATCCACCTCACGTCACCATCACTCTCACGTCATGCGAGAGCCCACACCTACATCAAATACAATAGGGGTGGTCTTTGGTACCCATACTCTTTTGCGTCCATGGGGGTTAGTTCCTTTCCTAACCCAAACAAATTTAGTTGCTAAATCATGTATACGATCATAACAAAACTTAGCAAGGTGGCCCTTACGTCCACAATGTGTACAAGTGTACACATGAGCATACATGTGATGGGTGTGACCGTGAGGAGCATGTGTATACCGTGTATGGTGTGCATGCATAATAGGAACTTGTTTCTTTCGAAACATGGATTCCAAATGTGTATGGCTCATGCACAATGGCTCAAAGTGGAGCCTAAACAATCCACACTCTTCTTAAGCATACAAATATCATTTTCAATTGTGGAAGAAGAGGTGCATGCAATAGGTGAGCTAGGTGAAGCTATACTAGCATGACAAACATGTGAATCTATATCATTTTTCAAAGATTCATTTTTCTTTAAAACAATTTCCAATTCCTTGAAAATAGAAGCAATTTTCATTTTTAAAGAATCATTTTCTTTTAAAACAAAATCAACTTTTGAAGACAAGTTTTCATTTTTCTTCAAAATTATTTCACAATCATTTTTACTTTTCAAAATTTTGTTTTCATTAAGTGCAAGATCAAGTTGGGATTTAAGCGAGTCACTTTCACTTGAAATCTCATCCCTTTCTTGCAAAACAATCTCAAGTCTAGAAGATAAATTTTATTTTCTTCTTTTAAACCAACACTTTCCTTTTTCAAAAGTTTGTATTTTAAAATCAAATTTTCACAATTTTTAGCAAGTTCATCATTCATGGCTTGTGCCTCTAAACACTCATTGCAATAGGAACTAGTGCTAGCATCTAGTTGAGTGTCCGAGTGTACCTCAAGGGAGTCATTCCCTTGGACCATGAAGCAACGTTCATCGGACTCGTCTCTTCTAGATCTCCTCATCTTATTGATAATTTGGTAGCTCGGGAGAAGTTAAAATGCTCCATACTGCAAAAGCCGAATCATAGTGAGAAAACACATGTAAATATTCTTTATGAAGAGATGCTCTAAGTGCCTTTAGGGCTATTGCATTGGCCTCTATATGTTTGCTATCATTAGGGTAGGATTCCTTTGTAATGGCAAGGTAAACATGCAAGCCTAGGGCTTTTAAATGACAACTCATAAGAACCTTCCATATGTCAAGTCTAGAGATATCAAACTTGGGAGGGACATCCATGAGTGCAAACTATATGTGTGCAAATGCAAATGAAGATTAGCAAAACCAAGATCACACTCCTAGGTGGTTAAACCAAATATCAGGAGCGTAGGCTCTGATACCAATTGAAAGTACACCTAGAGGGGGGGGGTGAATAGGTGAACGGCTAATCTAATGAACTAAATGTAGAAATAAAAACTAATTGCAACTACACTTAATGCAACCAACGAGTGTAGCCGAATTCCCGGTGAAGGGCTCTGGACTAACTCCTCTTGATTCCTCTGAATAAGAGTTGGGCGCTATATGAAGCTCCGTGCTTAAGCACAAGTGAGGCACACACAAACAAGCCAAGCATATAATATATGAATAAGCAATATGAATGATGCAAGGCACAAATAAAAGAGAGAGTTAGAGTCAATGGATCAAACGCAAACAACGAGATTTGTTTCGAGGTTCGAGCACCCAGCTCTACGACCCCACTTCACACAGAAGGATTTCCAATCCACTAACTTGTCCACACAGGACTCCCACACAGGGAACCTCCACTGAGGATTTAGGGCAACTACAACCGGGAGTATACAACTCCTCTCTCAACCAATACAACCTCTCACTAGAGGCTAGGCACAAAGCCACACAAACACCACCTCACATAAGAGGGGTAGGCACTTAGCCAATACAACACAATCACCTCACACTTGAGGGATTCGAACACAAAACTCCACCTCACACTAGAGGGAGCCAAAACACACCAATCTCCACCTCTCATTAGAGGGAGCCAACCACCACTCCAAAGATCAACCTCTACACAAGAGGGATACCCACAATCACCTCTCACTAGAGGGATATCACAAACAAGGAGGGTTACAACTTGGTGATCAAAAGACCACAAACCAATACTTTTTCACAAAAACAATGATCCTATAGAAAGGATAGAATGATATAGCTCAAGTGTGGAAAACAAAGTGTTTTGAACAAAGAAAATCACTGGGAAAAACTCCAAATAGATATAGAATTTAGACCAAAAAATAAATCCCAAAAGACTATTTTCTTTGAAATAAAAACACTTTTAAAAACAAATGAAGATAAGAATTTGAAGCTCTAAAAACTCCTTTTGAAACTTGAAATAAACACTAGGAACTCTGAAAATTTTTGGCTCTTAAAACTTGTTGAGAAAACTCTCTCAAAATGGGGTATATAAAGGCCCCATGAAAAACTAGCCGTTGGGGCAGCGGTCGACCGACCCGGTCGACCGTGGCCTGGAACAGAGAGCAGAGCTCTCTGCCGGTCGACCGGGGCTTTCCAGAGAGCAGAAGCTCTCTGGCGGTCGACCGGGTCGGTCGACCGGCCCTCCAGTAAAAACAGGCGTACACATTCTGTGCACGTCGGTCGACCAACTCGGTGACCGACTCCTAGCTCGGTCGACTGGTCCGGTCGACCGGAAGAAGCCAGAAACCAGATATTCAGGACTTAAAACTTGGGTTTTTATTATCTTATAAAATCTCATAAAAACTCTAAAAATCTACAAAAATCAGTTCTTATATAATCTTTGATATACAAACTTGTTAAGTAAAAATCAAACCAAGTTACAAACATTTTGAACTCTTTTTGTGCTATGGAAATTTTGCCAAAAACTAAATTCTGTATTTTCTAAAACTTGGATTTTTGAATTGAAAAATCGTTTTGTCCAAAACACATCCAAATATAAAAAACATGATATTTGAAACAACTTGAAGCATGTTGTATATGGATATAATCCAATATACATGAAAGATATTATCATTGTTTTTGACTTAAAATCCAAAAAAATACGTTTTGTTAAAATACCAAAACTCCAAACTCATGAAATAGACTATCAAACTAAGTTTGTTTAAATAGTTGAAGCATACATGTATATAGAATAAATCTAATATACATTAAACCATGTAAACTTGTTGATTCTATCTATTCATGAAAACCAAGATCGGTTTAAACCAAAAACCAAAAACCAAAACATGAAACTTAAACAAGTGTGTGTGTTGTGAACTTGAGCATACCACGCTATCTAATCTTTACAAATGGATCTAAACTATAAACTAAACACTGTACCGAGGTCTTCTTGTAGAGCGCCGTCTCTAAGTCGACTCGATCCAATCCGTGATCCACCGAGCTTGACTCCAACGAGTGCTAGATATGTACTTTACGCTCGGGCTCTTGAATCACCATGTGAAAAGCTCCAAAACACTTTTGTTGAAGCTAATCACCTACTAATATCTTGATTAGAGATCTGAAACTAAACATCACAAGATTATTAGTAAACATAACTACATGAGTAATCATCATCAAAACTAGAGTGGAAGGCCTATGGGCCAACAATATATAGTAAAGAACCAATCATACCTCGATATAGTTTCTCATCAACATTCTTACCATTTTCATCTTTGTCTCAGAATGTAGTAGTACTCATGGGAGTATTTTTACTACCAGAATTTTTCATACTAAATCTTTTAAGAAGTTTCTTTGCATACTTGCACTGGGAAATGAAGATTCCATCATTCATTTACTTTATTTGCAGACCGAGAAAGTAATTAAGTTCACCTATGTGGCTCATCTTGAATTCACTCTACATAGTCTTAAAAAATTCTTGACAAAGATTATTATTAGTAGATCCAAATAAAAATCATCAATATATATTTGTATAATTAAGATATCTTTATTAACATGTTTAATAAAAAGTATTGTATCTGCTCTTCCCATCTTAAAACCAGAATTTAAAAGAAAACTTTTTAATCTATCATACCAAGCAGTGGTGCTTGTTTTAAACCATATAAAGTATTCTTAAGCTTAAAGACATGGTTTGAAAATTTTTCATGTTTAAAAGCTGGAGGTTGTTCAATATTAACAGTTTCTTTAATAAAACCATTTTAAAAAGTACTTTTAACATCCATTTGATAAAGTTTAAAATTCATAAAACAAGTAAAAGCAAGTAAAATACAAATGGATTTAAGTCTAGCTACTGGTGCATAAGTTTCATCAAAATTAATGCCTTCTTCTTGATTGTATCCTTGTGCAATTAACCCTACTTTGTTCTTAATAATTTGACCTGATTCATCAAGTTTGTTCTTAAATATCCATCTGGTACCGAACTAGATGATCAGTAGAACATTGTACAAGATCCCAAACATCATTTCTGATAAATTGATTCAACTCTTCTTGCATTGCAATAGTCCAAAAATCATCTGTACATGCTTCTTTGATATTCTTCGGTTCAATAAGTGATATGAAAGCAATTTGTGTCGTAGTTCAACTTGGATCTAGTCTGAACGCCTTGAATTATATCTCCAATAATCAAATCATGTGGATGATTTCTTACTTCAACATATGCTTTAGGTAACTTAGTAGGAGTCTCATCAACATTAGAAATGCTAGTATCATCAGAAGATATAATAGAATTATCAATAGGAGTATTTATGATATCATCATCATCATGTGAAGAAGTATTAGAAATAGGTTTAGTCAAAGATTCATCAAATTTAACATGCAATGATTCTTCAATAGTAAATATTTCTTATTAAAGATTCTAAATGCTTTACTTTGAGTAGAATATCCAACAAAAATCCTTCATTTGATCTAGCACCAAATTTATCTAAAGCGTCTCTTGTATTTAATATAAAACATTTACATCCAAAATTTTTGAAATAAGAAACTTTTTGAATTTTGTTATAAAACAATTCATAAGATGTTTTGTTTAAAATAGGTCGAATAAGCACATGATTTAAAATATAACATGCAGTAGCAACAGCTTCAACCCAAAAATATTTTGGTAAATGACTGTCCATAAGCATAGTTCTAGCACATTCTTGCAAAGTCCTATTCTTTCTCTCCACAACACCATTTTGAGGAGATGCTCTAGGAAAAGCAAAGTTATGTGTAATACCATACTTGTCACAGAAATTTGCAAAAGATTTATTTTCAAATTCTTCTCCATAATCACTTCGAATAGTGACTATGTTTAGAGACTTTTGATTTTGAATTCTTTTATAAAAACTTGAAAACTCATTAAAAGTATCATTTTTATTCTTTAGAAAAATACCCATGAAAAACGTGAATAATCATCAACAATAACAAAAACATACCTATTTTTGTTTAAAGAAGTAACATGAGTAGGACCAAATAAGTCCAATGCAATAGTTCTAAAGGTCTATTAGTAGAAACTAATTCTTTAGATTTGAAAGATGATTTAACTTATTTTCCTAATTGACAAGAATCACAAAAATAATCTTTTTAAAAGCTATTATTGGAAGGCCTTTAACTAAATCAAATTAGAAATCTTTGAAATTGTTTTCATATTTAAATGACCAAATCTTTTATGCCATAAAAAATAGTTATTATTAGAAGCAAGTAAACATAAGTTGACATTTGATGATATACAAGTTATTGATAACTCATAAATATTATTATTACGAGAACCTTTAAACAGAAAATCTTTCATGTTGGTATCATATATAAGACATGCATCTTTTTCAAAATAATTTTATAACCTTTATCATATAACTGATTAATACTTAATAGATTGTGTTTTAAATCTCTTACCAAAAGAATATTTTCAATAAGGGGTTTCGAAATGTTACCAACCATGCCAATACCAATAACCTTTCCTTTGTTATTGTCTCCAAATATTATTGTACCTCCCTTTTTGATTTGAACAGAAGACAGTAGTTGAATGTGACCGACCATGTGTTTGGAACAACCACTATCAAGTATCCACTTCTCTTTGTAAGGTACCTATAAGATAAAATATTTTGTATGGTACCCATCATGATAGGGTCCGAAAAAGATTAGCCTTTAGGAACCTAAATCCAATTTGAATTTGGTTTTCATTTGTATGTATAAACATAATTACAAGAATTACATACATGTTATATATATATGATGCAATATAAGCATTTTTATCCATGTTATTTAGTTTTTTAGGAATCCACATATATTTGTTCCTAATTGTTTTTGAAATAGTATTAGTTTTATTTTCACAAAAGAATTATATGGATTATGATTATTCTTTTTATAAAATGTGTAGATTTTACAAAATTATTTTTTGAAAATTCAAGACCAACATGTGTAGGTTTGTCAATCTTATCTTTTGAAAATCCAAGACAAAAATGATTATTTGACTTCTTTTGATAAGACATTAAATCATTTAAATTTTTTTCCTTTATTAAATTTTGTCACATTTTTCAAAATTCTTCATGCTTAATTTTGAAATAATCATTTCTTTATCTAAAATAGTAATTCTAGAACTTAAAGAAATAGTTTCTATTTTAAGCACATAATTCTCTTTTAAGAAATCTTCATTATCCATTTTTAAAATGAAATAACTTTTTCGAAGTCAATTTTTGAGAATCTAATGAAGATATTTGAGAAACATAAATTGAATTTTCTTTGATAAGTTTGTCATTTTCTTTTGTTAAAACTTTATTTTTAATCTTTTCATTTTTGAAATCATCATAAAGTTCATTAAATGCTTCTAGTAATTCGGCATAGTCTTGTAGCTCATCTTCTTGAGCCATGAAGTAGATATTGGCGATTTCAATGGCTTCTTCTTCATCAGAGGAAGATGAATCGCTGTCAACCAAGTTGCTTGGAAGGCTTTCTTCTTTTTGTTGAACTTATAGAAATTCTTGAAATTTTCTTTAGATTTCATCAATGGGCAATCCTTCTTTATGTGACATGGTTTGTTACACTTAAACAAATAGGATTATCATTAATATCTTTATTCTTTTTAAACTTACCTTATTTTAAGAACTTTTTGAATTTTCTTGAGAGTATTGCCATCTCCTCTTCATCGTGATCTGAATTGTTCATATCTGAGGATGTATGGAAGGCAAGTACTTTCTTCTTGGATTGAAGTTGTTGTTCATCCTTCTTTCTATCTTCAAATTGCACTTCATATGCCATTAAATTACCAATAAGGTTTTCTAATGACATTGTTGAGAGATTATTTGCTTCTTCTATTGCAGTAGTTTTCTTCTCCCAATCTGACTTGAGTGCACGAAGGATCTTTCTAACTTTTTTCACTTGAGTGTATTCCTTTCCAAGGGCTACTAAGAAATTTGTAATGTCAGTGATCCTTGTAATCATTTCTGAAATTATTTCGTTCTCCTTCATTTTGAAGAGTTCAAACCTGTGAACAAGAAGAAAAATTTTAGATTCTTTAACTTTATTAGTACCTTCATGTGTTACCTGTAAAATCTGCCATATTTGATTTGCTGATCTGGTCGTTGACACGCGATTGAATTCTTCTTTGTTCAAGGCACAGATAACGCGTTCATTGCTTTGGCATCCAGGTTTGCAGATTTCTTTTGTTCTTCACTCCACACGTTATAATTGGTGGTCGGCTTGGTGTATGGTATTTCAATTATGTTTCATAGTTCATAGTTGAGTAATTGCAAGTAGATCTTCATTTTATACTTTCAGTAGTTGTAGTTTGATCCATCAAATAATGGTGGACGTTGTGTAGAATGTCCTTCTCTGAATTGTGATGAAGGAAACCCGTTGTCATCCTTGTAAGGTGTTGACAGGGAATGCAGGGTGTTGACTAAGTATGCAGGGCTCTGATACCAAATGTAGGATCTAAAAATTATATCAACACAAATACTAAAGCAAAGATGAATAGCGTTAAATAAAATAACTTCCAAGAAAAGAAAATAAATCTCAGAAAAATGCAAATGCAAACACAAGAGATTTTATCCTGGTTCAGTCCTTGTGACCTACGTCCAGTCCCCAACAACCCACTTGAGATTTTCGTTATCCTGATTTTGATACACCCCAAAATCAACTCCTTGTATACCACTTGACAAAACAACCCTTGCCAAATTTGTACAACTCTTCTCTACACCAAGAAGATAATAACTCTTTGAATGAATACAATGAATCTTATAAGCCTTGAATCTTGTACGTGATTGTGAACAAGGTTTTCTAAAGGTAGACTCTCAGAAATCTTCACAATACGATTGGAATTGTGGAAGAACATAAACTAGAAGCAAGTTTTCTGAAAAACAGAATTTTTGAACAGAATTTTGGACAGAAAACTTGTTTTTTGAATTGGTGAATTCATTCTAGGATAACATCCCTATTTATTGGTGAAATCAATGCTCAATTAGGAAAGTTATCAACTTAAATTTGAAGTTTAGAATGTTGGATAAAACACCAGAAATTAATAACTGATTAACAGTCAGAAACTACTGATAGTCGACTAGGGTCTGTCGGGTAGTCAACTAGTAGAATAATTTTTGCCTGGGTTAGTCGACTAGTCAAGAGATCAAGTCGATTATATCAAGACTGAGAGGGATGATAAGTTTCTAGAAACTATAATTAGTCGACCAGCAGAAAGGGTTACTCGACTATAACTTGAATTAGTCGACTAGCAGTATAGGTAAGTCAACAATACTACTAACAGACAACAAACAGAAAACTAATATATTTTTATGGAAGGACTTAGTCGACTAAATAAAGGATCAAGTTGACTGGAAGATATGTTAGTCAACTAGACTAGGGTATAAGTCAACTATATGACTATATTGTGTGTGTGTGATCAAGGCTTTTAACAAAAATTCTAAGAATACTCAAAATCTTTGTACGAGCTTGAGTAACCAGAACTCAGTATAAACTCTTGAGATAGAGCTCCAATGCATCTGTATCACTTTTTTTATCCATCATCAAAATCTATCAAGCTGAAAGTTTCAACATTTTTGACTCAGGATTCTTCAAGTCTTATGCCTTATATATTAATATATATATATATATATATATATATATATATATATATATATATATATATATATATATATATATATTAACTTCTTTTTTTCTTTTCTTTAGTATTACAACTTCGTTGCCCTTTAAGCACTTCTTTTTTTTTATATGTATAACTCATCTAATATTCTTTCGTTTAAGTATCAAGGTTTCTTGAGGCCCTAATACCTAACTAATTGATTATGAGACGTGTTAATACATATATTATATTTATATATATATATTTTTTATACTTACCTAATTTAAATACCAAGGCTTTCTTAGGTGAAATATTTTATGTTTTTTCTTTTTATATATTTTTTCTAAGGCAAAGAGTCTTTATTTGAATCCTAAGTGTGTAAGTGTATAAAGTATGCATATTTCATCAAGGTAAAAATCAGGGCTAAATTACGTTTCCAATTTTTCTCATAAACCTAAACATCAAACAAATAATCTTATTTTGATTGAGTATTAAGAAATCTTAATTATAATTTTCCTATTCCTTAAAATTAACTTAATTACTTACAAGAATAAATCAAAATATTAATTTTTTTAAAAAGTTTTTAATTTTTTTATATATATATATATTCTTTTTATTAGTACCTACCTATGTTAGTCTGTTAGTAAATTTTCTTTTTATGTTAATTATGTCACATGTTAGAACATTAGATATTACATGTTAGACTCTCTCCCTACTCCTATCTCATGCATTGTCCCCAATGTATGAATGAATGCATGTACGCATGAAATAAAGTGTAAAAAGAGGTGATGTTATATTACCGATACATTGGGTTAAGTAGACCCATGGCTGTGTCTGCTTCCGGTATTGATTCCAAGAGCAGTTACAAATGTTGACCATTTACCTTAAATATATTACCATTTTTAGTATCGCATATCTCTACTGCTCCGTATGGAAACACAGTCCTAACAACGAATGGCCATGTCTATCGTGATTTCAACTTTCCTGGAAAAAGATGAAGCCCAGAATTATAGAGTAATACTTTTTGTCCAGGGATAAAATTTTTTCTCATGATAAATTTATTATGAAAAACCTTAACCCTATCCTTCGCAATGTTCGCATTTTCATAAGCCTCGTTTCTCAACTCCTCAAATTCGAAAATTTGCAATTTTTGAAGCACACTGGCCTTATCTAAATCAAAATTTAGTTATTTAATAGCCATAAGGCTCGGTGCTCTAACTCGACGGAAGGTGGCAAGTCTTTCCAAAGGCTAACCTATAAAGAGACATCTTTAGAATCATTTTTAAGGTAGTCTTATATGCCCATAAGCCATCTACCAATTTGGTGGGCCAGTCCTTTCAGTATTTTTTCATAGTTTTATCCAAGATAAGCTTAATTTGTCTATTAGAGACTTCTACCTGCCCATTGGTTTGAGGGTGGTAAGGTGTGGATATCTTATGTGTTATGGCATATTTTCGCATAAGAGCTTCAAAAGTTCTATTGCAAAAATGTGAGCGATTATCACTACTTATTGCACGAGGGGTTCCAAAGCGTGAAAAGATGTTTTCATTCAAGAATTTGACAACAATTTTGTTGTCGTTTGTCTTACAAGGGATGGCTTTAACCCATTTGGATACATAATCCACAGCCCCCAAGATGTATTGGTGGCCAAATGAATTAGAAAAGGGTCCCATAAAGTTGATGCCCAAACATTAAAGAGTTCTACTTCTAGAATTGTGTTGAGGGGCATCATATTACGTTTTGAAATCCTACCTATCATTTGACATCATGTGCACATCTTGCAAAAATTGAATGCATCCTTGAACAAAGTGAGCTAATAGAACCAACTTTGTAGTACTTTTTTGACAGTTTTAAGAGGACCAAAGTGTCCACTGCATGCAAGCTCGTAACAAAAGTCTAGAACACTCTTTACTTCCTCATCGGGAATACTTCTCCTAATGATTTGGTTGGAACTGAAAAAACACCTAGAGGGGGGGGGTGAATAGGTGTAAGTGCTAATCTAGAAACTAAATGCAAACTAAGTGCGCTAAATGCGGAAGCTAATGCAAATCTTGCTACACACTTAATACAACACACAAGTATAGCCGAATTCCCCGTGAAGGGCTCTGGACTAACTCCTCTTGATTCCCCTTGAATGGGTTGAGGTGCTATGTGAAGCTCTTGTGGTTAAGTATAAGTGAGGTACACACACAAGCAATCCAAGCAAATAATGAATAAGCAATATGAATCAATGTAAGGATAACACAAGCAAATAGAAATGATATGGCAATATGAATTATGCTCAACACAAGCAAATATGATATGATGATATGAATGATGCTTTGCACAATTAAATGAGAGAGAGTTTAGAGACAAGCGGATCAAATGCAAACACAATGATATGTTTCGAGGTTCGAGCCCCTAGCTCTACATCCCTGCCTACACCACCGTGTAGGATTTCCAATCCACTAAAGGAGTACCGAACTCCTCTCTCAACCTTACAGAGCCACCGAGGCTATACAACCACAATCCACCTTCTAACGAAGAGGGATAAGGCCCATAGCCAATACAATCACAATCACCTCTACCGAAGAGGGATCCAAACCAATACCACTCCGATCAACCTCTACCAAAGAGGGATACACAAATACAAGGAGGGTTTACAACTTAGAGGCTCAACAACCTCAAACACTTCTCTCTTTTTCTCTTTTCCACAAAACAAAGATCCTAATAGATTAGGATAGAAGATATAGCTCAAGTGTGAAAAACAAGTGTTTTGATCAAAGAAATTCTCTTGGGAAAACACCAAAATGATATAGAAATTTTAGCTCAAAAACTAATTCCCAAAAACCTAATTTCTTTGAAATAAACAAAACACTCAAAACAAATAAGATTGATCTTTTGGCACTTAAAACTCTTTGAAAACTTGTTTAAAACACTGAAGAAGTCAGGAAATATTAGCTCTAAAAATCTTGGCCAAAATCCCAAAGAATTGGGGTTTATATAGGCCCATCAGAAAATTAGCCGTTAGGCTGATCTGGCAGCCTGACAGGCTCCCAGTCGACCAGCCCGGTCGACCGTCAACGGTCAGAAATCTGACCGTTGGGCAAACCCGGTCGACCGCCCGGTCGACCCAAACAAACAGAGAGCAGACTACTCTGCTCCGGTCGACCGGCCCGGTCGACCGCCCACTGTGCCAGCAGCGTGCACAAGTCTGTACACGTCGGTCGACCGATCCGGTCAACCTACTTCAGACCTAGTCGACTTGTCATTTCGACTAGTCGACTTGGTTGAAGCCTGGAACAGAAATATGGGTCAAAAACACATGTTAAAATATTTTCTAAAAATCTTTTATCTCTTTTAACATTACCATAAAAATTGTTTTATCATTTTACTTTGATAAACAAACTTGTGATAAAAATTTCAAGACATATATCAATTATATCAATTCATTTTTGTGTCTTGTCAATTTTATCAAAAACCAAAACTTGTATTTTATCAAACTAGACTTTTCCAAAACATGAATATGAAAGTCAAAATAAGTTTGTTTAAAAGTTAAGCATGCATGTATAGAATGAAACAACTATACATATATCAATTAAACTTGTTTTGATCACTATTCATAAAAACCAAATCCAAATCATAAAACGTGTGTGTTTGTGCACTTGAGCATATCAACTATACTAAGCTTTACAAATGGATCTAAAACACACTAAACTAACTAGGATACCTAAGTCTTCTTGATGACCTCCATCTTCAAGTAGACTAGCTCCCAAACCTTGATCCACAAAGTGCAAAGGTATGATCTTTAAGCTTTGGCACCGGAATCACCATGAAAAGCTTCTAAACTCCTTGTTGAAGCTAATCACCAACTAATATCTTGGTTAATGATCTGAAACTTAAACGACACAAGATTATTAGTAAACATAACTACATGAGTTAATCATCATCAAAACTAGAGTGGAAGGCCTTTGGGCCAACAATCTCCCCCTTTTTGATGATGACAAAACTCATGGAGTTATATATGCATGGATGAAAGTTAAGCTTCAAAGAAGCTCCCCCTTAACTCATGCATAGACAAATAAACATAAATAAATATGCAATGAAAGCTTTTAAACATGAATGCATAAATATGCATAAACAATAAAGATGGCTCTAGATACCAATGCAATGTTCAAAAACAAAAACATGCTCTAGATACCAATTAACAATAAACTATATTAAACTAAATATATGCAAAAACATAAATATGCATATAAACTCAAATCTTTTCCCCTTTTTGTCAATCATCAACAAAGGGGTAAACAAACAAAACAATAAATACAATGAGGGGTAAAAATCTTTCTCCCCTTTTTATCAATCAAAACAATAAAAAAAAAACAATGTTCTCCCCTTTTTGTCTAAAACAAAAACAAAGTCAATAAGGGGTATGATCAAACAACTATAAACATGTTATGCCTCTAGATACCAATTAAAAAATGAAAACAACATCTTGACACCAATTGAAATAATTGTACATTTTAAACCATATAAACAATTTTGATTGTGATATCATATGTTTAAGATAAACATTATTCTTTAAGGCATAAAGATACCAATTGAAATTATTATCAATTGAAAATTTTATTTTCTATCATAAAGCAAGGGAGTGGAAATACTAAATACCAATTGAAATATGAAAATCGAATTTTCTCCCCCTTTATGAAATACCAACAAAAACTATGAATACTCTTATATGAACAAGCCTATGCATAGTTTTTTTTTATATTTAAAAAATAAGCTTGAATAAAGATACCAATTAAAAATGAATCAATTGAAGTAATAGTTGAAGCTCAAGCTCTAGCATAAACAAGATTTGTGTGAAAATATATATCTTGAGCACAAATAAAACAGGTATATGTGTATGAAATAGAATGAGTACCAATCACCAATAGATGATACCAATTGAAAACATACATACACAATAAATATATGAGTATACAAAAAAGGTCAAAATGATACCAATTGAAAGAGTTCAATGATACCAAATGACATAACAATAAAAGCATGTGTATACCTCATAACCTATACCTCCCAATCATGGTTCAAGTTTTAAATGATTTTCATTTTTAAAGCATACATGAACATGATCTCCCATCCAACCACCCTTTAAGGGTAGGGTTTTCAAAAAGAAATGGATTTGAAAATATAGTATGTTTTGAAAGACTCTACCATAATGAAGAATACCACAACTAGTTTAAATGGGAATTCTTGTTAACTAGTACGGATCCTTCAAGCAAGGAATAAATCAAAAATGTTTTTCATGAAACACAAGTAAATCACATGGCACTAAAACACTCTAATATCCATAAAGTCCATAAAATTTTCAAAAGAGGTGAGTGCACTAGTGTTATGTGGAATATGGTATCATGAAAATGTCAATAAAGCTCAATATTCCTTTAACACGTAAACATGAAAATCATCAAAACTTATTTAATCTTCAATGGCATATGTATGTCATATACAAATTAAAGTATACATACATATCCAGAAACAAAGAGTCCACAAATATATATGCATTAAGGCACGTGGCTCAAAGGATAAACATGTATATCTAATAGTTTGGACATGATAGACATATACATGAAGTTAAACATTAAACATGAAAACATGAATAATTAAATTTTTATTAAATCAATTTTCATTTCAAGGTATATGTATGATTTGTCAATACATATCCCTAAACACAATTGAGTCCATATATAGATTTACATGAAAGGCAAATGACTCAGGGGTATACATGTATATCTTAAGGTTTGGCAATACAAACATATACATGAAGTGAAAAACTCTTAAACATAAACAAATTCAAAAATGGGAATACAAGTTCAAAATGTATGAATCATCAAAACTAGACTATACTAGCACATCTAATGGGTTCAAATAAGCATTCAAGCCCAAACATATAGATTTATTTGTAGCCCACTCTATGTACAAGTATATAACTAGTCTTAACGAAAACTAACACTTAAACATATATTCAAAACATGAAGCATCAAAAACAAATATAAAAATCATCATGATAAAACTAAAACATGATTATTATGTAAATTCACATGTATTAGATTCATGATGTACATTATAGCTTAAACAAAAGTGAGAACACTAAGTATGGGTTTATATAAGCATGTGTGTCTCAAATACTATACATGTATGTCAAGGATCTAATAAACATGGTATTTACATACTAATCCATAGACAATGAAACATGCTATAAAACATCAAAACATGCTAATAATGATAAAAATGAAAAGCATGTAATAAATGGGAGTTTAAGAATTGTTACCAAAGCCTAGAAGGCAACTTTTCTTGTCTCCAAAACATGGTGGTCCTCTCCACCTAACTTCCCTTGAAAGTGATGCATCCAAATGATTTCCTTTAAGCTTGGAACGCATCCACTCCAAGGTGCCATCACTCTCACGTCATGTGAGAGCCCACACCTACATTAAATAAAGGAGGGGTGGTCTTTGGTACCCATACTCTTTTGGGTCCAAGGGGGTTAGTACGTTCTCTAACCCAAATAAATTTATTAGCTAAATTTACATTATGTAATCTATCAAAACAAAATTTAGCAAGGTGGCCCTTACGACCACAATGTGTACAAGTGTACACATGAGCATACGTGTGATGGTGTGCGTGAGAAGCATGTGTATGCCGTGGAGGGTGTGCATGAAAAGATGGAACTTGTTTCTTTCGAAACAAAGTTTCCAAACGTGAATGGCTAGAAACACAATGGCTCAAAGTGGAGCCCAAACAATCCATGTTCTTCTTAAGCAAAGATATATCATTTTTAATTGTAGAAGAAATGGAGCATGCAAGGGGAGATCTAGGTGAAGCTACCCTAGCATGGCAAACATGAGCATCAAAATTCTTTTTCAAAGAATCATTTTTCTTTAAACACAATTCTAAATCTTTAGAAATGGAGGCAATTTTTGTTTTTAAAGAAACGTTCTCTTTTACAACAAATTCAATTTTGAAGACAAAACTTTATTTTTCTTCAAAACTTCACTACACTCATTTTGAGATTTTAAAAGTTCATTTTCTTTTAGTGCAAGATCTAGTTGAGATTTCAATGAATCCCTCTCATTAGAAATCTCCTCTTTCTCTTGCAAAATAATGTCAAGTCTAGAAAGCAAATTTTTATTTTCATTGTTAAGGCCTAGACTCTTCTTTTTCAAAACATCATATTTTTCAATCAATTTTTCACATACTATAGAAAGTTCTTCATTCAAAACATGGGGATCAATAATCTCATCACATGAAGAACTAGCATCATTATCACTATCCAAGTGGGGTTCCGAATGTACCTCAAGGGAGTCATTCCCTTGGACCATGAAGCATTGAGAATCGGATTCTCCACTAGACTCCTCCGGTTGATTTGGCACTTGAAGCTCGGAGGTGGTGGTTGTGGTTGTCAACAAATTCCACACTGCAAAGGCGGAATCAAAGTTAGAAACACGTAAAAGATAATCTTTAGATAATGTGCTTCTAATAGCCTCTAGGGCTTGTGCATTGGCCCCTATATGATTACCATCACCAAGATAGCATTTCTTGGTGGCGGCAAGGAAGACATGCAAACCTAGGGTCTTCAAGTACATGGACATCCTATACTTCCAAACAACAATGTTGGAAGGATCAAAGCTAGGTGGGGTCATGAAGTCCATGGTATAAACTATATGTGTGCAAGCAAGCAAATGCAAATGTAGATTAGCAAGCAAAGGATCTCACTCCTAGGATGTTAAGCCTAAGTATCAGGAGCACCCGCTCTGATACCAATTGAAAAAACACCTAGAGGGGGGGTGAATAGGTGTAAGTGCTAATCTAGAAACTAAATGCAAACTAACTGCGCTAAATGCGGAAGCTAATGCAAATCTTGCTACACACTTAATACAACACACAAGTGTAGCCGAATTCCCCCTGAAGGGCTCTGGACTAACTCCTCTTGATTCCCCTTGAATGGGTTGAGGTGCTATGTGAAGCTCTTGTGGTTAAGTATAAGTGAGGCACACACACAAGCAATCCAAGCAAATAATGAATAAGCAATATGAATCAATGCAAGGACAACACAAGCAAATAGAAATGATATGGCAATATGAATTATGCTCAACACAAGCAAATATGATATGATGATATGAATGATGCTTTGCACAATTAAATGAGAGAGAGTTTAGAGACAAGCGGATCAAACGCAAACACAATGATATGTTTCGAGGTTCGAGCCCCTAGCTCTACATCCCCGCCTACACCACCGTGTAGGATTTCCAATCCACTAAAGGAGTACCGAACTCCTCTCTCAACCTTACAAAGCCACCGAGGCTATACAACCACAATCCACCTTCTACCGAAGAGGGATAAGGCCCGTGCCAATACAATCACAATCACCTCTACCGAAGAGGGATCCAAACCAATACCACTCCGATCAACCTCTACCAAAGAGGGATACACAAATATAAGGAGGGTTTACAACTTAGAGGCTCAACAACCTCAAACACTTCTCTCTTTTTCTCTTTTCCACAAAACAACGATCCTAATAGATTAGGATAGAAGATATAGCTCAAGTGTGGAAAACAAGTGTTTTGATCAAAGAAATTCTCTTGGGAAAACACCAAAAATGATATAGAAATTTTAGCTCAAAAACTAATTCCCAAAATCCTAATTTCTTTGAAATAAACAAAACACTCAAAACAAATAAGATTGATCTTTTGGCACTTAAAACTCTTTTGAAAATTTGTTTAAAACACTGAAGAAGTCAGGAAATATTAGCTCTAAAAATCTTGGCCAAAATCCCAAAGAATTGGGTTTATATAGGCCCATCAGAAAACTAGCCGTTAGGCTGATCTGGCAGCCTGACAGGCTCCCGGTCGACCGGCCCGATCGACCGCCAACGGTCAGAAATCTGACCGTTGGGCAAACCCGGTCTACCGGCCCGGTCGACCCAAACAAACAGAGAGCAGACTACTCTGCTCCGGTCGACCAGCCCGGTCGACCGCCCACTGTGCCAGCAGCGTGCACAAGTCTGTGCACGTCGGTCGACCGATCCGGTCAACTACTTCAGACCTAGTCGACTTGCCATTTCGACTAGTCGACTTGGTTGAAGCCTGGAACAGAAATCTGGGTCAGAAACACATGTTTAAATATTTTCTAAAAATCTTTTATCTCTTTTAACATTACCATAAAAATTGTTTTATCATTTTACTTTGATAAACAAACTTGTGATAAAAATTTCAAGACATATATCAATCATATCAATTCATTTTGTGTCTTTCCAATTTTATCAAAAACCAAAACTTGTATTTTATCAAACTAGACTTTTCCAAAACATGAATAGGAAAGTCAAAATAAGTTTGTTTAAAAGTTAAGCATGCATGTATAGAATGAAACAACTATACATATATCACTTAAACTTGTTTTGATCACTATTCATAAAAACCAAATCCAAATCATAAAACGTGTGTGTTTGTGCACTTGAGCATATCAACTATACTAAGCTTTACAAATGGATCTAAAACACACTAAACTAACTAGGATACCTAAGTCTTCTTGATGACCTCCATCTTCAAGTAGACTAGCTCCCAAACCTTGATCCACAAAGTGCAAAGGTATGATCTTTAAACTTTGGCACCGGAATCACCATGAAAAGCTTCTAAACTCCTTGTTGAAGCTAATCACCAACTAATATCTTGGTTAATGATCTGAAACTTAAACGACACAATATTATTAGTAAACATAACTACATAATTTAATTATCATCAAAACTAGAGTGGAAGGCCTTTGGGCCAACAGGAACAACATTTAAAGAGTTCTCTTAAATGAAATATCGAACTTGAGATAAGAACCGATATACATCTTGTTTTGACCAGTGAGATGGAGTTTGGTTTGTGACTAAGTAGCTGACTATATCAGCAAACCATAGTTCCTTAAAGGTAACTAAAGTTGTTCATCAGGGATGTTATCGTTGATTGGCAACTCGTTGGAAGGGGCGTTTGGCACACGAGAGAGGTGATCGACGATGACATTTTTGACACCCTTTTATCTTGAATTTCAAGATCAAACTCTTAAAGGAGGAGGATCCAGGCCTTCGCGTCCTTCTTGAGCATAAGGTACAAAGTGCGGAATGGTCGGTGAATATTGTGGCTTGGTCCCAGTAGGTATGGACGAATTTTTCCAATGCGAACACTATGGCCAAGAATTTATTCTCCGCTATAGTACAGTTCAATCAGGCCTCATAAAGAGTCCTACTTGAATAGTAGATCACATGTTGCTTGCTATCTATGCATTGTCCTAAGACTGCGCCTATGGCAAAATCGGAAGTGTCGCACATGAACTCAAATGGTTTGGACCAATCCGGGGCAGAAATTATGGGCGTAGAGATAATTTATGTTTTGAGCTTCTGCTAAGCATTAAGATATTTGTCATCAAAGATGAAGGCCACATCCTTCGCTAAAAGGTTAGTTAAAGGTCTAGCAATTTTACTAAAATCCTTAATGAACCTACGATAGAAACCAATGTGTCCTAAAAAGAAACATATGTCTTTTATACATTTTGATGTGGGATGCTTGATTATGACCTCTAACTTCGCCTTGTCCACTTCATTCCCTTTTTTAGATATTTCATGACCTAGGATGATCTCATGTTGTACCATGAAATGTCTCTTTTTCCAATTCAAAGTCAAATTCTTTTTGGCACATCGCTCGAGGACAAGTTCTAGATTGTGAAGACATTGGTCGAATGAGTTTTCATAAATGGAGAAATCATCCATAAAGATCTCTAAAAATCTTTCGACCATATTGGAGAATAGGCTTAACATACAATGCTGGAATGTCGCGGGGGCTTTGCATAGACCAAAAGGCAATCGGCGATAAGCGAAAGTCCCAAATGGACAAGTAAACGTTATTTTCTATTGGTCTTCCGGAGCTATGGGGATTTGATTATATCCCGAGTAACCGTCCAAGAAATAGTAATCGTGACCAGCTAGTCGTTTAAGCATTTGATCGATAAATGGATGAGGGAAATGGTCTTTGTGAGTGGCGGCAGCATTTAATTTCCAATAGTCAATGCAAACTCGAACCTTTGTAGGGAGTCGTGTTTGTACCAACTATTGGTTTTCATTTTCTACCACTGTATAATCAGATTTCTTAGGGACCCCATGGATTGGGCTGACTCATTGACTATCAGAAATGGGATAAATTATCCCATTATCTAAAAGTTTTACTATTTCAGCTCGAACGACCACGTACATAATAGGGTTTAACCTACACTGCAGGACCCACTTATGTTTTGCCTCTTCATTTAGATGGATTCGGTGTTGAACTATAGCTGGACTCAATCTCTTTATGTCAGTCATCGTCCAACCAATAGCTTTCCCATGTTTTCTAAGGATTGTCATAAGGTCCGCTTCTTACTCATAGTCAAGTCGGATGCAACAATGACTGGTAGAGTCTCTTGTTCACCTAGGTAGGTGTACTTAAGATGTTCGGATAAGGCTTTTAGCTCTAGGGAAGGAAACGACTCGATAGGCAGAGGAGTCAAGCTTGTTGGATCCAGATCTAATGAACTTGTGCTCGATGCCCACTTAGTAGTAAAATTAACTTCCTCATAAGTTTGAAATCCTTGGATTCTAACTCGGCATCACACTCAGCTTCTAGTTTATCTCCTCACTATGCTCACTGTTGACACTTAAAAAAGACAAGATTCTCATTGGTCCGAACGATGTCTAAACTTGTTGACATTTACAAAAGACAAGGGACAGACGAGCTGAAGACCAGTTTTTCACCCAACTCCAAGGGACGAGGAAGCGGTTTGGACTCCACTGATCCAGCAAGCAGAACAGTGAACCCGGATTGTTTCTAAACAGACCTCAGCAGGTCTAAAATGCTAGCACTTAGCATTACATTAGCCCAAAGAGATAGCCTCGCTTGAGAGGCTAACATCATCCAGAGCATCGCCAGGAAGCTAACTGACAGCTTCGCCGAAAAGCCTCTTTTCGGACTTCGCCAGGAATTGCCTCTAGCTCCGCTATGAGCTTCAAAGCGGGCAGCTCCGCCATCAGCCTGCTATGGTCAACCTTTGACCAATCAAATCTCCTGATAAGATCGGATCTAAGCTAATCAAATCCAATCAGGATTCAAATATGGCAGGTGATTGCCACAATCTCTTGACTCTCTTGAAACGAGTAAGAGGATCAGGGAAAATCAATCAATGATATGGAAAGCATCATAACACATCGGAAAGATCAACCGACTTGCCATTTTCTAGCTCCGCGGAAGCTATCCTAGCCTCGCAGCAAGGCTACTTTCCAGATTCAAACAGATTCGGTTCAATCTGTTTCCATATCTTCAAGGGGACGATTATACCCTTGCTCTCCCTATAAATAGCCCGTCAGGGGCACAAGGGAGAGGGATCGCATCGCATCGCATCGGATCGAGGAGGATCATCAATTGATCATCGGCGAGATTGGCGTCTTCTCAAAGATCGGACTTCTTCATAACGCACCGTGCAATCTCTAATTCAGAGACCTTTCAAGAGAAATACTTCTCTTCTCAGGGTGGCGATACCCTAACAACCTCTTTTCCTCAAGGAATCTCCGGAACCAGGCGAGAAGGAATTCCTCACAGAAGTGGTTTTGAGAAGTAGCCAGAGGGTTCTACCAATCCTCTATTCTCTGATTCCCGAACCAGGCGAGAAGGGAATCTCATCGCTCGCATCGTCAAAGGGACAAAGTGGTCGCGCGCTGACCAGACTCCTATCGGCACACTTCTCCAGAATCTCTGAGGAGATCTACTTGTAATCTTTTTAAGAATACTTGTAATTTAGCTCCTCAAACTTTTTATTTGTAAGTTTTCCCCCTTTGCAAACATAATGGAAAACAAGATGGCGACTCCGCTGGGGAATGTATTCTCCTCTGCTGAGAATCAAGTGTCGCAATGCGACGAACAGACCTTCGGGTCTATCTCTGAATTCAGAAAAGCCGGTGCAGCCAGATCTTCTCTGGCTAAATCTTCAAGCAAAGTCTCTGCGGAGACGGAAAAGGTTCTCTGCAAACCTGCCACAGTTCTCTGGCGCAACAAGGAAACATGCCCGCAGCCCAGATCCTGCACTTTTGAGAACCTTGTTATCCAGATCGATCAAGGAAGATTTAAAGAAGTCCTCTCTGGGGGTGGCCTGACGCTTCGAGCACGGAAACATCGGAAGGTCTTCATGACCAAGGTTTCAAATCAGAAACCAGAGGCAGAATTTTGCCAACACCCCGCAGCCCCGCTTGTGGCTATTCAGGTTCCTTGCGAACCTATGCATCCTCTGCCAAAACGGATATGGAGGCCTAAACAGAGGTCCTCTGCTGAAACTTCAGGCGTAGCCACGCCAAGTCCGCGCCTCTCTTATGAAGGAAAAGGCAAGATGCCCGCCTGCGCCAACAATGCTGCCAACCATAAAGTCAAGACGGCAATCATACCGTCGCCTAGAGCAGCAATGCCTACTGCTAGCCTTGTCCTCACAAGCAAGGCTATTGTACCTCGGCGTACTCATCGGGTTTACAGCCGCGAGGCTAAAACCAGAGCACCATACGGTGCTAATCCTTTCCGCAGGAATAAGGGGAACGATGCGTTGTCCCATGTACCAGATTGTTCAGGCCCCTACAGGGCCGACCTGCGAGAATCCTTGGCGGACAAGCGGAGATTGAAGCATTTCCAGGCTACTTCCTCCTGTCTTCGACGATGTGAATGCCAGTTGGTGATGGTCCATTCTATGCAGTGTCGGTTACGACCGACCCTCGCCACTGCTCCATACCGGCGATCAGTCTTTGATCGACTGTCTGCGCGCGTCCCGATGAGGCATCCCAAAAGGAGCGGGCCACCGGATCCAGCCTCTGCATCCGTCAACATGACCGGAAGGGGGCGAGAGCTGCGCGGGAGAAGTCAAGCCTCTGACGACACCCCTTTCGGCTCCCCAGATCCAGATTATAGCCCGGGCTTAGGTGAAGTCTTGGTGCGCGAAGAAGGTGTTTTCCGAAGCACCAGATCCAGGGTGGCGATACCCTATAATTATGAGCAGCCTTCCTCCTCGACGATCCCAACCGTGCCACAACTCAGGCGGTCACCCCAATCATCCGATGTAGAAGATGAAGACAGCGGGTATGCCTCTTCAGCAACAGTCGGTTCGGTGCGAACGGACAAAGCATCGGTCAATATGGCCGAGAACGCCAATGACGACCTTCGTCGGCGTTTGGAAGCTCAGGAGCAGACCTCTAGAACTCAGCAAGAGGCCCTGGACAATATTCAACAGATGCTCGCTCAGCTCCTCAGCAACCGGAATGATGACACCGGGAGCAATCCTGACGAGGAGGGACACCTCAGCAATGATCCGCCCAAGACGGAGAGAACTAAGGGAGGCTCTTCCCTGGATGCCGAAGTCCTTAAAGGCCTTCAAGCTCAAATTTCATCCCTGGCTCAGAAGGATGAATTGAAGAAAGTGGGGGTAGTCCGTCCTTACCCACTGGAATGGGATTCGGTGCCATATCCGCCAAAGTTCAAACCACCGACGTTGCATACGTATGATGGTAAGAGCTCGCCCAATCAACACATCTACTATTTCCGGTCCCAGACCGGTAATGTTCTAAACAACGACGCCATCATGGCTAGGTTGTTCATCGGCACCTTGAAAGGGGTGGCATTCGACTGGTTCCGAAGCCTTCCTCAGGACTCTATCAATTCCTGGATCGACCTGGAAACTCGGTTCCTCTCTCGCTTCTATGAGGATGATACCGAAGTGACCATGGACAAGCTCCTTTCCACTGTACAGAGGAAAGGCGAATCTGTCCGTGAATACATTGAGCGGTTCAGAAATCTATCTCTGATGTGCCCAGCAGGGATGCCTTTACCCATGCTTTTACAAACATGCAGACATAACTTCTTGGATCAAGTAGAAGTCCGCATGGGGGCTGTCAAAGCCCATACTTGGAAGGAATTGGTCGAACAAGCTGAGATAGCCGAGAAATCGGCTAAGAAGTTCGAGCCATCCGCCCCTAGGAGCAAATGGGGCGCGAACAACAAAGGGCGCAGCGATCTCCCGCAGTCCTCCCAAGCTAAAGGGAAGGAAATTATGTCCGTCGAGCTAACCGGGGACATGCAGTCAAAGGCCAAGAAGAGCAGCTTCAACAATCAGGAGCCCAAGTTCCCTCCTAAACAGTACTCCTTCAGAGACGACCAGGTGGTCACGATATTCCATCTGCTCCACAAAGGGAATAAGATGAAGTTGCCAGATGCTCGACGCCCTGATGAGATAGGGCGCACAAACGACCCTAAGTACTGCCTATACCACAGGATGATCCACCATCCTACTGACAAGTGCTATGTTCTCAAGGATAGAATTCAAGCCTTGGTCGACGCCGGAGTCCTCACACTGAAGACGGAGCAGAAGAAAGTCACTGCCAATATGGTGACTATTGAGTTCGGCACTGCCCAGAAGGTCATGGTTCCCGACGGGACCTATTCAGCCCCGGCGCCACGGCTAGAAGTCAAGCATCCTCCAGCCATGACTCAATACAACAAGGGTCTCGTCCCTTTGACATTAGAGACAGGGGAAGTTATGTGGATACACCCTGACCTCGTCCAAGACGTACAGCGGACGTCGAAGGACTCCAGCAAAAAAGGCGAGTCCTGCAATGTCATCTCTGTCCTGCCAGATGATGGTAATCTTACTTCGGCTTCCCTCAGCGATTCAGAAGAAGAGAAGCATGCCTGTACAGCGCAGGCAGATGCGCCCCAACAGACGGGCACCCGGTCTGGAAAGTCATACCTAAGGCGGTATGACAAACCTACTGACAAGGTACTACAGCAAACACGTCAGTACCAATGCCGGCATCCGCTCCAATTCCAGCCAAGGGAAAGGAAAAACCTAAGGAGGTGCGATTCGACCATGTGTTGAAGAAACCGCCAGGCCAAGGGCTAGCCACGCCCTTTCGCTTCGATATATTGGCCCACTTAGCCAATATCCCGGCTCGTATCACAATACACGAGCTCCTTCGTCTCTCTAAAGAGACAAGAGAGGCACTCAGAGATGCGCTAGCCAACTCAGAGTCCTTTCTGACATGCCTGCCTGAGGTTCCTGATGATGAGATGCGCCCTTCCTGCTCAGAGTGCCATCACGCACAATCCAAGGTGCCTGCTATTACCTTCACGGCGGAAGATATGCTTCTCAAGGACAACAAGCATGATCGACCTCTGTACTATACCGGATATATCGGTTCAACATGCATTGAAAGAATACAAGTCGATCCGGGGTCTGCACTCAGCATCATCCCCAAAGGCTCCTATATTTCCTCGGCATACCATTGTACAGGTTGTCCGCAACCACCACTACAATATATGGTTTCAACGCCGGGAGCAGCCATCCGCTTGGAAAGATTCGGCTTCGCTGCAGAATCGGAAGCCTGAAGTCAGAAGTGACATGCTATGTCATTGACGCGGACACATCATACAACCTACTACTGGGACGACCATGGATCCATGCCAACTGGATCGTTCCATCCACTCTTCATCAGTGCTTCAAGTATGTTGAGGATGATGCGACAGTACGAACTGTCTTCGCTGAGAAGCAGCCCTTCAAGGGGTGGAAAACTATTTCACAGATGCTCTCCTATATCAAGAGGCTAGTGGAACGCCGGGAGAACCATTGCCAGACAGTGATGAAAGCGGCAATGAGGCGGATTCGGAATCTGAAACAGGCGTGCCAGCCATTTCGATTGGCGAACCAATTACAGCATGTTTCCTCAATGATCCCCGATGTAAGATCCCTCCTGAGGAGGAAGGCGAATGGATAATTAATGATAATATTTCTTTTGATTATCCTGCGAGCATCCAGTCGATTAAATCCATGATGGATGGCTCTTTTCATATGCCCGTACATGAGCCGAGTGTGGCTAGTACATCCGTGGAAGCCATAGAAGGGGCCACGCTGGTAGTCCCTCCATCCAAGCAAGGTCAGTCGCCGATGATCTTCGGCAAAGTCCGGCCAAGGAGATCCTCAACTACAGACTCAAGCTCAGAGTCGGATGCTCCACAGTTCCTTCATTACGCGCCATCAGCGCGCCATATCATGAAGAAGATGGGTTACAACCTGAAGCAGGGAGCGGGCCTAAACTTCGGAAGTGGAAGACGCAGCTTGATGCGTAACTCCGTCCCAAGAGGGAAACCTGCAAATTACTATGATAGTACGCGCAGGGGGTTGGGTTATGTTACACCCACATCATCAACAACAGTTCAGATCAAAGGCGATGGATCGATCCCATCACAGTCGGCCTCATCCTCCGAATGGGATTCTGATGTCAGCATAGGAGGGATATTCGAAAGCCTCATGACTTCAAGCAGTCAGTTGGAACCCGCAGAGGTTGCCGATGAGGAATCATGGGCCCAGCAATTAAGTCTCCAATGGGAAAAGCGGTTCGAGCTGCGCGAGCCGCCTACCGAAGACAAGGTGATCCAGGTCAACTTGGATAGTCAAGATCACCCCAAGCCTATTTTCATAAGTGAAAGCTTATCACTCATCGAAAAGGAAGAACTGATAATACTCATAAAAGAGTATATAGATGTTTTCGCCTGGAGCTATGAAGACATGCCCGGACTTGATCCACAGGTCGCTATGCACCGTCTAAACATCAAGCCCGACGTTAAGCCAGTCAAGCAGCAACAACGTCGGTTCCGCCCAAACATCATGGAGGCTATTGAAGCCGAAGTTCATAAGCTCATTGCTTGTGGCTTCATCCGGGAAGAACAACATCCAGATTGGGTGGCTAACATAGTCCCCGTCCTCAAGAAGAATGGGAAAATACGGATCTGCATCGACTACCGTGATCTCAATACGGCCTGTCCCAAAGATGAATTCCACTGCCGATCACTGATGTCATGATCGACAACACATGCGGATTCGAGAGGATGTCTTTCATGGACGGCTTCTCAGGGTATAACCAGATCAAGATGTATCCTGATGACGAGAAGCATACTTCTTTCCGAACGCCATTGGGGTATACTGCTACACTGTAATGCCCTTCGGACTGAAGAACGCCGGAGCATCCTACCAGCGGGCGATGAGCATGATCTTCCGCGATCATCTCCGAAAGACGGTGGAATGCTATGTTGACGACATTGCCGTCAAAAGCCGCAGCAAAATGAACATCTTCGCGATCTGAGAACGGTGTTCGACATAATGCGGGCTCATCAGCTGAAAATGAACCCGACAAAATCCTTCTTGGGAGTGTCCAGCGGCAAATTCCTTGGGTTCATTGTCACATCAAAAGGGATCCATCTGGACCCAGACAAAGTCAAAGCCATACAGGACATGCATCCACCAAGGAACCTCAAAGAGCTCAGAGGCTTACAAGGCAGATTAGCCTACATCAGAAGATTCATAGCAAATCTTTCGGGCCGTTGCCAGCCCTTTACCCGTCTCATGAAAAAGGGTACTGCCTTCATATGGGACCAAGCCTGTCAAGAAGCTTATGAAGACATTAAGAGGTATCTCACAAAACCTCCGGTCTTAGTGGCCCCTACAGCAGGGAAACCATTCTTGCTTTATGTAAAAGCTCTGGATTATTCCCTCGGCGCCCTCCTCGCTCAAAAGGACGATAATGGCCATGAGCAAGCCATTTATTATCTGAGCAGGACTCTCATAGGAGCAGAATCTCGCTACAATCCTATTGAGAAAGAGTGTCTAGCTCTCGTCTTCGCTGTCCAGAAGACACGACATTATTTGGTTGGCCAAACCATACATGTCATCTCCAGGGTGAACCCTTTACGTCTTCTCATGACGAAGCCAGGGTCGCTGAATTCAAGGTTGGCTAAATGGGCACTTCTGTTGTCTCAATACGACATGACCTTTACTCCTCAGAAGGCAGTTAAAGGCCAGGCCCTTGCAGAGTTCTTAGCTGCTCACCCAGTTCCAGAACATTCAAAACTTCACGAAGACATCCCTGATGAAGTCTTCGAGTCTAATGCAACCTCAGCAGAGGAAGTGTGGCAGATGTTCTTCGACGGAGCATCGCGGATGGGCCCCAAAGGGAAAATTATTGCCGGAGTGGGGGTTGTGTTCATCTCCCCACAGGATCATATCCTTCCCAGAGCATTCTCCTTGACAGAATCATGCTCTAATAATGTAGCGGAATACAATGCTCTGCTCATCGGTCTCCAGCTCGCCCAGGGAATGGGGGTACGCTATCTTGAAGCTTATGGCGATTCAAAGCTGATCATTAGCCAGGTAAAAGGCGAATATGAAGTCCGCCATGAGGACTTGGTGCCTTATTATCATACAGCCATCGAATTGGCTAGCTTATTTGAAGGCTTCTACATCGGGTATGTGTCCCGATCTCAAAATACCAAGGCGGATGCTCTCGCTGCATTAGCGACAACGCTAGCCTTACGGGCCGACACTGAGTATCACCTCACAGTCGCAACCCGGCATCTCGTATGCTCCAAGCATATGCTAAGGATCCAAGAGGTCCATAATATCTCCGTGGATCTTGAGCCGAGGGATTGGCGCTTCCCTCTCATTGACTACGCTCTGCACGGTCTGCTTCCAGATGATCCCAAAGAAGCGGCGTCCATCAGACGAAGGTCGCTCCGTTTCTACTATGATCCCACTTTGAAGACACTCTACCGTCGTTCATATGACGGTGTCCTCCTCCGTTGTCTCTCTCATTCAGAGGCACAGGAAGTGCTTAAAGAAGCACATGATGGCATTTGCGGAGCTCACCAGCCGGGTCCAAAGCTTAAAGACAGGCTGCACAGACTTGGGTACTACTGGCCGACCATGATGGCCGATGCCACCCAATATGCACGAAGGTGTAAGGCGTGCCAGATCCATGCAGACTTCATACACCAACCTTCGGAGTTGCTCCACCCTACTGTTGCTTCATGGCCATTTGAAGCATGGGGAACTGATGTCGTAGGGCCAATCAGTCCCTCTTCGGCAAGAGGTCACCGGTTTATCCTGGCAATAACCGATTACTTCTCAAAATGGGCAGAGGCCATACCATTGGCCGAAGTCAAAACCTCCCATCTGGTTAGCTTCATCAAACACCAGGTCATCCATCGATTTGGTGTACCCAGACGGATCATCCATGACAATGGTCCCCAGTTCGTAAGCCAAGGGTTCTATCGGTTCTGCGATAAATACCGAATTCAGAATGTGGCTTCAACCGCCTACAATCCTGCCGCCAATGGTTTAGCAGAAGCATTCAACAAGACAATCATCAAGCTGCTCAAGAAGTTTGTCTCCTCGAACAAGCGAGATTGGGACGAAAAGCTCGGTGAATGCCTTTGGGCCTACTGGACTACGGTCCGGACACCGACAGGCAATACGCCTTTCTCCCTGGTATATGGGTGCGAAGCGGTCATCCCATTGGAAATCCAGGTGCCATCATTGCGGGTAGCCTTGACTACTAAGATGACATCAGAAGACAATGATCGCCTGCGTCTTCAAGAGCTCGAAGCCCTAGACGAGAAGCGGCTACAAGCTCAGCAACACATCGAGCTATATCAGGCTCGGATGTCAAAAGCCTTCAATAAGAAGGTCAAGCAGAGAGTCTTCCACAAAGGAGACCTAGTCTTAGCCGTCAGACGACCGATGATTATGACGCACAAGACCAAAGGCAAATTTCAGCCTAAATGGGAAGGACCGTTTGTGATAGAGACAGTCTATTCAAACAGAGCATACCGCCTTACAACTGCAGATGGCGACCTCCTCATGATGCCGATCAATGGCAAGTTCTTAAAAAAGTACTATCCTTAATCAAGGATCTTGCTCTCGATCAAGTTAACATTACACCTCTGATCGAGATCCGCGCGTCCGGAATGCGCACAAAGAGAGCCTCTCTCTTTCTCCAAGCATATCAAACCTGCTGGTAGCTGGGGGTTTGCTTAAAATCCCAAGGGACCTGCTCCCATTTGATTCCCTCTCCAAAATCACCTACCAATTCTCATCCATAGAATGGTAGGATCACATATATATTCCGCTGTTATGTTAACATTTAACCTATGACAGCAGCCCTCTCATTTCTCCTCGTGAGAACGAGATCTCCAAAGTCACTTACCAATTCTCATCCATAGAATGGTAGGACCACATATATATCTCGCTGTTACGTTAACATCAAACCTATGACAGTGATTCCCTCGTTTCTCCCCGTGAAAACGAGACTTTTCCCAAACTCCATTGCAATTTTGAGCTTGGTGGCTTCTCAACCAGTTACGTCATTGCGACCTCTGAACTGGCAGATAGCCAAGTTTCATCTACCATTGAGCTTAGTGACGTCTCAATTGGTCATGTCATTGCGACCTCTGAACCAGCAGACAGCTAAGTCTCGATCCCGAGCCCTGTTGACATTTACAAAAGACAGGTCTCGATACTCGTTGACATTTACAAAAGACGAGTATCACCTATTTTGAGCTTGGTGGCTTCTCAACCAGTTACGTCATTGCGACCTCTGAACTGGCAGATAGCCAAGTCTCATCTACCATTGAGCTTAGTGGCGTCTCAAATTGGTTATGTCATTGCGACCTCTGAACCAGCAGACAGCTAAGTCTCGATCCCGAGCCCTGTTGACATTTACAAAAGACAGGTCTCGATACTCGTTGACATTTACAAAAGACGAGTATCACCTATTGATTGAAGCTTGGTGGCTTCTCAACCAGTTACGTCATTGCGACCTCTGAACTGGCAGATAGCCAAGTTTCATCTACCATTGAGCCTAGTGGCGTCTCAAATTGGTCATGTCATTGCGACCCCTGAACCAGCTGACAGCTAAGTCTCAATCTCGATGCTTGCTGACATTTACAAAAGGCAAGTATCTCCCTTCCTTTCAAGCCCCGTAAAGGGCTAACCTCGAGACTGGCAACGTCCCATTCGGTTATGTTACTACAACCTCAGAACCAACAGACAGTCATGTCTCATTATCTAAACAACAGACGACAAAAGAAAAATTTTTCTATTAAATCCAAAAGGATGGGATACATGGAGGAGCCTATAGGCGTACATGATAAGATCGGATCCGATCTCCGAGCGAAGCTAGCCGCGTCCTCCTGTCATCTTCAGCCTGGGCCAGCGCCTGTGATCTTAGCTCTGCCTCATCGAAGTCCACCGCCTGAGCCAGACGAGCCTCGGTCTCCGCCAAAGTCGCCCTCTGTGATGACTTCCGCTCCGCCAGTTCCTCACTTCGGGCCCTGAGCTGCTTAAGCCGCGCAGACTCTTCACGACGCATCTGTGTAGCCTTCGACAAGAGGAGATTTGCCTTTCGGATCATCTCTTCAGCCCTCTTGATCTTATCTTCAGCGTCGAAAAGAGCACTGTTGGAAGCATCAATTGCACTCCCAACCTCTGCTTCCTCTGCCTCCAAGGACCTCAAGTCAGAGGAGATAGCCTCAACAGCCTCTTGAGCAGCGAGCTGAGCCTCGCGCTTCTGGGCGACAAGACGGGCCAGCCGTTCATCAGCCAAAGACGCTGCGTCGGAACGATGGAAATGGCGCCATTCCTCCACGTCCTTCTCAAGGTCATCTACCAGGAGCTCTAGAGCAGCAGCTTGATGGTACCCCTCAAAGTCCCGGATACACTCAATGCCACGGGAGAGGACCATCTTCAGCTTCGAAAATGGCACAGGCGAGCCCTTCAAGACTAGACCGATAGTCTGCTCCAAACTGTTATAGAAGCTGTCGACCAGATTACCGATAAAGTCATTCTCAGCTTCATCAACCCTTGAGACAACCTCGGAGCAATCTACCAACCCAGTCAACACCGCCACAGAAGAAGAAGCGGGAACATCGACAGCAGCAGGGCAAGCCAAAGGTGACCTCGGCGGAGTCCTCAGCGACACCAGCACGCCAGCCACCGTGGAGGTAGGACTGGCAACCACCTCCTGAGCAGCAGGCTCAACTACCAGCGTCGGGGAGGTAGGGCTCAGAATCACCCTCAGTGCCGTATTCGGCAAAACAGCCTGCACCTCACACGTTGATGTGACCGGAAGTGAGTGTACCTCCGGGACTGCCGCCTCTTCAACCTCAGCGCCTTCTGCTGATTTGGACTGATAAAAAGGCAGGTCGCCATACAGCGCGTCTAACACAGCAGCGTCTGCCCCGGTCGAAGCGCTCATATCGCCCTTTGACCCTTCAGGAAAACCCTCCGCTTCTTTCGAAGCTGATGCACCTTGGGGACGAATACCTGCAACAAAACCAAGGTCAAAAAGGAGATGCAACAAATAGGCGAAGACCAAGAGATCTTAGTCTTACCAAAGGCCGATGTCACCTCGTCAGCCGCATCGGAATCCAGGGGTCCCATCGGAAAGTTCTTACCAGACTCAACGCGGATAGCCGGCCCACTCGCCGATTCCTCCGCAGACCATCCGGCAGAGCTGGATGCCATAAGACTTCCTCTAGAAGTCCCAGCGCCCGAAGGGCCAATATCGGCCGCATGATCCCCAGACTCCTCCGAGCTAGCAAAGGAACCAGCTGCACTTCCATAAGTAAACAGGGGATCGTAGTGCTCCCCTTGCCCTCCAATTGCCTCAGCTCCTGCAACAAAAAAAAAAAAAAAAAAAAAAAAAAAAGCAAATGATGAGTTATTAAAAGTGCGCTGAAGGCATATTAGATGGGGGCCCATCTTACCAGTAGTCGGTTCAGCAACCGACGGCTCAGCCACTAATGGAGCAGCAGAAGGAAGCGCAGTAGAGGGTTCGCCCTCCACCGCAATTGTAGGAGCATGACGACGGGGCCTCTTCGCCGACGACTTCCTACGGGATCCACTCCCACGCTTCCTTTTGAAGTGGACCTCAGAATCCTCTTCCTCCACTTCTTCCACATGCTGTGGGGGAGCTGCTCCCACTACACCAGACCCGGCTTCACGAGCACCAGCTTCGTGGGCATCAGCCCTTGTCTCTGCCTCAAAGCGAGGGCTCCCCGCATCAGAAGCCTCGCTGTCATCTATAGCGATGAACTCCTCTATGCCAGGAACACGGACTCGTTTGCCCTCCATCTTATCAGAAGCCTTCTGCCTCATCCGATGAGAAATTAACCTCACACCCGAACGGTTGACGTTAAACCTAGCAGGTGTAGAGTTCGAAGCCGCATACCATTGGCAGAAACACAGGGTCGTCCATAGGCCGGGATCCTTCAACGGCGTGCGTAGCCATGCTCCAGTGCCATCCTCGGTAAAAAACCGCCAAGCACGAGCCCCATCAATGAGGCTCCCCATGAAAGCCAGGTCCGGATTCGGGTTGCCCACATACAACTGGTCATACCCAAATTGGCGGGCGAACCGACTCGGGATGTAGGGCTCCATGTAGCAGGTATCCCCACTCCGGTACAGCAGATGCGAGGGCCGGATACACACCAGCCACTCGAAAACACCCCGACTCATGGGGGACCGACCTGATTCCACATCACGGAATTCCTCGTTGTATCCTGCACCCCGCAGGCGACGAAAACAGCGGAACAGGCTGTAAGCGTCATAACGACGCACTAACTTACGGGCCTCGGCCACATAAGTTTTCTGCCACAAACAGCCTTCAAAACGACGGAGAAGCGCCGTTTGAACACCCGGCGGAGGGTCCTCCCCAGCTCCAATTAAAGTAGGGCAGTGCAAGGCGAACCACGCCATCAAGTAGGTGTACGGTAAACCTACCCTAGGATTGGGTCCGTCACAAGGCAGGACGGCACCCTTCCCCCGCCTTGACGCCATCGGCCTGCAGAAAGCCTCCGTCAGAACACGAAGGCCCCTCTGAATACAACACACCATGGCTGGGAGAAGACCCAGACGGTGGCCATGGACCAAGCGAACGGCAGGCAGCAGCACATTCGGGTGAACAATGTCACCCGAAGAAGAAGGCACGACACACTTCTTTAACCAGATGGTTAAGAAGCCGGCCAGCAACGCCTTGCGAGACATAGGCCGACGGGCCTGATGGTGAAAGCTCCGAAGAACATCACCCCTCTCGAAAGCACCATCATCTTCTGTCACGACGATGTCCTTTTCAGCATGCACCTCCATCCTTGCCAAGATGTCCTCTTCAGCAACTCCGCAATGAGCTGCCTCGGGCGCACTAGTCATATCCGGGAACAAGTAGTTCCCCCAGCTCTTCAAGCTCTTCGAGCTACCCTTGCCACCAGTGTGGATGCTGGAACAAATGTGCAGGTGGCACATCAATTCCCGATATGTCTCAAGCAAAGCAGGCTCTTGCTTCTCCAAGAGAGCCAACTCCGTCTCACACGGAAAATATTCTTCATATGGGAGAGACCCGAAGGGCAAAGCAGAGATCTCTCGCATCTCATGCAAGGCCATGCCCAATTCACCAACCGGGGTGAAGAAAGTCCCCGAGGCTGGGCAGTACAACTCAAGGATGGCGTAGAAGCACGCCACCTTCATCTCAATGCCGTAGCAGGTCGCCCTGACGGCCTCATAGAGGTTCAACCTCTCTAATTCCCCCTCAAAATGATTGAGGATATAATTGGTCAACTCCGCCCACCATGACCTAGGAGGGTGGACCCAACCAGGAGCCCTGAAATCTGTGGCGGGGTAGTTCCCCTCAGCCTCGCAGAACTGAGTACCGAAGGTCGGCGCCGCAGCTGGATTCTCTCCTACTGGAAGGTCCCGCAACACCTTCCCAGGGTATAGCCCTATTATGCTACGAGGAGGGCCCGCCCTCGAATAGCCGGTCTGGAATGTCAACCTCCCGACACTTATAGACTCGGCATTTAGGCTCACGCCCCACGCCATCTTCCGAGCCTGAGTCACGCTCGCGAAGGAAGACAAAGCGAAATGCCGCTTAGTAGACGGGAGATAGAATCTCTCGCCATCCAACTGGAAGATCCACTGGCCTTCGCCGGCCTGTAGCTGGCGATCGGGATCTGGTGCAGCATCCCCGAACATGAAGTCAGGCTTTCTGTAAGCCTGACGGTCGATATCTTCAAATGGAGCCGTAGTCAAGATGCTCCGCATGGCCTGCGGGCCACCGCTCTGAATGAGCGTATCCCGTACAAGGGGGCTCGGCTCACTGAACAAGGAAGCCTGCCCGATGAACTGCAAGCTGATGCTCCCTGCTCGACTGGTTACGCCAAATAGACTGTTCTGAAGGCCGGAGGCGTAATGTACTGCAAAAACAAAAAAAATGAACTATGATTAGTTCATCAATCAAATGGACGCGAAGACATAAAAATTCGCTAAGGCATAGCCTCGCCCAGTAAGCAGGAAACAGCGGGATAATAGCTTTGATAAAAAGCTTCGCTTCACAGATAAGACTGCATCTTTGCAGGAACTGGCATAGCCCTAAGGGCTGACGTCATCAAAAGGACTTCATGACCAATGGTCGTCCTTCGTGGCCACGACTGAAGGCACACGACCCATATCCTGTTCCTCAACAGGATGAAGACTACCCCAAGCAATGGCTTCCTATGGAAGCCCAAGGGAAGAACTGTTCAGTTCTTACTTCCCTGGTGCAAGTAAAATAGGGAAGTTAAGGGAAACGAGTTCCCTGATAAGGACAGATCGTATTCGATCGTCCTAATAGCCGAGTATCGACTCCAAAGGATGAAGACTACTCTCTAATCAAATTGGAGAGTCTCTTACCAGCGATTGGTCGCTCAATGAACGGAGGAGGAGGACCCTCCGCTGCAGAAGTCGCTGCTTCCTTTCCCGCTCGTCTCTTGGGCGCCATTGAAGGAATGCAAGAGTGCTCAAAGTACTCTGAAGCAAAGGAGGAAGAAGAAGAGGAAGAGATAGAAAGTTCTCTAAAAATAAAGGGAGATCTTCCCATATTCAGCCCAATCGGGCTTTTATAGGCCAATCAGCGCCTAAATCAAGGCCTCGAAAAAGGGCACATGCCGCCGTTTCGAATTAATTCGAAACAGTGCCCGAAGCGCCTGAGGCGCTTTTCCCAAAATGCGACGGTTCAACCCCACTAAAGGGTTAACTCAGCGCAGGAGCAAAGTGCGGGCTTCGCACAAACCTTCAAAGACTTCGCCAGGAGGTCTACCTTAGCCCGCCAAAGAGGCTGCTGTTTGCGGGACATGCCGGTCTCGCGAAGATCATTCGAAGAAAGGACAATGTCCTTAACTCTGCATACAGTTCAGCCCAGCTATGGCCAGACTCTCAGTGAAAGCAAGCAAATCAGATGATCAGACAATGAATTTTCATTGATTTAAAAGCAAAGATACATTGATATTACATCAAAGTTGTGTTTCATACAAACACACCTAGTTGTCTAGCAAGGCCATTTGCATAAAAGGCATACAAGCGGTTTTATCTGCTTCCAGACCAGACCAACGGGACAGGAAGGGCCTTCCTCCTGCATAAGGCTGTAATCAGTGGTGCCACAAGGACACGGTCATTTTTCTCCACAAAAATGGCAGATCTTACCAGGCCATTTTTTTTGAAGCCTGGCAATAAAAGCTTATCGCCGCCAACACGTCAGATCACCTATAATGGGAACTAGTTTTGATGCTAGTGATCTGACGGGCATGAGGCCCACTCCCATAAAGTGGATCGTCCCCGACGAAGGCCACCAAAGTTGAAAGTCGGCAGCCAGCCTCACCTCAGATCGAATCATCTCGGATAAGAGGCTGCCAACAGCCCCTGGGACGCGCATCCGCTGCCCCGAATTGTTCCTCCTGCTTAAAAGTAAAGCTTCAACCGGGGAAGCATAAGGCAATTTTATGGCTTCTTCCATCAAGTCACCAGACTGGCAAGCATAGCTCGCTGCAAGGCAAATTGAAGCAAGTTAGCAGTTAAGCACAGAAAGAGCTGCAAAAACATTAAATCAGATTCTTCAGCGGCAAAGCAATCCGACTTCAGCAGAGGACAAGTTCCACCTGCACAGCAACCATGGGCTGGCTCAGCAAACGCCAAGTCCTAGCCTCGCCTATACGGCAAAGTCAGACTGATCTTGTGAAGAACAGTCTCAACCTCGCCAATATGGCAAGACTGGCTCAACTATTGAAGAAGCCAAGTCCCAAGTCCTGCCTGCGCAGCGGACTTAACAAGCAACGATCTTTCACTGATCAAGCCAAGATGATAGCTTCACAGAAAGCTATGATGAGATCCTTCTCTGCAGCAGCAATTGCAAGATGAAGAACAAGGGAAGCTAATCCCTGAAGCGAGCTGCCAAAGCTAAATCAAGGGAGATGAGTTCCCTAAAAAGCAGTGAAGTCTTTGAATGATCAAGACTTACTGGTCCTTGGCCGGTTAGACAACTAGGGTGGACTTTCCCACTAATTCTGAGATCTGAGTATCTCTCACAACCAAGAGAAGGGAAGAAGAAAGGCAAGGCACTTCTCTTCAGAGGACCTCAAGTGTCCTATTTATAGGCCCCATGGCCTGAGCGCAACCACCTCAAGCGTGGAAGCACGAGCGCACTTAAGGCATTGATTGCGCCTTGATGACAGGGACGGTTCCCATTGGAACCGTACAAGGGAAGAAAACGTCTCCCTCATAAAAGGCACTTATTGCGCCTAGAAGAAAGGGAATATCCTCCCTTGGAAACGTGCAAATCGGAGAATATCTCCCTCGATCAGCATGAAGAAAGGAGTAATCCTCCTCGTAACTGGCCCACGGCAGTTGGCCTCGGGAAAGCGACAGATGTTCCAGAGCGAACTTACCTTGCCGCGAAGCTACCCAGACGCGAGTCTACATGACTCCTCGGCGAATCTACATCCCAAAGCAGGATTGAAGGCGAAGCTGAACTCGACCATCATGGCGATGTTCATACTCCACACCACCATCATAGCAGTTCAAAGTATTTCGAAGTCTGGGCTATTGCAGACTTTCGAAAACTTTGAAGGGGGTCTTGTTGACACTTAAAAAAGACAAGATTCTCATTGGTCCGAACGATGTCTAAACTTGTTGACATTTACAAAAGACAAGGGACAGACGAGCTGAAGACCAGTTTTTCACCCAACTCCAAGGGACGAGGAAGCGGTTTGGACTCCACTGATCCAGCAAGCAGAACAGTGAACCCGGATTGTTTCTAAACAGACCTCAGCAGGTCTAAAATGCTAGCACTTAGCATTACATTAGCCCAAAGAGATAGCCTCGCTTGAGAGGCTAACATCATCCAGAGCATCGCCAGGAAGCTAACTGACAGCTTCGCCGAAAAGCCTCTTTTCGGACTTCGCCAGGAATTGCCTCTAGCTCCGCTATGAGCTTCAAAGCGGGCAGCTCCGCCATCAGCCTGCTATGGTCAACCTTTGACCAATCAAATCTCCTGATAAGATCGGATCTAAGCTAATCAAATCCAATCAGGATTCAAATATGGCAGGTGATTGCCACAATCTCTTGACTCTCTTGAAACGAGTAAGAGGATCAGGGAAAATCAATCAATGATATGGAAAGCATCATAACACATCGGAAAGATCAACCGACTTGCCATTTTCTAGCTCCGCGGAAGCTATCCTAGCCTCGCAGCAAGGCTACTTTCCAGATTCAAACAGATTCGGTTCAATCTGTTTCCATATCTTCAAGGGGACGATTATACCCTTGCTCTCCCTATAAATAGCCCGTCAGGGGCACAAGGGAGAGGGATCGCATCGCATCGCATCGGATCGAGGAGGATCATCAATTGATCATCGGCGAGATTGGCGTCTTCTCAAAGATCGGACTTCTTCATAACGCACCGTGCAATCTCTAATTCAGAGACCTTTCAAGAGAAATACTTCTCTTCTCAGGGTGGCGATACCCTAACAACCTCTTTTCCTCAAGGAATCTCCGGAACCAGGCGAGAAGGAATTCCTCACAGAAGTGGTTTTGAGAAGTAGCCAGAGGGTTCTACCAATCCTCTATTCTCTGATTCCCGGAACCAGGCGAGAAGGGAATCTCATCGCTCGCATCGTCAAAGGGACAAAGTGGTCGCGCGCTGACCAGACTCCTATCGGCACACTTCTCCAGAATCTCTGAGGAGATCTACTTGTAATCTTTTTAAGAATACTTGTAATTTAGCTCCTCAAACTTTTTATTTGTAAGTTTTCCCCCTTTGCAAACATAATGGAAAACACTCACTTGTCAAGTCCTCAGTAAGGTTTACCTCAAAAGGTGGATCATCCATATCGTAGGGGTTTTTTTCTAGCTTGAAAATATTGACTTCCTTAGTCCTAACTCCAAAAGTTAATCTCATGGATCCATTTTTATAATTTATAATTACGTTTGTAGTTGTTAGAAACGATCGTCCTATGATAACGGGAGTCTGTGACCTAAGATTAGAGACTTGTTGGGTCTCTAGGATAATGAAGTCTACTAGATAAATGAATTTCCCTATTCAGATAAGGACATCAGTTATTTCTCCTTTTAGGAGTTTGACTGACCGGTCAGCTAATCGGATTGTGACATGAGTCGGGCTGAGTTTGCCCAACTCAACTTCTTGGTATACTGAGAAAGGGAGTAAGTTGATGCTTGCTCTCAAATCAAGAAGTTCTCGATTAATTTTCTATCTGATCTATCGTGACAGAGATGGTAGGACAACTGGGATTCTTTTACTTGACAGGGATTTAGTTAGACAATAGCTCACTAATGTTAGTGGCTAGAAAAACTTTCTTAGGAACATTCGTCTTTCTTTTTTTCATGCACATGTCTTTAAGGAATTTGGCATAACTAGGGACTTGTTGGATTGCATCAAGAAGAGGTATGTTAATCTTCACTTGATTGAATATCTTAAGTATTTTTTTGATTTTTGCATTATTATTACTCCTAAGCCTATTCGAAAATAGGGATGTAGGCTCATGCACTTGTTCAGCTGACTTATCTTTGGAAGTGGATGGTATGGAACTAGAAGGAGTGGATGTTTGAGTTGGGCTCGGTGGCTTTGATACTTGATTATCAACTTGTTTTCTCAACCGCAATGTATGAACCACATTATATTAGTTCATTGTATCCTCTTGAGCTATATGAGCTTGATTGGAATTTCTAAGGTTTGTTACCGATTGACTAGGCAAAGTCCCTTTGGGCCTTTCACTTTTGGAATTGGTTAACTGACTTATTTGACCCTCTAATTAGATATTGCTTTCTCGTATTCTGCATGAAAGATGTCAATTTTTTTTCAAAATCAGTCTTATCGAAAGTGAGATTTTGAAAGGATTGTTGTTGAGCTTGAATGGGAAAATTGGGTTGATAATGAGGTGGTTGGAAATTTTTGGAGAAATTGGGCCTAGGATAATCGTTGATTTTTTTGGCCCATGAGAAATTTGATAATTTCTCCAATTAGGATTGTACGTCTGTGAATATGGATTGTTGGTGGGCCTTGAGGATGCTACATTCATGTGTTCGGCAACATTTGATAAGCCATGAACACGGAACACCCTTCGAACACATAGTCTATAGCTTGACAGTAAGTATAGCCCGCAGGTGATGTTAGGCTGACTTCGTTACAAGAAGAGATTCCTAAGCTCTATGGCTTCTAGCCTTCGCATAATGTTATCTAATTTAGCATCAGTTGCTATGGAGTCCTCTATCGAATGGAGATCTCTTTTGGAAGTACTGAGTTAGAAATCCTGGACTCTTCAAGGGTGGGTAGGTTCCCATTGGAGGGGTTTTTCCGCTAGGTCTTCATATATTTTTCACCCTTCATATTCATCTACTTTCGATAATGTCCCTTGACTCATGGTTTCTTGGAGAGTCTTATTTTAATAATCTAGACTATCATAGAGGATTTGGCATAGTCGCCACTTGTCTATGCCATGATAAGGGCATTAGACAAGGAAGTCTTTGAAACATTTGAAATATTTTCAAAATGGTTCGTTAGGTTCTTGCTTGCACTGCATTATGTTTTTTCTCATAAGAGCGGTCTTATAAATAGGGTAGAACTTTTCTAAAGAAAGGATTTGATGAAAGCATCCCATGATGTGATTGAATTTTTTGCTAAACTGTATAGCCATTTCTTGATTAGGTCCTTGAGGGCCAAGGTACAAAACGTAACCTTATTGCATCATCTCCTAACTGCGGTATCCTCATCACGAGAGGTACCTCTTCAAATTCTCTTATGTAGAAGTATGCATCCTCAGACGTTAACCATGGTATTTAGGGAGAGTGTTAATGAATTGTGGCTTTATCTCAAAGCTTTTGCTTTCATCTTCAGAAAGCTGAATGCATGACTGAAGTGATGTCCTAATAGGATAGAACCTATCCTCTAGCGATATCGGTTGTTCATGATTTGGTTAGGTTAAGGTGGTGATTTAGTCTTAATTAATCTAGATGTGATTAGGTCTCTTGACCACACTTGCATGTACAATCAATTCAAACCAATTCACCAATCAAAAAGAAAATCAAATCAATCAATCCTATTCTAGGGTAAACTTAGACATAGACAACTCCTAACTTTAGATTATCCGCAGGAGGTATATTGCAGACCTTAGTCACAAGGTAATCAGCCAGATAGGTGGCAAGATCAGTGGGAAGTATCCGTCAAGACGAACCTAATTATGCCAAATCACCAACCTTCGAGGTTTCGCCTCTCAATCCCCTACCAAGTTACTGATTTTACAAGAGTTAATTTCTAACAACTTACTACTTTAGTCAATCTCCTAGTGCATCCGATTAATCCTAGGGCTAACGTCTAGTTAATTTTAAATTAGGGTTAGGTTAGAGTGCAAGGAAGACGGTATGTGGGCTAAGGAAGGGTAATGACGTCCCCACCTAATGTTATTTAGGAGTTTTTACCCTTAAGATGTATTAGTGCACGTGTACAAGCAAAATAGAAAAGAATTCACTAAAAGCAGTAAATTAGACAAGGGTGCTTTCTAGTCTATATGCAATGCGAATGTACGTGGCCTCCAGCACTCTTCAACAGAAATTAAAAAATTTAATAGACACATGCCTATGATGCAAGAGTCTAAATAGTTTTTTAAGTTAATCAACTAATAAGCTACTATTAATTTATTAAAAATATGCAAGGTTATCAAACACAGAAACTATCAACTGCAGTAAGAATTTAAGCAATTTCAAGTAGCCCTGCACAAAAACAGGTCAGTAGTTAACTCAACAGGTTGCGTTAGCACGGCTTTTGCCATGTTTGCATGGCCTTGTTGAGGGTTTAGGGACTCTACTAAAAATGCAGAGTCCCACAACCACTTATATGTCTTTTACTGTAATTTAATTCCTTGTTCTCCAAACTATGCACACAAAAAATAGAGAAATTAGGGGTTAGTTAACAAAGAGACCTGTATCGTTCCCTCCCTGACAATGGCGCCAAAATTTCAATTGACAGAGAAAAAGAGAGTAGAAAGTAAAGTTAAGGTTAAGAGATTTTTCTATTTTCTCGCAATTAAACCACTGTAACAAGAGCTAAATGGGTCAATCCGCAGGGAGAGATGCGATGCAAGCTTTTCGATATGTCTTCTCTATTTAAAACTTGGAAAGAAAAAGATGATGGTTATATAAAGAGTTGATTTAAATAAAAAGGGGACCATAACCCACTAATCGTCTACTACAACCAAGCACTAGTCTTAACAATAAATATCATATTGAATCTATAAAGATTAATCCTAGAATATTGCTTCAAACTCAAGCAAGAAAAGAAAGATAAAAGTAAACTCTAATTAAAGTACACTAAATAAAATTAAACAATAGTTTATCAAATTCTCAAAGTATAGCAAAAGAAAAGTTATCTTAGACTTAATATTAAGCTATCAAAGTATCTAAATATAAACTAAGAATAACCATTAAATAGTATACCCTAAAGCTAGTTTGACTTAATTCATTACTAATTTTCAAGAATTATTAACTGATCCTAGAGTTTTAAGTAGGTATAGAGTTCAATCAATTTTTTGAAAATACACCAAGAGAGGGGGTGAATAGGTATAATGCTGCAGAATAACAGGAATCTATGCTAAATGATGCAAACCAGTCACTCAAAATATGAAGTGAAGCCGAATTCCAAGTGAAGGGCTCTAAAACTTATCCTCTAATGTTCCTCTACACTATGAGTTATGGTGCTCAATTACCTTCTTGTTGAGATGAGTAAAGACCGACAAATGAGAATGATGAATGTAATGCAAGTAATAAATAGAATGCAAGTGAAGCAACAATACAAGTATAAGCTATGTAAGAGATAGAGATGAAGTGACAAGCAATCGCAAACACAAAAAATTTATTTCTAAATTCGAGCCACCGCTCTACGTCCCTGCCTTCACCACCGTGAAGGATTTCACTATTCACAATAGGATCTTTCTTAATGGACCTTACAATAAGAAAATACAGTAGTCTATGCAAGACCAGAGTACACAACTCCAACACTTAATCCTTTGCACAAGAGGTAGCACAAAGCTAATGAGGTTTTAAAAGCTCCACTAGATCACAAACACTCTCTTCTTTATAACTTTCTATAGAGTAGATATAAATTGAAGCTCAAGGAGTTTGTGAGAGTAAAATTTAGTTGAAAGAATTTAAGAGTTGAAAAATCAATTAAAATAACCTTGGAAATGATAGCACTTGAAAACTAGAAACTTGAAAACAGAAACTTGAAAACTTTTCTCTTTGGAGCAAACTTGATTTTCAATGTAGTTCTCAAAAACTTGTTGTTTTCCTTGTGTTTAAATCAAATCCCAATGACCCATTAATATAGGCAATAGATAAATACTATTAGTTTAGTTCACCAGGTCATTTGGGGTGTAATTTGACCCAAGAAACAAAAAATGCTTGTTGGAAAAATCAGAGGAAAAGACAGATTTTGAAAACTGGCCGTTATAGGATTTTGACAGAACTTCGGTCAATCAACCGGTCGATCGACAGTTCATTTCTGAACTAGCCGTTAGGCTCGGTCGACTGCCCGGTCGATCGAATTCTGTGAAGAAAATATTGCTCATACTGGTCGGTCACCTGCCCCCAACAGAAACTTGGGTTGAGTCAGTCGGTCGATATGTCGGTCGACCGCTGGGATTAGCGGTCGACTAGTCGGTCAACCGACAAACGTGTACAGCATGCACAACCCCATCCAGAGGATCAGTTGATCGCTCTTGGCCTATAATAGGCTACGATCGACCGGTCGTTCGACCAACCTAGGCCAAAAGGCATTTTTTGACTGTTTTTAAATAGCAAACTAATTTTAAAATATTTTGTATTAGTTTTAAAGAGAAATATCAATATATAGGTAATGAAATACATGTTCTAAATAGAATATAAAATTCTGAAAAAAATTGAAAACATGTATCAAGTATCTAACATGCAAAACACCAATACAGGAAAACTTGTATTTTGAAAATGTGTATTTTTGTGTGTGTGACCTTTTAAGCATCAAATCTATATTCTACACTTTAAACATGCTATTTTATTACAAGGCCCGATACGACTACAAGATTCTTCTAGTGGGCTTCTCTAACAGCGACATCAAGCGCGTTTGAGCTTCAATCCCTTTCTGATAGTCTTGAGTCTTTATATACCTTCCTTTTGAGAAAAAAAACTTCTTGAATTCTCTTGAACTCTGAAACACACTTAAACACTTAAACTTGATTAGTACTAAATAACCACATACATTTTGTTATCATTAAAATAAGAAACTGGTGATTAACCTTGTGCCAACATTTATCTTATAGAACTAGGTTTTAGTTAATGGAGAGATTAGCAAGCTACGAGAGAATTAGTTACTCATATTCATGGTGAAATTAAGCATGGTATTTAAAAGTTGCATAAAAGAAGTTAAACCTAGAATTAAAGAACACAAAGTAAAATACCAAAAAGAGATATGGAAGAAAATAAGAACCTTTATTGAATTTGTCACCAATCTAGTACAAAAGCCTTCTATTCTTCAATGCAAAAAACTAGAAAATATAATGAAAATTCAGAAAGAAAAGATGATCTAAAAAAACCATAAACTTGATTCTCTGAAATGCCCTCCTCTGTTGCTCTTTAGGGTATTTATAGGAGATCCTAAAAGAAGAGTCCCTGTAGAACAGTCCCCCCCAAACCGACATGGACAGCCTTAGGATTGCGGCATTTCCACAGTAATTTAGGAGAAACGCGACACTTTTGAAGGATCAGGGCACGTGTTTTGTCTTGTGGCTTCATCTCGTCCATCCATCTAAAGATCTATCTTTAGAATCTTCATTCGTATTCTAGAATTTAAAATAACTTGTTTCCTTGATAACTTTGGAAACAAGTTATTTATAAATCCGAATTTTAAACTTGAATTCTCTTCTTTATATTTAACTTTGAGACCATAGATGATTTGGACCCGAAACCCTATCATTTCATGTGAGTGTTTTCTTTGTTCATTTATTTTAACTATGTGAGTTAGTTTATCATTTCATGTGATTTAGTGACTTCATGCTTTATTAGTTTATTTATCAAGCTTTATTATTTTATTTAATTGGCATGATTATTTCATGTGAGAGTATATTTGATTCTATTGTTTATATAATTTCGTTAGGGAGTATTTCAATTGTTTTAAATAGAATTTGGTACTGGTTCTAGGATATAGCTAGTATGAGACTTTATGGTGAATTGGAACTTGCATGATAATTATCTTTTGATTGATTAGTGAGTCATGAGAGCTAGATTGTCAGGCAATAGTTCCTTATATGCTTGATGATATTTAGAGTTACTTTTTAGTTCTTAATGTTATATTATTGATATTGAGCTTCAAATGTATATGGACTTTGTATTTTGATATTGAGATATTAGATTTATAATATTTCATGTGTAACCGTTTCGGATTCAGATATAGTTCTAAAGGAACTTTGACTGTAATTGGATATATATTGAGTTGGATTGGTTCGTGATTATGGTTAGAGTATATATTTTATGTGGAGTATTTATCAGACCTGATATTCATTTATTTGGTTATAATTTAGATGAGGATTCAATTGGATATTGAGAGTGGATTAAATATGATGTCATTTTATTAAGAGACTAGTTTTTTAAGCTTGATCGGTATATGGAATTAGTTAGAGTTGAAATTGACATGAGATTTGTATTCTTTTCTTAGAATTTTGAATAGTGTTCTGATGAAATTGATGTAGTTGAATTTATAATTGTGAGTATTTCCTGATTTACCCCTGATTATACTGTTTGAGAATTGATGATCTTGTTGATATTGATTATCAGATGTAGAGGTATTCCAGATTCCATATTACTTGAGAATTTTTTACTCTTTTTTTATTTCAATATCCATTTACTTAGTTGATCTCGAGGATATTTGTAACACCCCGTTCCTGGGATACGTACTTAGTTGCGTATTCAGATTTCTCGATCGTATTTTTCGATTTACTTCCTGTATTTGTTTTGTATTATGAATTCTTTATATGATTGTTTTTGTCTTGGATTTGGATTCGTGGATTCGAGTCAACCTTAGTTTGAACCGAAGGCCCGATCCCAGAGTATTGCTCGGTTTGGACATTCTGGTAATCCGATTTGACCGATTTCAGTTTTAAATATCATTTTCCAATATTCTAGATTTTATATGATTTTCTGGAATTTTCCTGGATTTAGTTGAAAATCTTCAAACCGGTGTCGGCCAGTTTCGTTGACCGAATCCCGATTTTTAACTTACAAACGGTTGGGAATTTCTAAAAGTGCCTTTAGGCAATGTTTCTTAAAATCATGTTTTTCTATCTAAATACTTTTTTCTGGGAATTATCAGAATTTATTGAAAACCCGGCCAATCCGGTGTAGACCGAGATTGACGGTTGACCTTATGATTTTTATCTTGAAAATAAGATTGAATCTTTGAAAACCGATTTCACAAAAATCATTTTATAATATTTATGATTTTTGGGAATTTTTGGGAGACTTTCCGGATTACTTTATTTTTGGGCCTTTCCGGTATTTTCCCAGATACCGAGAAGATTGCCCCATATATATTCTACTGTCTTTTCCCATTTCTCTCTCCTTCACCAAACGCGGATCTCACCAACCTGGGATTTCGCATTTATTGCAAAGATCCTCCCCATTCCGCATTTAATGCACTTCAGATCAAATCCCCAAATATCTTGATTTTCTCTCTCCTCTGATAAAACGCAGCCTTCTCTAAACGCAGCTCTAATCACTGCGTTTAGCTCATTTGGCCTAAACGCAGGAGTGTGCTGCGTTTTGAATGAAGGAAACGCAAGGAATCACCTTGGTTTCTTTTGTTTTTATGTGGTGAACATCATTATATTCCCTTCTTCTCTCTCTTCATTAAATGCTTCTCTTCCCTTCTTCTCTCTCTTCATTAAATTCTCCTCTTCCAAAATATCATTTCCAAGATACCCCCACTCCTTTTTCTCCATCACAACCAGCCATGTGGCAAGAGAAACATCAAATCTCCCCCATTTTGCAAAAACCCCCTTTCCTTTCTTCATTTGCATCACTTCCCAAATCCAACCCTTATAAATACCCCTCTCCTCTCTCCCTTCATTTTACTTCTTCTTCTTCTTCTTCTTCCTTGCTTCCTGCAACCTCCAACAGAGAAGCCACCAGGGAGAGCTCCTTCTCTTGCTTCCCTTGTTCACCCAAACTCCATCATCTCCACAACAACATCCCCATACCATCACCTTCAACCTCCATCACTTTGTGAGAACCGGCTCCTCCTTTTGGATTAGGGCCGTGTTTCTTCTCCGGCGGCAAAACTTAGGGTCGGTGCCCTCCTTTTGGATTGGGACCGAGCTTCCCTTCGTTGGACGCGGCAAAGATCTTGTTAGGCAAGTAATCTCGCTATCCGCTTGCCTTCATATTTTATTGACTATGCGAGTGTTCTCGCTTGATTTTCCTATTTCGGCGAGTGCTTTTCCTCGCCAAGAACTTGTATTTTTATCAACAAACTATAACTCTTAAAAAGCTGTTACTGCTCACTGTTTTCCAGTATTAGTCGACTTGCCCAAATCATAAGTCGACTAACTCCTTGAAACGCAGCCTGGTTATTCTGGAACGCGTCCTTTTCCTGGAACGCTGCCTACTCTTTCATCCCTTATTGACTAACTCTTTCTTGTGAGACGCGGGCTTGTGAAACGCGGATTCATGAGACGCGGACTTGTGGTAAGACGCGGACTTGTGGAACGCAATTTCGTGAGACGCAGTTTTGCGAAACGCAGCATACTAGTCGACTAACCCAAACGCCCTAGTCGACTAACTTTCCTCCCCAAACGCAACTCTCCCAAACGCAGCCTAGCAAGTCGACTTGTCCCTTATCTACAGTCGACTAATTCCTCCTTAAGTCGACTACTTAGTTTCCTTAGTCGACTAACCTTGGCTACCTGCTGTGATTGATCACTTCTTTGAACATGGACCTCATCCTCGGGACTTGTATCATACATCGTTATTCATGACTTACCACTGGACAAATATCACCTTCCCTTCTCTCTGTTTGCTTCCTAACGCGGATCCCATGTTCGCGTCCTTATCCTATTCATCTTGCCGTAACGCAGTGTTTTATCCGCGTCCGCGCTTCCCTTGCGTCCTGACTTGAACGCAGACCTCGCGTTTGAGGCGTCTTGCGACGTGAATCCCGCGTCTACTATTCCCGCGTCTGCCATTCTCGCGACGCGAACCCTGCGTCTACCATTCTTGCAACGCGAACCCCCGCGTTTGCTATTTCCTGCATCTGGCATACTCCTACTTGATACTTACTCATGTTGTACTACCTGTTCCCGTCAAGTCCTGAATGGAACTAAGTGCCACATAGAACAAAGTGCCACACCATACACGGTGGGGGCCACCTCTTGAATCTGTGGGGGCCACCTCTAGAATCCATCCCCTCAGAGCAAAGTGCCACATGGAACAAAGTGCCACACCATACCCGGTGGGGGCCACCTCTTGAATCCGTGGGGGCCACCTCTTGAATCTGCAGGGCCATCTCTTGTTTATACCTGATTCCTGTTATGACTCCTGTTATGATCCCCATTCCTGATCATGTCCTGCTTACTTGATGTACTATTATAATTAGACAACTTGCACCGGTTTGGGGGAAACTGATGGGCCCGGATTAATCATGTTCATGGTGGCACTATCGAGTCACGCGTGGCCACATACTTGAGGGATCACCTGGCGGCCACCAGGGATTCCGTGGGGTGTGCTGGCACCCCTACTCCTGATATTCATGCCGGGTATGCACACGCCCTAGACCTATTTCTATGGGATCTGCGATACTCTATTCCTGTTCGGGCGACCATAAGTCCCGGTACCTAGCGGTACGTTCCGGCTCAGCACCGGATACTCCTGAACCGTTGTCCCGGGCATGTACGGGACCCATCCAGAACATGATGCATCGAACTTTATCAGTTTCCAGATAACTTGCTCTATAAGTTGTAAGTAGAAGTATGTGTAATGGGACGCATACTAAAGCCTACAACTTAGACAGCCTAATCATAATAATAATTCTAATATGTCTCCGCCGCATTGTTTTGTAACTCGAGCTGTACGTGTTCAGGTTACGGTAACATGAGGTAAAGGTATATGGATGAGGGTTTCCTTGTTTGGATTATTCCTTCGAAGTACTAACCTCATAGAGTCATGACCTAAGCCCGTACAATTGGATTTACTCGTAATCGGTTTTATCGATTTTATATTAGTTTAGGAGATAACTAGAGTTGCCCGATCTACCTTACTTCTTATCTTGTTACACTATGGATGCTTGTTATGATTCCCGTTATGACACCTGTATTGGACTCCTGTTATGATGCCTGTTATGATTCTTGTTATGACTCCCGTTATGTACTCCTGTCATGCCTGTTATGTACTCCTGTTATGACCACTTTGTGACTTGTGATTGTATGTGCTTGGATTACGATGATATGAGATAAAGGTATATAAATGAGGGTTTCCTTGTTTGGATTATTCCTTCGACGTACTAGTCTCATGGAAGCGTGACCTAAGCTTGTGCAATCGGTTTTGCTCGTAATCGGATTTCCTGTTTTATGATGATTATGACATACTTGTTCATGCCTGCTATATTTGCGTTCTAACCCCTGTTTTCTGAACTTGATATCCTTTGTACTTGATATCCATTGTTGTATTCACACTTGTGCTCATCCTGGCTCGCCACCTGGCTTTTGCATTACACTCGCCTGGGGAGTTTCATCTGACTCCCCTGGATTCTCATGTCCAGGCTTTGGAGCTTGGAGCGTGTGGATCCTTCCTGTTACTGATCAGAGTGGCGCAGCGATAGCGTGGATCTCCAGCCTACCGTCCAGAGCCACGTCCTTCCAGGCCCCTGTGTGCCTCTCGAGTTTCCTTATAGTGAACTCGTGAGTGCCTTTCATTGTTTACTCCTGTATGCTCTATGTATTCTCGCATTTGCGCCTATCAGGTGATGTAATATTATTGTAATATTGGATCACCTCTGGTGATAACTCTGTAATTGTACTCATGTGTTGGAATGTATAATGCACCACTTGCTTCCGTACTCTGATTCTTGCCAGTACTGATGCTTAGCGTATATACGGGAAGGTAGTTCTGACCTACGTATATACGTTGCAGTGACGACCCCGTATCAGCGGGATCGGGGCGTTACAGTTGGTATCAGAGCTTAGGCTCTTACTTCCTCAGTACGTCCAGATGGCAAATTAATGGTAAAGAAATTTGCAACTGGAATGCATGAGTCTTGGTTATACAATCCAACTACAAGTACAGAGTTATCTTTCTCTTTCTTCTAATCCATTCCTTGTGTCCTGAGACCCATCAATCTTTTACCTTCCAGTTTCTCCTTGCTACCCATTCCAACCAACTCAGATTATGGAAAGACGGGGAACACACAATGGTCCCAACGCCTCACAAGATGGACCCAACAGAGACAGTGATGGTATGATGAGGGTACTCCAAGGAATGATGCAGAGTCAACAGCAGCAGACGGAGCTTTTACGTCAGGGACTGATGGTTGCACCCCGAGAACAGAGGCCAGGCAATGTGTCAGATTTCAGGAGATTACAGCCGGCAGTCTTTTCGGGAACGGAGAAGCCTCTGGATGCAGAACAGTGGCTGATAAACACAACAGATCTTTTGAAGGCGGCCCGAGTTCCTGATGAGAACCAAGTGGAAGTGGCCAAGATACAGCTGAGAGATGTGGCCAGAACCTGGTGGTTGGCTGAAGAGGCAACACTGGAGAAACCCATCACATGGGATCAATTCTCAAAGGGTTTCTATGAGAGATTCTTCCGGCAACAGCTCAGAAAGAAATGGAAGAACAATTCATCCGGCTACAACAGCGCAACCGGTCAGTGGATGAATATGCTGCCGAATTCTTGAGGCTCAGCAGATTTGCTCCCTACATGGTGACAGATGAAGAAAAGAGGGCGAGCAGGTTTCAACAAGGGCTGAAGATGGATGTGCAGATGTTCCTTATTCCTCAGCAGCTGAAGACATACTCTCAGGTTCTCTCCATTGCCCGTGAAGTAGAACGAGGACTGGAGAAGAAGAGTGAAAACCAGGTGCAGAACAAGTCAGTGAAGAGGCCTTTTCAGTTGATAAGTGAGGAAGATACAGCTAGGACAACCCATGGTCCAGTGATTAAGCGACCATTCCAACCTCCCCAGCAGCAGATGATATGCGGGTACTGCCGGAAGCCCGGACACATCCAACGCAATTGCCGAGAGCTAATAGGCTATGCTTGGTATGTGGATCTGGAAATCACTCTATAGGTGATTGTCCATTCAAGAGGAATTACCCAATACCACCAGCAATTCCAGCACGAGCAGCACCCCCGGCACTTCCAGCTCCACCACTGAGAAGGAACCCAGAACCCATAGACCGAAGAGCCCCATTTCCACCCCAGCAGTATGATCACCCACAGAGAGGAGCAAGACCTAGAACAGATTATGGCAGAGGTCAAGTTCACAACATGGCAGCAGAGGTATCAGATGAAGCAGCAGCAGAGTATGAGGCTCAGTATCTGGAGCAGGAACCTTGAGGATGTCACCGTTTGCAGCAACCCCCTGACCTTTTGTATTTTGAGTTGGTAATCCTTCGTGAATATTCCTCCTTATCCTATTCTCATTGTCCATCCTGGTCCCTCCTGTGTTTATCTTACACCTGTTTTGGTTTTATGAAGCCTTATTTCCAGCCTTTGTCCTTCTTGTGTTCAATTTACCCCTTAACGAAATTGCGAGGACGCAATTTTTTGTAAGGTGGATGGATTGTAACACCCCGTTCCTGGGATACGTACTTAGTTGCGTATTCAGATTTCTCGATCGTATTTTTCGATTTACTTCCTGTATTTGTTTTGTATTATGAATTCTTTATATGATTGTTTTTGTCTTGGATTTGGATTCGTGGATTCGGAGTCAACCTTAGTTTGAACCGAAGGCCCGATCCCAGAGTATTACTCGGTTTGGACATTCTGGTAATCCGATTTGACCAATTTCAGTTTTAAATATCATTTTCCAATATTCTAGATTTTATATGATTTTCTGGAATTTTCCTGGATTTAGTTGAAAATCTTCAAAACCGGTGTCGGCCAGTTTCGTTGACCGAATCCCGGATTTTTAACTTACAACGGTTGGGAATTTCTAAAAGTGCCTTTAGGCAATGTTTCTTAAAATCATGTTTTCTATCTAAATACTTTTTCTGGGAATTATCAGAATTTATTGAAAACCCGGCCAATCCGGTGTAGACCGAGATTGACGGTTGACCTTATGATTTTTATCTTGAAAATAAGATTGAATCTTTGAAAACCGATTTCACTAAAAATCATTTTATAATATTTATGATTTTTGGGAATTTTTGGGAGACTTTCCGGATTACTTTATTTTTGGGCCTTTCCGGTATTTTCCCAGATACCGAGAAGATTGCCCCATATATATTCTACTGTCTTTTCCCATTTCTCTCTCCTTCACCAAACGCGGATCTCACCAACCTGGGATTTCGCATTTATTGCAAAGATCCTCCCCATTCCGCATTTAATGCACTTCAGATCAAATCCCATCAAATATCTTGATTTTCTCTCTCCTCTGATAAAACGCAGCCTTCTCTAAACGCAGCTCTAATCACTGCGTTTAGCTCATTTGGCCTAAACGCAGGAAGTGTGCTGCATTTTGAATGAAGGAAACACAAGGAATCACCTTGGTTTCTTTTGTTTTTATGTGGTGAACATCATTATATTCCCTTCTTCTCTCTCTTCATTAAATGCTTCTCTTCCCTTCTTCTCTCTCTTCATTAAATTCTCCTCTTCCAAAATATCATTTCCAAGATACCCCCACTCCTTTTTCTCCATCACAACCAGCCATGTGGCAAGAGAAACATCAATCTCCCCCATTTTGCAAAAACCCCCTTTCCTTTCTTCATTTGCATCACTTCCCAAATCCAACCCTTATAAATACCCCTCTCCTCTCTCCCTTCATTTTCTTCTTCTTCTTCTTCTTCTTCCTTGCTTCCTGCAACCTCCAACAGAGAAGCCACCAAGGGAGAGCTCCTTCTCTTGCTTCCCTTGTTCACCCAAACTCCATCATCTCCACAACAACATCCCCATACCATCACCTTCAACCTCCATCACTTTGTGAGAACCGGCTCCTCCTTTTGGATTAGGGCCGTGTTTCTTCTCCGGCGGCAAAACTTAGGGTCGGTGCCCTCCTTTTGGATTGGGACCGAGCTTCCCTTCGTTGGACGCGGCAAGATCTTGTTAGGCAAGTAATCTCGCTATCCGCTTGCCTTCATATTTTATTGACTATGCGAGTGTTCTCGCTTGATTTTCCTATTTCGGCGAGTGCTTTTCCTCGCCAAGAACTTGTATTTTTATCAACAAACTATAACTCTTAAAAAGCTGTTACTGCTCACTGTTTTCCAGTATTAGTCGACTTGCCCAAATCATAAGTCGACTAACTCCTTGAAACGCAGCCTGGTTATTCTGGAACGCGTCCTTTTCCTGGAACGCTGCCTACTCTTTCATCCCTTATTGACTAACTCTTTCTTGTGAGACGCGGGCTTGTGAAACGCGGATTCATGAGACGCGGACTTGTGGTAAGACGCGGACTTGTGGAACGCAATTTCGTGAGACGCAGTTTTGCGAAACGCAGCATACTAGTCGACTAACCCAAACGCCCTAGTCGACTAACTTTCCTCCCCAAACGCAACTCTCCCAAACGCAGCCTAGCAAGTCGACTTGTCCCTTATCTACAGTCGACTAATTCCTCCTTAAGTCGACTACTTAGTTTCCTTAGTCGACTAACCTTGGCTACCTGCTGTGATTGATCACTTCTTTGAACATGGACCTCATCCTCGGGACTTGTATCATACATCGTTATTCTGACTTACCACTGGACAAATATCACCTTCCCTTCTCTCTGTTTGCTTCCTAACGCGGATCCCATGCTCGCGTCCTTATCCTATTCATCTTGCCGTAACGCAGTGTTTTATCCGCGTCCGCGCTTCCCTTGCGTCCTGACTTGAACGCAGACCTCGCGTTTGAGGCGTCTTGCGACGTGAATCCCGCGTCTACTATTCCCGCGTCTGCCATTCTCGCGACGCGAACCCTGCGTCTACCATTCTTGCAACGCGAACCCCGCGTTTGCTATTTCCTGCATCTGGCATACTCCTACTTGATACTTACTCATGTTGTACTACCTGTTCCCGTCAAGTCCTGAATGGAACTAAGTGCCACATAGAACAAAGTGCCACACCATACACGGTGGGGGCCACCTCTTGAATCTGTGGGGGCCACCTCTAGAATCCATCCCCTCAGAGCAAAGTGCCACATGGAACAAAGTGCCACACCATACCCGGTGGGGCCACCTCTTGAATCCGTGGGGCCACCTCTTGAATCTGCAGGGCCATCTCTTGTTTATACCTGATTCCTGTTATGACTCCTGTTATGATCCCCATTCCTGATCATGTCCTGCTTACTTGATGTACTATTATAATTAGACAACTTGCACCGGTTTGGGGGAAACTGATGGGCCCGGATTAATCATGTTCATGGTGGCACTATCGAGTCACGCGTGGCCACATACTTGAGGGATCACCTGGCGGCCACCAGGGATTCCGTGGGGTGTGCTGGCACCCCTACTCCTGATATTCATGCCGGGTATGCACACGCCCTAGACCTATTTCTATGGGATCTGCGATACTCTATTCCTGTTCGGGCGACCATAAGTCCCGGTACCTAGCGGTACGTTCCGGCTCAGCACCGGATACTCCTGAATCGTTGTCCCGGGCATGTACGGGACCCATCCAGAACATGATGCATCGAACTTTATCAGTTTCCAGATAACTTGCTCTATAAGTTGTAAGTAGAAGTATGTGTAATGGGACGCATACTAAAGCCTACAACTTAGACAGCCTAATCATAATAATAATTCTAATATGTCTCCGCCGCATTGTTTTGTAACTCGAGCTGTACGTGTTCAGGTTACGGTAACATGAGGTAAAGGTATATGGATGAGGGTTTCCTTGTTTGGATTATTCCTTCGAAGTACTAACCTCATGGAGTCATGACCTAAGCCCGTACAATTGGATTTACTCGTAATCGGTTTTATCGATTTTATATTAGTTTAGGAGATAACTAGAGTTGCCCGATCTACCTTACTTCTTATCTTGTTACACTATGGATGCTTGTTATGATTCCCGTTATGACACCTGTATTGGACTCCTGTTATGATGCCTGTTATGATTCTTGTTATGACTCCCGTTATGTACTCCTGTCATGCCTGTTATGTACTCCTGTTATGACCACTTTGTGACTTGTGATTGTATGTGCTTGGATTACGATGATATGAGATAAAGGTATATAAATGAGGGTTTCCTTGTTTGGATTATTCCTTCGACGTACTAGTCTCATGGAAGCGTGACCTAAGCTTGTGCAATCGGTTTTGCTCGTAATCGGATTTCCTGTTTTATGATGATTATGACATACTTGTTCATGCCTGCTATATTTGCGTTCTAACCCCTGTTTTCTGAACTTGATATCCTTTGTACTTGATATCCATTGTTGTATTCACACTTGTGCTCATCCTGGCTCGCCACCTGGCTTTTGCATTACACTCGCCTGGGGAGTTTCATCTGACTCCCCTGGATTCTCATGTCCAGGCTTTGGAGCTTGGAGCGTGTGGATCCTTCCTGTTACTGATCAGAGTGGCGCAGCGATAGCGTGGATCTCCAGCCTACCGTCCAGAGCCACGTCCTTCCAGGCCCCTGTGTGCCTCTCGAGTTTCCTTATAGTGAACTCGTGAGTGCCTTTCATTGTTTACTCCTGTATGCTCTATGTATTCTCGCATTTGCGCCTATCAGGTGATGTAATATTATTGTAATATTGGATCACCTCTGGTGATAACTCTGTAATTGTACTCATGTGTTGGAATGTATAATGCACCACTTGCTTCCGTACTCTGATTCTTGCCAGTACTGATGCTTAGCGTATATACGGGAAGGTAGTTCTGACCTACGTATATACGTTGCAGTGACGACCCCGTATCAGCGGGATCGGGGCGTTACAATATTAGTAGACTGCTCTTCATGATTGGTTCTTGATTAATTCAGTTATTCAGTTATAGAGACAGATATATTGTGATAGTGATCTAGTTGATATCAGTGATCTCGTACTTTAGTGTTTATAATAGTTGTCAGATATCGATGCCAGTTATCAATGATTAGTGCACCATTGTGATTATTGACTTTATATCTCCAGCTTTCTGCTCTAGATGTCTGTTATTAGTTGTCAGATATCGCTGTCAGATATCACATATTAGTTGTCAGATATCAGCTAGTATTGACATCAGCAGTTGTTGGAGATATCGGTTACTCTTAATAATATTCATATTCTTTGCTTGTTAATAAAAGACACCATAACTCAGGGAAAGGGGTAATTACCTGATAATGCATGCTTATATTTTGGAAGGACTTATTATGGTATACTGAGTTGTGGGTTCCACCATGGTGAACCAAGGTAGTACTGGCTACCTAGTTATTCAGTTGTCAGTTGTCAGGGCTATGGCCGGATTATGGTACCACAGTAGTTGCCTTTTCATGTAGGACTGTGGTCTTCAGTTATTAGAGCCTTGCGACTTATCCTAATTCAGTGCCAGGGGTGTTAAACCGTGGTACCGGATATGCACGATACCCTTTTAAAACATATGCACTACATTGGCAGGCAATTACAATAATGATAATCTTATTTGATATGTGAGAAAATGGTTGTGGTATGGGACACAACTAAGTACTACATTAGTTAGGTTAACAACCAATAGACTAGAGACATATACTAGATCACATCTTGACATCAGTTATTTTTTTTTACTGTGACATGAGTTATATTTTGTTCATAGTTTGTTCATGATATTGATTATTCTATTATCTTCTATTTATAATTTTAGATATGTTCTTATTGTATACATACTGATTATGTGTCCGAGCACCTTTTCCCCTTTTTTTTCATACTTATTGGGTCATTTTTTGTCAACCTGGACTTACACGTCCAGATATTAGATATTTTAATTCATTGATTAGGTGTTCGTTGAGACCGTACAAGTTGCGAGGAGCTAGAGTTTCTCTCTTCTTGTTCATCAGTATCCTTGTTCACTTTCATTTCTGTTATTTCATCATTCTCTTTATATCATTATCAGCTGTCATTTCATCTCTGTGCTAATTTATTATTATGTGTGGAAGCTTACATATGATATTGCAGCGATAGTGATTCATTTTAGTAGATTCATATAGCTTGTTCGGGTTACTTATGGCTTAGTGCATATACGTAAGATATTTTCCATGCAAATATGCGTCGCCGTCTCTCGTCATATCTCCGTTCCAGCGTATTTTGGGAAACGGAGCGTGATAGGATTTTCTTGATATCAGAGCTTAGGTTTTCGACTGGCGACTTGATTTTTGACTTTCTCCTTTCGTAAAGAGACCTAGTTCTTACCTGTAACCTGAAACAAGTTAAATTTGCACTGTAATAAATATATACTATTCACACTATGATATTGAGTCCACTTGAAAATTGACCGTCCTCCCTTTGGAAATCTATCTCTTTGATCTTTTGATATCCCTGATTCTAACTCTTCTTTTAGAGTGATCTGAATTTCATCTTGATTTCTATCCTTCTTTTCGATTCTATTTTCCGTATTTTTATCTTTTGCAATTGATCGCTCCATGTTGAAGCCAGTTGCAAAATTGAGAGTAGCATAGCGGAAGCGTGATGGATCCATGATGCGTAGAGAAGTGATATGGAAGCCTGATATCTTCTATCTTGATTTTGATTCTTTTTAGCATTTTTCGCTTTATCGAAATTATGGATGAAATTTTTGTAAGGTGGGCAAGATGTAATATCTCTAGTTAATTATATTGTATTCTTATTTTTTAACTATTTAATTTTGCTTTACTTTTTATTTTATTATTATTATTTTAATTGATCCCCACCGATTATTATTTTGAGATATTAATTATTTATTTGGCTTTATATATTATTAATATTAATTATTGATATTAATAATTATTATTATTAATATTTCATTTTGATTATTATTTATTATTAGTGTTATTGTTATTATTAATATTGATGTTGTTAATTATTATTGTTATTGCTAATCATTATGATTATGATTATTATTAAAGTATAATATTATTGTTATTATTGTTATTATTATTATAGTTATGGTTAATTACTAATATTATTAATAGTATTATTTTATTACCATTGTTATTGTTATTATTACTAGTTATCATTTTAGTATTGTCAATTTTGTCATTACTATTATTATCATAATTGTTTCCAAGATTCCTTATCCCTTTACTCATTACCCTTCAATCCCATACCCATTCTCTCTATCTATACACATTATCCATTAACCCAAAACCCATCAACCCATAACCCAATTCCCTATATAATCCTAATATTAACCTAAACCTTAACCCTAATTTATTTTAATCCTTCATCTCCAGCTTATAGCCACCTCCCATCCTCCCCCTTCGCTACAGGCCGTGAGCACAACCAGAGCTCCTCCTCCCCTCAGTCCCACACTCCTCCTTACCGTTGGAGCTCCGTCGTGGCCGCTCCCCTCCTTCTACAGCCACAGGGCCAACACCAGGGGCTGAGCCCACCTCTTCCTCTAGCAGCCCATAGCGGCATTCCCTCCACTCTATCACCTATGCTCCCCTCGCCGAAGGCAGCACACCACCCTTCTCCACCCTAAGCCTACCCTGGCTGAGCACACTACGCAAGGCCATGCACGTCTCCATGCCATCCTCCTTCCCTCCTCCACGCACCCTCGCCGGAGCCTGAGACTCACCAGGGCCGAACGACCCCCCGTTTCCTTGCCGAGCTCGCTCTCCGCCTCCTCTACGGGCCGCTATCGATGGCTATCACCATGGCCGGCATCACCCAGCGTGAGTATTCCCCCACCCTCTTTCTATTTCTCTCTTTTTATATATAAATATATGTGTGTGTTTGTTATAATGTGTGTTAGGTTTAATTATGTGTTTATGAATGAGATTTTGTTTTTATATTTGTGTGTATATGTAGGTATTTGTGTGTTAATGTGTGCGTGCGTGTGTTTGCGTGAGTGTGTGTTGGATGAATGTGTGTACTATATAAATGTATGTGTGTGATTTGAGTGTGTATATGAGTGTTTATGTATTGTGCGTATGTGGGAATATGTATGCATGTGTGAGTATGCTATGTGTGAGTGTGTTAATTCCCCTCCCTCTTTATGTATGGTTGCATGTTAAAGTGATTATTTCCTCGCTCATGCGATCCGAACTCGGTAACAGGATATTCAGATTGTGCTCATTGTGGACCGATACATTGGTGATTCGCAGACTGACCTATGAGATGATTTGGAGATCCGTACGGTTCTTGCAGTGAAGACCAGACGATGATTCTAACCCGAAACAGCAGCATTTCATGTGAGTATTTTCTTTATTTGTTTATTTTAACTTTGTGAGTCAATTTTTCATTTCATGTGATATTAGTGAGTTCATACTTTATTAGCTTATTTAATTGGTATGATTATTTCATGTGAGAGTATATTTGATTCCAGCATTATTCTATTGTTTATATGATTCCGTTAGGGAGTAGTTCAATTGTTTTAAAAAGAGGTTTGTACTGGTTCTAGGATATAGCTAGTATGAGACTTTATAGTGAATTAAAACTTGCAAGAAAATTATTTGTTGATTGATTGGTGAGTTGATGAGAGCGAGATTGTCAGGTAACGGTTCCTTATATGCTTCGTGATATTTAGAGTTAGTAGTTTTTTATGTTACCATATTGATATTGAGCATCAGATGTATATGGACTTTATATTTTGATATTGAGATATTAGACTTATATCATTTCATGTGTAACCGCTTTGGATTTGGATCTAATTGTAAAGGAACTTGGACAATAATTGAATTTATATTGAGTTGGATTGGTTTGTGATTATGGTTAGAATGTATATTTTATGTGGAGCATTTATCAGACTTGATATTCATTTATTTGGTGATAATTTAGATGAGAATTCAATTAGATATTAAAAGTGAATTAAATATGATGTTACATTATTAAGAGATTAGATTTCTAATGCTTGGATCGGTATATGGAATTAGTTAGAGTTGAAATTGACATGAGATTTGTGTTCTTTCCAGAGAATTTTGAATAGTGTTCTGATGAGATTGATGTAGTTGGATTTATAGTTGTGAGTATTTTTAGATTTACCCCTGATTATACTACTTGATTATTGATGACCTTGTTGATGTTGATTATCAGATGTAGAGGTATTATAGATTCCATATTACTTGATGATATTCTACTCTTTATTTATTTCAGTATCCGTTGATTTAATTGATCTCAAGGATATCAGTAGACTGCTCTTCATGATCGGTTCTTGGTTACTTCAGTTATTCAGTTATAGACAAAGATATATTGTGATAGTAATCTAGTTGATATCGACGGTCTAGTACTTCAGAGTTTATAGTAGTTGTTAGATATCGATACCAGTTATCAGCGATTAGTGCACCCTTGTGATTACTGGCTTTATATCTCCAGCTTTCTTCACCAGATGTCAGTTATCAGTTTTCGGATATTAATTGTCAGTTATTAGATCTCAGTTAGTATTGACATCAACAGTTATTGGAGATATCGATAATTCTTAATAATATTCATATTGTTTGCTTGTTAATAAATAACACCAAAACTCGGAGAAAAGGGGTAATTGCCTGATAATGTATGTCGTGTATTTTGGAAGGACTTATTGATTGGTCACTAATATTGCACATTTATTATCATATTCTCATACTTATTATAGAATAAACTCTGCTTTCTCCTAATTAAATGTTTAATTAATTTGCAGGCCCATTCCTAAGGAGAGTGAAGAGAAATGAGCCCAAAGCCCATCAAATTCTGAATTAAATCAGAATTAATTCGAATTCAGTGAATCAGGGCAAATCAGATCGGTTCAGATCGGTTGAAAATCAGTTAGAACGAATCCCTACAATCGATCGGTTGAAGCCAAGGATCAAAGGCCATTTCGTCAAAATCCCGGACTTAAACTGCAAATCCAGCTAAAGATAAAGACCAATCGAGAAACCGGGGAGCCCTACCAACAGGGTTTGGCCACCTGGCCACGCGTTTCGCGGCTTGGTTAATGAGTTAGGGGGAGCGTTTGCTCCCCCTATCTCCTCACACCTCTCCCCTCTGGGTTTTTGCCTATAAAAGGGCAGGATTTTCACTGAAAATGGGACGACCATGCAGAGATAGGATTTAGTCCAGTTTTCATTCTTTGTAGTTTAGGTTTTTGTTTTCTTTTTATGTAATTTTAATTTGTATGTAAGCTTAGGTTAGATTCAGATTCATGTAAGTAAGAGAGAGAGGCTTATGTTGAGAGTGACACCGATGTACCCTCCTCCTTTCTTCCATCATTTTTGCAAGCAATAAAAGGTAATTTTTTTTATGTTCGTCTTTACTTTGTTTTCTTCTTCTTCTTTCTACTTTACCTCTTTTGGTTTTGATGAGCATGCAAGTGAATTCAGAAGCATAAGTATAACAATATTGTGTGAGTGCCAATGATAATTCATGGTGATGTTCTCCTCCTCAAGACTCCGTATCATTTCATGCTTGTTCGTCTTGATGATGTAATGCGACTGGGGACTGAGCTCGATCCTATGGCTTATGCGTTGAATGCCTCCGAAGCAAGGTAGAACATGCAAGGGTTCCAGGTAAGTAATCAACCAAACTAGGTAAGTATTTCTTTAATCTTCTTTCTTTCCTTTTATTTCTTTAGTTTAAATCACCAACACCCACTTCTTTCATCACTTCTTTTCCATTTCTTTGTAAATAATCATTCTCCATTTTTCTCCACCTTCTCCATCTATCGCTTTCTTTTTAACTTAACTATAACTCTTTTTCTCTTTTCTTTTTAAGAACCAAAGAAGAAATTTAACCATTAATTGTAACTTAAAAGAGGACTTACTAAAAAGCTTTTATCGCTAGTCCCTCCTTGTGGATCACGACCCGCATAGCCACTTGCTATTGCGGTAGAATTGAGCACTTGCACATCTCTATTTTTAAGTTCTGAAATTCCGTATTTTTGTGCAGGTTTAGCCCCAATCAAATTTTGGAGCCGTTGCCGGGGAGGGACGGTAAGTTACTCTCTTTAAAAGTTTACATTTTTTTTTGGTTAACTTTCTTTTTTGTTTTTTGTACAAATTCAACAATAAGGAGTTCTTGCTGCTGTGGACACATAAGTGGCCTTGGACTCTGCTTGAGAAAGCAGAGCCAAGAAGCCCTCAGTTTTGCTACATTCCAGTGGCAAAACTGAGTGAACTACTAACCTGCATTTTTGCAGGTTGGCTAAATTGAAAATCTGAATTTCTGTAGCATTTATCTCCTTGTTTGACTTACTGTATATATATATTTCTAACACAACAGTAAAAAGTTGATTGTAAATGTTAAAAATGATTTAGACTTTGCATTTAGGCACGTGTCTATTTCATTTCATTTTTTTATTTACTGTTGAAGAGTGTTGGAGCAAAGGTATGTGTGCATAGCATTTAGTATAAGGTTCATCCTTGTATGATTGCTTGAATGTTACTTTTTCTATATACTTGTACACTGCACTAAATTGACTTAAGGGCTTGTCCTATAAACAAGATAAGGTGGGGAAGTCATTACCCTCCCTTAGCCCACAAACAATCTCCTCACTCACTAACCCAAGCCTAACTAAAAATGAGTAGACGTTGGCCCTAGGGACATCTCGGACTCAATTAGGAGATTATCCTAAGGGGGAAAGGTGTTAGAATTTGACTCCTGTCAAATCAGTGTCTGGGAAGGGGATTAAGGGCCGAAAGCCCGAAGATTGGTGGTTATTTAATTAAGGAACGTCTTTGACGGATAACCTCCCACCGATCTTTCCCTGACCTGGCTGATTAGCTTGTGGTCAAAGTCTGCATTATACCTCCCGTGGACAGTCTAACCAGTTAGGAGTCGTCTAGGTCATAGGTCTACCCTAACTTAGTTTAGAATTTTTTTCTTTTTATTTGTTTGCTTATTTGTTTGTGTTTTTTCTTTGTTTGTATTTTATTGTGTGATATGGCTTATAATAACAATTTTTCCAATTTTAATAGTATTCCATATTACACACTGACCTCTTTTTCGGATATTACCTGATTGGTCGCTAATGTTGCATATTTAATATCATATTTCCATACTTATTTTAGAATAAAAGCCTGTATTGTCCTAATTAATTGCTTAATTTATTTGCAGGCCCATTCTTTAAGGACATGAAGAGAAATGAGCCCAAAGCCCACCAAAATTCTGAATTAAATCAGAATTAATTCACACTCACTAAATCAGGGAAAATTCAAGAGGTTGAAAACTGGTTGAGAAGAATCCTCTCAGAATCGATCGGTTAAAGCAAAGATCAAGGGATGAGATGAAGCAAGTTTGATTCAGATTCTGACTGAATACATTTTAGTATTCGAATCATAACTTTTGTTACAAAATCTCAATTCTGATGATTCAAGATGATCCAGAAAGCAGACTTATAGAGCTACAACTCTTATGTTGATCATTATCTCTAATTCTATTATTTGATAAGTGATATTCAGCAATCAATATGCCAACAAACTGCAGATCAGAACTGAATATCCACCTCTACCCTCTCCATTTCTCCTATAAATACCTGCACTCAAAGGCAAAAGGGAGGACCATGCAGAGATAGGACTTAGCCAAGCTTTTCATTTCTAGGTTTAGGTTTTTAGCCTTTCTTTTTATGTAATTTTAGTTTTCATTTATGTAATTCAGAGGAGATCGACTTTCATCGAAGAACAAGACTGAAGCTTGAGCTGGAGTGACACCGGTGTAAGACTTATTTCTTTTCTTTGATTGTAATGAAATCGAATCGATGTTCTTTTTGTGTTTGTACTTCTTTTTAGTCTTCTCCTTCTTCTTCTTTTCTATTTTACTTTTCTTTTTCGTACAATCGTCTTCCAAGTGAGTCTAAAAGCATCGAAAGAGCCTTGCCATTGCGAGTGCCACCGATAGCTCATGACGATGGAATAGAGTCTCTCTCTGTATCATTTCATTCTTGAAGTAGTCTTGATGATGTAATGTGGACGAAGACCAATACTCAAATCTTATGGGCTATGCGCTGAAAGCCTCCACTTCAAGGTAAAATCGTCGCTGAAGACTCAAGGTAAGCTTTTGACGAAAAGAAGGTAAGCAATTGTTTTTATTTCTTTTCTTTCATTTCTGTAAATTAAAACACAATACCTCTTCTAAATCATCCTTTTCACCTCCTTGTCGCTTTCTTTCGCCGTTTTCTGATTTTTCCACCCTCTTCATCTTTCATATTCTTCTAACTTTAACTATAACTTTCTTTTTCTTAACTTTAAAAACAGAGAAGAACTTTCGCTTATATTCATAACGATTTCAATAAAAACTGTAAAGCTTCCATCGCAAACCCTCCTTGTGGATCACGACCCGCATAGCCACTTACTATAGCGGAAGAATTGAGCACTTGCACATTCTCTTTTTAAGTTCTATAATCTCGTATTTTTTGTGCAGGTTTAGCCTCAATCAAATTTTGACGCCGTTGCCGGGGAGGGTAAAACGGTTTTTATTGAAATCTGAATTTTTTTTGAATCTTTTCTAGAACTAAACGAATTTTCTTCTCTGTTGCAGGTTACAGGGCAAGCAAAGTAGGAAAATTAGTTTGCAGTGACATACAAGTGGTATTGGGCCTCTACTCTAGAAAGCAGAGACCCATTGCCCTCTGCATTGCCGTGTTTCCACGGCAAAAGCCGCGGATCCGCGGCAATAAAGAGTTGACTACTAACAGGTTTTTGCAGGGCTTCTAGCTTTGCAAATTCTAGTTTGCTGCAATTATTTATTTCTTATATGCCATCACAAAAACCTGCTAATAATCAACAGTAAAAAGTTTGTTGCAAAAGTTAAAAATTGACTAGACGTTTGCATTTTAGGCACGCGTATTTTCAATTCATTTACTTTTACTGTTGAAGAGTGCTGGAGCAAGGTATGTATGCATAGCATATAGTTTAGGAAACATTCTTGGGTGATTTTGCTTTTGAATGCTACTTTCTTATATCTTGCACACTTACACGAATCAATTCTAAGGGCACTAACCCATAACAAGATAAGGTGAGGATTTAATCACCCTTCCTTAACCCAAAAATCAGATTCCAAGCACTCACTAACCCAAGCCTAACTAAAATTGAGTAGACGTTGGCCCTAGGGACATCTCGGACTCAATTAGGAGATTATCCTAAGGGGGAAAAATGTTAGAATCTAACTCCTGCAAAATCAGTGTCTAGGAAAGGGATTGAGGGCCGAAAGCCCGAAGGTTGGTGGTTATTTAATTAAGGAACGTCTTTGACGGAAAACCTCCCACCAACCTTGCCCTGACCTGGCTGATTAGCTTGTGGTTAAAGTCTACATTAGACCTCCCGTGGACAGTCTAACCAGTTAGGAGTCGTCTAGGTCCTAAGTCTACCCTAACCTAGGCTAGAATTTTTTTTTTTTGTTTATTTGTTTGTTTTTCTTTGTTTGTATTCTATTGTGTGATATGGACTATAATAATAATTTTTTCAACTATAATAATAATCCATATTACACATCAAACTCTTTTTCGGATATTACCAACCCGGCATATCATGACTTTAACCAACCTAGTGTGCCAGATTGGTCTTATCCGAATCAATATGACCCATACCCCCCATCTAATAACTATAATTTTCATAATGATTTCAACTCTTCACCGAGTCAGTGGGGATTCACCTCCCCCGAGCATAATTATCAACCAACTTGTCCTCCTTCTCCACCTAGTCCACAATATTTTCAAGAGTCATACTCAGTTCCACCAGTCCAAAATAGAAAACCATCAATTTTGGAACGGAGTATGCGTGAGTCCAAACAACAATCACAAAATCTGATGGACTCACAATTTCATTATCACTTCCAAAACAACTCTTCATCTTTTCAACAAGACAATGAACCCATCAATTATGAAAAGATGCTAGAAGCCATGACTCATGCTCAAAATGCTAGAAATCATGACATAGATATGATGGTCGAATCTCTACGTTCTCACCGTCCTGATGTCACTTACCATTCTGTTAGAGCAGAAGAGTCATGTATTTTGAAAATCAAGATTCCATTTCAGCACAACCATGTGAACTTACCCAAACTCCAAATGATATTGATAGTTTGGCTAGTTTTCCTTTTCCTGAAATAGAACTTGAAAATGATTATGATCCTGAACCCCAACTTAGTGATTCAATTCTATTTCCTGATTCGATTATGACTCCGGTATCTTCACCTGACTTTAATCTTTTCCGGAGTCAACATTGGATCCTGTACCAATTCATAAAGAAATTGAATCACCCATCTTTGAGGATCATGTTGAACTTGACCAACTTTACAATTTTGAAAATCCCATGGATAAATTGGCAAGTTCTCCAATTTTTGATATTGAACTCAATGAGATATGTGACCTAGATTCTCACATATGTGATCCAGTTCAACTTTTTGAATCAATATTGACTCCTGTTTTATTACCAAACTTGAATAATATTCTAGAGTCAGTTTTGATTCCCCCACCTATCATTCCTGAACTGAAATCACCCATATTAGGTCACATACCATTGTTGGAAAATACATGTGGACTGGAGTTTCAATTTCTTGACTTGGACCCAATTTCTGAACCTATTTCGACTCCTGAACCTTTACTTGACTTAAGTCACCTTCCTGAGTCGGTATTAGTTCCTGTCCTTCCTGAGTCCAAGTCAACTGTTCTATCATTTCATACTCCATTCTGGGACGAGGTGGTTGACAAATTTGACTCCGAAATCAATTATGGAATTTGGAAATTAGATGGGGTTAAATTTTTAATAAAAATTCTTAATGGATTTATCTTTTTAGTGGGTCATATTAAAGATAGTGCTGGTGGGTTCCTTCGAGACCCAAGAAAAGTTGATTGGGCCATGTTTCGTGGACCAATCAGACCACCACCGGAACCACCACCTTAAGGTAACCTTTTCCTTCCCTGCCGTCTTTTTCATGCATCTATGCATTAATTCATACATTGAGGACAATGCATGAGATAGGTGTGGGGGAGGGTCTAACATAACTTTTCTTTTTCTTTAAAAAAATAAAATAAAAAAATTGACATTTTTCTTTACTTTTACAAAACTTTTTGAAAAATAGAAACAATATTTTGACTTATTTTTGTAAGAAATTAAGTTAATTTTAAGGAATAGGAAAATCCAAATTAGGATTTCTTATACTTGGTCAAAATAAGATTATTTGTTTGATTTTAGGGTTAGGAAGATAATTTGTCAAAGTAATTTAGTTTTGATCTTTACCTTGATGAAATATGCATACTTCATACACTTACACACTTAGGGTTCAAAAACAAAGATTCTTATGCCTTATAAAATATATATATATATATATATATATATATATATATATATATATATATATATATAAATAAATAAGTCTAATTATTGATTAGCTAGGTGCTTTGGCCTAAGCAAGCCTTAGTATTTATGCGAAAGATAATTAGATAAGTTTGAAAAAAAAAATGAATAAGTCTAATTATTGATTAGCTAGGTGCTTTGGCCTAAGCAAGCCTTAGTATTTATGCGAAAGATGATTAGATCCTCTGATTAAGCTGGGTATCTGTGCCTAATAAAGCATGAGTATTCACGCCTAAAAGAGGTTCATATAATAAAATCCTTAGTTTTGTGGCCTTGTCTGCTCGAGTCCTTAAGTCCTAGGGGTGTCTTCTCACCTGGTGCCCTAAGACCGTTTGGTTTGGGAGTCATCGATTAGAGGCTCGTTACATGGGCAGATTAGAAAGCCTAATAGAACTAAGGAATAATACCATAAAAAAAAGTATATATAAATAAAATAAGGCATAAGAGTTAGAGTTAATGAACCCTTAGTCAAAATTTTCACAGTCACAAGGTGCATATGACTTAGGGTAAAGTAATAGACTAGATGAGAAGTACAATTTGACTCCTTACTTTGATTGATAACAAATTTTTGAATAGAGACTAAGTTTAGGAATGAAAGATTCGGTTTTCCTATAACTTATAGATTGCTTAGATCTTACAATCATATTTCAAATATTTTTCTCTTTCAAAATGCTTTTCGAAAATACTAACTCTTTATTTCCCTTTCTTTATGGATTTTGTGGGTGCAATCCGCTGAAAACCCCCACGAGACAAAACTCGTCCTCTAGGGGGAACCTAGAGGTTTAACGGCTTGTTGCACATGCTCAGTGCAATCGCGCGACCTGCGAAAGTGGTCTAATAATCCTTAGTATAGTTTAGTTGTTTTGCTCGAGGACGAGCAAAAGATAGGTATGGGGGTGTGATTGGTCGCTAATGTTGCATATTTAATATCATATTTCCATACTTATTTTAGAATAAAAGCCTGTATTGTCCTAATTAATTGCTTAATTTATTTGCAGGCCCATTCTTTAAGGAGATGAAGAGAAATGAGCCCAAAGCCCACCAAAATTCTGAATTAAATCAGAATTAATTCACACTCACTAAATCAGGGAAAATTCAAGAGGTTGAAAACTGGTTGAGAAGAATCCTCTCAGAATCGATCGGTTAAAGCAAAGATCAAGGGATGAGATGAAGCAAGTTTGATTCAGATTCTGACTGAATACATTTTAGTATTCGAATCATAACTTTTGTTACAAAATCTCAATTCTGATGATTCAAGATGATCCAGAAAGCAGACTTATAGAGCTACAACTCTTATGTTGATCATTATCTCTAATTCTGTTATTTGATAAGTGATATTCAGCAATCAATATGCCAACAAACTGCAGATCAGAACTGAATATCCACCTCTACCCTCTCCATTTCTCCTATAAATACCTGCACTCAAAGGCAAAAGGGAGGACCATGCAGAGATAGGACTTAGCCAAGCTTTTCATTTCTAGGTTTAGGTTTTTAGCCTTTCTTTTTATGTAATTTTAGTTTTCATTTATGTAATTAAGAGGAGATCGACTTTCATCGAAGAACAAGACTGAAGCTTGAGCTGGAGTGACACCGGTGTAAGACTTATTTCTTTTCTTTGATTGTAATGAAATCGAATCGATGTTCTTTTTGTGTTTGTACTTCTTTTTAGTCTTCTCCTTCTTCTTCTTTTCTATTTTACTTTTCTTTTTCGTACAATCGTCTTCCAAGTGAGTCTAAAAGCATCGAAAGAGCCTTGCCATTGCGAGTGCCACCGATAGCTCATGACGATGGAATAGAGTCTCTCTCTGTATCATTTTATTCTTGAAGTAGTCTTGATGATGTAATGTGGACGAAGACCAATACTCAAATCTTATGGGCTATGCGCTGAAAGCCTCCACTTCAAGGTAAAATCGTCGCTGAAGACTCAAGGTAAGCTTTTGACGAAAAGAAGGTAAGCAATTGTTTTTATTTCTTTTCTTTCATTTCTGTAAATTAAAACACAATACCTCTTCTAAATCATCCTTTTCACCTCCTTGTCGCTTTCTTTCGCCGTTTTCTGATTTTTCCACCCTCTTCATCTTTCATATTCTTCTAACTTTAACTATAACTTTCTTTTTCTTAACTTTAAAAACAGAGAAGAACTTTCGCTTATATTCATAACGATTTCAATAAAAACTGTAAAGCTTCCATCGCAAACCCTCCTTGTGGATCACGACCCGCATAGCCACTTACTATAGCGGAAGAATTGAGCACTTGCACATTCTCTTTTTAAGTTCTATAATCTCGTATTTTTTGTGCAGGTTTAGCCTCAATCATTACCAACCCGGCATATCATAACTTTAACCAACCTAGTGTGCCGGATTGGTCTTATCCGAATCAATATAACCCATGCCCCCAATCTTATAATCATAATTTCCAGAATAATTTCAACTCTTCATAGAGTCAGTGGGGATTCACCTCCCCCGAGTCCAATTTTCAACCAACTTGTCCTCCTTATCCACCTAGTCCACAATATATCCAAGATTCATACTCAGTTCCACCAGTCCAAAATAGAAACCATCAATTTTGAAAATGAGTATGCGTGAGTCCAAACAAAAATCACAAAATCTGATAGACTCACAATTTCACCACCAATTCCAAGACAGCACTTCATCTTTTCAACAAAACGATGAACCTATCAACTATGAAAAGATGCTTGAAGCCATGACTCAGGCTCAAAATGCTCGTAATCACGACATAGATATGATGGTCCAATCTCTACGTTCTCACCGTTTGGCCAGTTCTGATGTCGGTAACCATTCTGTTAGAGCCAAAGAGTCATGTTGTTTTGAAACACAAGGTTTCATTTCAGCACAATCATTTGAACTTGCCCAAACTACAAATTTTGAAAATGACATTGACAGTTTGGCAAGTTATCCCTTTCTTGAAATTGAACTTGAAAATGAATATGATCATGAACCTCAACTTAGTGATTCAATTCTACTTCCTGATTCAATAATGACTCTGGTGTCTTCACCTGATTTCAATCTTTTTCCCGAGTCAACATTGGATCCTGTGCCAATTCATCATGAAATTGAATCTCCCATCTTTGATGATCATATTGAACTTGACCAATTTTACACTTTTGAAAGTCCTATTGACAAATTGGCAAGTTCTCATTTTTATGACATTGAACTCAATGAGAAATGTGACCTAGATTCTCAAATCTGTGATCCAGTTCAAATTCCCGAATCAATATTGACTCCTATTTTGTTACCCGACTTGAGTAATATTTTAGAGTCAGTTTTGATTCCCACAACTATCATTCTTGAACTTGAATCACCAATATCATGTCACATTCCATTGTTGGAAAATAAATGTGGACTTGAGTTTCAACTTCTTGACTTGGACCCACTTCCTGAACCAATCTCGACTCCTGAACCTTTACTTGACTTAAGTCACTTTCCTGAGTCGGTATTAGTTCCCGTACTTCCGAAGTCCAAGTCAATCATTCTATCTTTTCACACTCCATTTTGGGACAAGGCGGTTGACAAATTTGACTCCGAAATTAATTATAGAATTTGAAAATTAGATGGGGTTAAATTTTTAATAAAAATCCTTTATGGATACATCATTTTAATGGGTTATATTAGAGAGATTTCTGGTGGGTTCCTCCGAACTCCACGAAAAGTCGATTGGGCCGCATTTCGTGGACCAATCAAACCACCACCGGAACCACCATCTTAAGGTAACATTTTCCTTCCCTTTCTTCTTTTTCATGCATCTATGCATTAATTCATACATTGAGGACAATGCATGAGATAGGCGTGGGGGAGGATTCTAACATAACTTTAAAAAAAATTAAAATAAAAAAATAACATTTTTCTTTACTTTTAAAAAAAAACTTTTTGAAAATAGAAACAATATTTTGACATATTTTTTGTAAGAAATTAAGTCAATTTTAAGGAATAGGAAAATCAAAATTAGGATTTCTTAAATTTGGTCAAAATAAGATTATTTGTTTGATTTTTAGGGTTAGGAAGATAATTTATCAAAGTAATTTAGTCTTGATCTTTACCTTAATGAAATATGCATACTTCATACACTTACACACTTAGGGTTCAAAAACAATGATTCTTATGCCTTATATATATATAAAAAAAAGAAAAAAAAGATGAACAAATCTAATTATTGATTAGCTAGGTACTTTGGCCTAAGCAAGCCTTAGTATTTATGCGAAAGATGATTAGATAAGTTTGAGAAAAAATATATATAAAAATCCTCTGATTAAGCTGGGTATTTGTGCCTAATAAAGCATAAGTATTCACGCCTAAAAGGGGTTCATATAATAAAATCCTTAGTTTTGTGGCCTTGTTTGCTCGAGTCCTCAAGTCCTTGGAGTGTTTTCTCACCCGGTGCCCTAAGACCGTTTGGTTTGGGAGTCATCGATTAAAGGCTCGTTACATGGGCAGATTAGAAAGCCTAATAGAACTAAGGAATAATACCACAAAAAAATATATATATAAAAATAAATGAGGCATAAGAGTTAGAGTTAAAGAACCCTTAGTCAAAATTTTCACAATCATAAGGTGTATATGACTTAGGGTAAAGTAATAGACTAGATGAGAAGTACAATTTGACTCCTTACTTTGATTGATAACAAATTTTTGAATAGAGACTAAGTTTAGGAATGAAAAATTCGATTTTCCTATAACTTATAGATTACTTAAATCTTACAATTATATTTCAAATATTTTTCTCTTTCAAAATGCTTTTCGAAAATACTAACTCTTTGTTTCTCTTTCTTTATGGATTTTGTGGGTGTAATCCACTGAAAACCCTCACGAGACAAAACTCGTCCTCTAGGGGAAACCTAGAGGTTTAACAGCTTGTTGCACATGCTCAGTGCAATCGAGTGACCTACGAAAGTGTCTAATAATCCTTAGTATAGTTTAGTTATTTTGCTCGAGGACGAGCAAAAGATAGGTATGGGGGTGTGATTGGTCACTAATATTGCACATTTATTATCATATTCTCATACTTATTATAGAATAAACTCTGCTTTCTCCTAATTAAATGTTTAATTTATTTGCAGGCCCATTCCTAAGGAGAGTGAAGAGAAATGAGCCCTAAAGCCCATCAAATTCTGAATTAAATCAGAATTAATTCGAACTCAGTGAATCAGGGCAAATCAGATCAGTTCAGATCGGTTGAAAATCAGTTAGAACGAATCCCTACAAATCGATCGGTTGAAGCCAAGGATCAAAGGCCATTTTGTCAAAATCTCGGACTTAAACTGCAAATCCAGCTAAAGATAAAGACCAATCGAGAAACCGAGGAGCCCCACCAACAGGGTGTGGCCACCTGGCCACACCCTGGCCGCGGAAACGCGGCCAAAGCCGCGTTTCCGCGGCTTGGTTAATGAGTTAGGGGGAGCGTTTGCTCCCCTATCTCCTTAAACCTCTCTCCTCTGGGTTTTTGCCTATAAAAGGGCAGGATTTTCACTGAAAATGGGACGACCATGCAGAGATAAGATTTAGTCCAGTTTTCATTCTTTGTAGTTTAGGTTTTTGTTTTCTTTTTATGTAATTTTAATTTGTATGTAAGCTTAGGTTAGATTCAGATTCATGTAAGTAAGAGAGAGAGGCTTATGTTGAGAGTGACACCGATGTACCCTCCTCCTTTCTTCCATCGTTTCTGCAAGCAATAAAAGGTAATTTTTTTATGTTCGTCTTTACTTTGTTTTCTTCTTCTTCTTTCTACTTTACCTCTTTTGGTTTTGATGAGCATGCAAGTGAATCTAGAAGCATAAGTATAACAATGTTGTGTGAGTGCCAACGATAATTCATGGTGATGTTCTCCTCCTCAAGACTCCGTATCATTTCATGCTTGTTCGTCTTAATGATGTAATGCGACTGGGGACAGAGCTCGATCCTATGGCTTATGCGTTGAACGCCACCGAAGCAAGGTAGAACATGCAAGGGTTCTAGGTAAGTAATCAACCAAACTAGGTAAGTATTTCTTTAATCTTCTTTCTTTACTTTTATTTCTTTAGTTTAAATCACCAACACCCACTTCTTTCATCACTTCTTTTCCATTTCTTTGTAAATAATCATTCTCCATTTTTCTCCACCTTCTCCATCTATCGCTTTCTTTTTAACTTAACTATAACTCTTTTTCTCTTTTCTTTTTAAGAACCAAAGAAGAACTTTAACCATTAATTGTAACTTAAAGGAGGACTTACTAAAAAGCTTTTATCGCTAGTCCCTCCTTGTGGATCACGACCCGCATAGCCACTTGCTATTGCGGTAGAATTGAGCACTTGCACATCTCTATTTTAAGTTCTAAAATTTCGTTTTTTTGTGCAGGTTTAGCCCCAATCACTTATCATGGTATACCGAGTTGTGGGTTCCACCATGGGGAACCAAGATATTGGTTACCTAGTTATTTACTTGTCAGTTGTCAGTTGTCAAGGCTTTGCCCAGACTACGCTCGACACTAGTTGCCTTTTCGTGTAGGGCTGTGCTCTTCAGTTATTAGAACCTTGCGGCTTGTCCTGATTCAGCGCCAGTGGTGTTAGACTGTGATACCGGGCATGCACACTGTACTCTTCTAAAATATATGCACTACATTGGTAGGCAGTTACAACAATGATAATCTTCTCAGATATGTAGGAAAATGCTGTGGAATGGGACACAACTAAGTACTATATTAGTTAGGTTAATAATAACCAATAGACTAAAGACATATACTAAATCACATCTTGACATCAGTTGTTTCCTTTTACTGTGATATGAGTTATATTTTTTTCATAGTTAGTTCATGATATTGATTAATCTGTTATCTTCTATTTACAGTTTTAGATATGTTATTATTGTATACACACTGATTTTATGCACGAGCACCTTTTTCCTTTTTTTTACACATCATTGGGTCGCTTTTTGATGTCCATGAATTTACACGTCCAGATATTGAATATTTTATTTCATTGATCAAGTGTTCGTTGAGACCTTACATGTTACGAGGAGTTAGAGTTTCTCTCTTCTTGATTGTTGGTATTCGTGTTCACTTTCATTTCTGTTATTTCTTGATTCTCCCTATATCATTATCAGTTATCATTTCATCTCTGTGATTATTTATTATCATGTGTGGATATTTATATATGATATTGCAGTAATAGTGATTCATTTTAGTAGATTCAAATAGGTTGTTCGGGTTACTTAAAGCTTAGCGCGTATGTATATGGTCACTGACTCTCGTCGCGTGTCCGTTTTAACATATTTTGGGAAGTGGGGCATGACAGTATAACACTATGTAAGATCTAAGAGAGTTTGAGTTTTGGTGTTGAATTGATGCTCAAAAAGTCACACACACAAAATACTAGTTTTCATATCCAGTTTTTCAGTTTTGATATTTTACAAAATTAGTTTTGATATATACTCTATAGTTTTCCAAGATTTATTTTTAGATATCTCAAAGAGAAATTCACATGTGCTCAAATCTATATGAACGGATTTTCCAAAGAGTTTTAATAAAAATTTACCTTGTATTAAAACTATTTTTATAAAAATATAGTTGAAACCCTTTATCCATGTGTATCTGTTGACATCTCAGTGAGCTGTCGACAGCCGAATGGGGCTGTCGATAGGTCGACAAGTTGTACTATCGACAGGTTCTTTTCAGAGACTTGTTGATAGGCCTTTACATTAACTATGGTATTTTTTGTTTAGTAGTATGTTTTTGACAGTCCATGAGGACCGTTGATAGCTGATACACTGTGTATCAGCTAAGCTATTGACAACCTCTTTGGACTATTGATGATTCAAGCCTCACAACAGCTATATTTAGAGCCGTTGCTCACAAGGGCTGTCGACAGGCCCTGTGGTCTGTCGACATGCTTTCTGTCAAGCCTGTTATAGGAACAACTATATTTTGAATTTAATTAACTTTTGGTTTCTCTCCAATAGGTATATTTGCAGTTTTTGGGTCTAATCACCCATCAAAAACCATGGCTTACCCCTCTAATGGCTTTTACTTGTTGCCTATATATATAGTTCATTTGTAGAGGATTTTAGAACAAGTTTTTACAAGTCTAAATTCAAAATTTTAAGTTTATTCAAAAGAGAAAAGTTTCTTTTTTCAAGTTTCAAGTGCTCTCATTTCTAAATAAATTTTTACAAGTTTTCAGCTCTTAAATTCATTCATTTCAACTGAGTTATCTCTCACAAACTTCTTGAGTTTCATTTCCCCACTCAAAACTCTAGAAAATTGTAAAGAGAGTGCTTGTGACCTTTGTGGTTGCCAAAAGCTTGTAAATTGGTTTTGTGCTACCTTTTGTGTAGAGGATTGAAGGTTGAATTTGTGTACTCCAAGTCTTTGTGTAGACCTTGTAATTTCCTTTGTAAAAGTTTCTTTGTGGATATTGAAATCCTTCTTGCGGTGAAGGCAGCGACGAAGAGCTTGGTGCTCAAACCTCGAAATAAATGTTTTGTATTTGTGATTGCTTTCTCTCTTTCTTTTACTCTATCTCTATTGCTTTCACTTGTGTTTTTGTTTATCTTTATTATTTGCACTTGTGTTTTTAGTTTTATCGCGCTTGCTATTCATCTCTTGCATCTTCATACTTATCGGTTTTCCTCTTTCTATCAAGAAGGCAATTGAGCACCTCAACTCTTATCTAGAGCAATATATGTTGGAACTTGATTCTGATGATACATTTGTGAAGCCATTTCATTGGAGCTCTATCTCACAAGCTTATATAGCGTTCTACTTGCTTAAGACTTCCTAAGAACAATGACTATGGATGTGTATTGTATTGTTTATTAGAATGTTAAAAGCCTTGAACACATACACACACAATAAGCCATATAGTCGACTAAGACTTTTGATTAGTCGACTACTTACACCTATAGTCGACTTACCCCATACTATAGTCGACTTAGTTTTGCTTCAAGATACATATAAACTCTCTGTTTCTGTTCTGCATACAATATGTAGTCGACTTATACTTTTCCTAGTCGACTAGTATTAGTTGTAGTCGACTAATATAACTCTGCTGGTCGACTAAGTTCAGTTTTCAGAAACATATCTTTTGTATCAGCCATTCCCTAGTCGACTTGCCCCCTTTATAAGTCGACTAACCTAGGCAAAAATCAATACCCTAGTCGACTAACCCCTAACCTCAAGTCGACTAATGGCAGATCTGACTGTTAGACAGTTTCTGATTTCTAGTATTTTATCCAACGTTTCAATATTCAAATTTATCCTGATAACTATCCTAACTGACCATAGATTTCAGTTATAAATAGGGTTGTTGTTTTAGGCTAAAAACACCAATTCATATTAATAGTTTTCTGCCCAAAAACTCTGTTCAAAAATCTATTTTTTAGAAAACTGTTTTCACTTTCAATTCTTCACTCAAATTCTAATCCTTTAGTGAAGATTTCTGAGAGTCCACCTATAAGAGTCCTTATTCACAATCACATACAGATTCAAGGCTTATAGGGTTGTTTGTAATCACTCAAAGAGAAAGATTGTACACGAGCGTCTTCGGGTTGAACAGAAGTTGTATAAGGTGTTGTGTCTTCTTGGTTTTAAGAAGAGTTGTATACATTTAGCAAATGGGATTTGTCAAGTGGTATACAAGGTGTTGATTTTGGGTGTACAAAATCAAAGGTTAAAAGAAAATCTCAAGCGGGTGGCTTGAGGACTGGATGTAGGTCAAGAGGACCGAACTAGGATAAATCACTTGTGTTTGCGTTTGATTTACTTTCTGTGATTTATTTCCTTTTATGCAAGTTTTTATTTAATGCTAATATCTTTGTTTGAGTGTTGACGTAATTTTTAGATTCTACAATTGGTATCAGAGCCCTGCATACCCAGTTAATAACCTACAAGGATTGCAATGGAGTTTCCTTCATCGCAATTCAGAGAAGGACATTCTACACGGCATCCATCACTATTTGATGGATCGAACTACAACTACTGAAAGTGTAGAATGAAGATTTACCTGCAATCGCTCAACTACGAACTATGGAATATAGTAGAAGCAGCGTACACCAAACCGACTACCAATTACAGCGCTTGGAGTGATGATCAAAAGAAGAATGCGAATCTTGATGCCAAAGCGATGAATGCATTATTCTGTACCTTAACCAAAGAAGAATTCAATCGTGTGTCAACAGTCACATCTGCAAATCAAATATGGCACACTCTACAGGTAACACATGAAGGCATAAATAAGGTTAAAGAATCTAAAATTTCTATTCTTGTCCACAAGTTTGAACTCTTCAAAATGAAGGAGAATGAAACCATCTCAGAAATGGTTACAAGGTTCACTGACATAACAAATCCCTTAGCATCCCTTGGAAAGGAATACACCCAAGTCGAAAAAGTTCGCAAGATCCTTAATGCACTCACATCAGATTGGGAGAAGAAGACAACTTCAATCAAAGAAGCAAATGATCTCTCCACTATGTCATTAGAAAACCTCATTGATAATTTAATTGCATATGAAGTACAACTGGAAGACAAAAAGAGGGGTGAACAACAACCTTTCTCAAAGAAGAAAGAATTTGCGTTCCATGCATCCTCAGATACGGACAATTCAGATGACGATGAAGAGGAGATGACAATGCTCTCAAGAAAGTTCAGCAAGTTCTTGAAGCAAAGATAAGTTTAAATGTTTTAATTATAATAAAATAGGTCATATGAAGAAGGATTGCCTATTGCTCAAAAATAAAGGTAAATTTAAGAGCAAAAAGTTCAAAAAGAAGAAAGATTATCAAGCATCATGGGAGAATTGTGATTCCTCTTCCTCTGACGACAAAGAAGGCACTGAACATGCCAACATTTGTTTCATGGCTTAAGAAGAAGATGAGGTACAATATACCGAACTCTTAAATGTATTTCATGAATTATACAATGATCATAAGAATGAAAAGACAAAAAATAAAGTTTTATCAAAGGAAAATGAAAAACTTATCATAGAAAATTCATGTTATGTTTCTCAAATTTCTTCTATAAATTCTCAAAAAGATGATTTTGAAAAAGTGATATCATCATTGAAAAAGGATAGTGAGAATTTTATAAAAAAAATGTTATGCTTAAAAAGGAAACTTTGTCGTTAAATGAAAGAATTACTGTTTTAAATAAAGACATATTAAGTTTCAAAATGAAGTATGAAGAGATTTTGAAAAATGTGACTAAATTTAATCAAGGAAAAGAAAAGTTAAATGATTTGTTATCATATCAAAAGATGTCACATAATCATTATGGTCTTGGATTCTTAAATCAAAGTGAAAATCTACATATGTTAGTAAAAAGAATCATAATCCATATAATTCTTTTGTGAAAAGAAATACTGATATTATTTCAAAAAGAATTAAGAACAAGTTCATATAGATTCCTAGATTCCTAAAAACTTAAGCATTGTTGATAAAAATATTTATATTGCATCATACATACATTCTATATGTAATTCATGTAATTATATGTATACTAACAGATGGAAACCAAATTCAAATTGGGTTTGAATTTCTAAAGGTTAATGCTTTGATCTTATAAATTATTGGTACTATTCTAATGTTTATCTTTTAGGTACCATATAAAAAGTTTGATAAGAAAAATATTTCAAACATTTATCATATATATATATATATATATATATATATATATGTGTGTGTGTGTGTGTGTGTGTGTGTGTGTGTTATGATATATTTTTTGCCGGGGGAGAACACATGTTTTTCTATATCTGTTATAACCTGTTCTACGCAGGGGGAGAACGTATAACATATTCTCTACAGGGGGAGTTTTCATGCACACAAAGTGTTATCATAAAAAAGGGGGAGAATGTTGGAACTTGATTCTGATGATACATTTGTGAAGCCATTTCATTGGAGCTCTATCTCACAAGCTTATATAGCGTTCTACATGCTCAAGACTTCCCAAGGACAATGGCTATGGATGTGTATTGTATTGTTTATTACAATGTTAAAAGTCTTGAACACATACACAAACAATATGCCATATAGTCGACTTAGACTTTTGATTAGTCGGCTACTTACACCTATAGTCAACTTAGCCCATACTATAGTCGACTTAGTTTTGCTTCAAGATACATATCAACTCTCTGAGCATGTTCTGCATGCAATATGTAGTCGACTTATACTTTTCCTAGTCGACTAATATTAGTTGTAGTCGACTAATATAACTCTGCTGGTCGACTAAGTTCAGTTTCTAGAAACATGTCTTTTACATCAGCCATTCCCTAGTCGACTTGCCCCCTTTATAAGTCGACTAACCTAGGCAAAAATCAATACCCTAGTCGACTAACCCCCAACCTCAAGTTGACTAATGACAGTTTCTGACTGTTAGATAGTTTCTGATTTCTTGTGTTTTATCCAACGTTTCAATATTCAAATTTGTCCTGATAACTACCCTAACTGACAATAGATTTCAACTATAAATAGGGATATTGTCCTAGGCTAAAAACACCAATTCATATCAATAGTTTTCTTCCCAAAAACTCTGTTCAAAAATCTGTTTTTCAGAAAATTGTTTCCACTGTCAATTCTTCACTCAAATTCTAATCCTTTAGTGAAGTCTTGAATGTTAAAAGTTTTGAACACATACACAAACAAGAAGCCATATAGTCGACTTAGACTTTTGATTAGTCGACTACTTACACCTATAGTCGACTTAGCCCATACTATAGTCGACTTAGTTTTGCTTCAAGATACATACCAACTGTTTGAGCATGTTCTGCATACAATATGTAGTCGACTTATACTTTTCCTAGTCGACTAATATTAGTTGTAGTCGACTAATATAACTCTGCTGGTCGACTAAGTTCAGTTTCCAGAAACATGACTTACACCCCCATACCTATCTTTTACTCGTCCTCGAGCAAAACAACTAAACTATACTAAGAATTACTAGATCACTTTTGCAGGTCACGCGATTGCACTGAGCATGTGCAACAAGCCGTTAAACCTCTAGGTTTCCCCTAGAGGACGAGTTTTGTCTCGTGAGGGTTTTCAGTGGATTACACCCACAAAATCCGTAAAGAAAGAGAAAAATGTTAGTATTTTGAAAACACATTTTGAACGAAAAATATTTGAAATATTATTGTAAGATTTAAGTAATCTATAAGTTATAGGAAAACAGAATTTTTCATTCCTAAACTTAGTCTCTATTCAAAAATTTGTTATCAATCAAAGTAAGGAGTCAAATTGTACTTCTCATCTAGTCTATTACTTTACCCTAAGTCATATTCACCTTATGATCGTGAAAATTTTGACTAAGGGTTCTTTAACTCTAACTCTTATGCCTTATTTATTTATTTATATATATATATATTTTGGTGGTATTATTCCTTAGTTTTATTAGGCTTTCTAATCTACCCATGTAACGAGCCTTTAATCAGTGACTCCCAAACCAAGCGGTCTTAGAGCGCCGAGTGAGAAAACACCCTAAGGACTTAAGGACTCGAGCAAACAAGGCCTCAAAACTAAGGATTTTATTATATGAATCGCTTTTAGGTGTGAATATTTATGCTTTATTAGGCACGAATACCCAGCTTAATCAGAGGATTTATATATATATACATATTTTTCTCAAACTTATCTAATCATCTTTCGCATAAATACTAAGGCTTGCTTAGGCCAAAGTACTCTATTTGTTTAAGTTTTGATGATAACAAAGCACATAGAAGCTATATGGTACTAATAAGTTGTTTAGAATGAGTTTCAGGTTTGTACTAGTTATGATGGCCTTTCTAAGCTATTGCTAGGATTATGATGCTAAAAAGGCAAATGGCGCAAGAGGACGTTTTGATAGAAGAGAAGGCTCTAGCTTGGTGTAACGCGGCTCAGAGAATTCTTTTTCAGTTTTTATAATTTTAGTGTGTTAAAGAATAGTGTATGTGTTGAAGCTTAATATTCCCCACACACAAATTTTTTGTGCACATGATTTTTCTAAAAGATATTTCTCCTATATATAAAATATTTTTAAACATATTTTAATACTTACAAACTCTATTTTATATAGTATACCAAGGCTTGATCAAAATTAATTTGAAAATTATCAAGATCTTCAAAACCATTTTCAAAAGAACTGTTTTTGGCCTGTTGCGATCGACCGGACGGTCGACCGGCCTTGTTTAAGGTCAGGACGGTCGACCGGGCTTCTGACTGTTTGGGTACGCATGTGTGCACGTCTCCCGGTCGACCGGGCGGTCGACCGGACCCCATGTCCGTCGACCGACTGTAAGCAGCCATGTTTCTGTTTGTTACGGTCGACCGTGGCTGGCAACGATTATAATTTTTGAAAAATCGGTCGACCGGCCGGTCGACCGTGAGCTTGATTTCAGCCTAAACGGCTAGTTTTTTAAACACGTTTTAAAACGTGGTTTTTCTCTCTAAATGATTTTGGGGGCTGGATTTGGGTCTAATCTTTCCTAATTATTCATTATAACAGTTTACTCTTTAATCCCTACCTTTATTCTATAAATAGGGATGTTTAGGGTTGAGGTGATTACAACAATCCTTTGCAAAAGAAATCAAGTTTAAAGGCTTTCAAAAGAAGTTTTTGCTCTCAGTTTTTGTGCTCAAAATTCTCTCTTTTTACTGAAGTTTTTGGTTCAAAACTCTCTTCAATTTCATTTTCTTTTTCACTTACAAAACTTGATCTTCAATCCTACACATTTTTCTTTAGGGTTTTTGTAAGGGAAAAGTTTTTCAAAAAAGGGTTTGTGGTCTTTGATCACCAAGATATTCTTGTATTTGTGGCTCCACTACCTCTGGACTAGAGGAGTTTGATTGAGGAGTTGGGTACTCCCTTGTGGTTGTAATTCTTTGTGAAAGTTATAGTGGTTCTAAATCCTTCTGGGTGAAGGTGGGGACGTAGAGCTGGGTGCTCGAAGCTCAAAACAAATCTCAGTGTTTGCGATTGGTTTATTTTCTTTATTTACTTGCTTTATATTCATTGCTATATTGTCGATCAATACTCATACAACAAGATTGCATTGCGCACCTCAAACTCTTATCTAGAGGAATCACGAGGAAGGAGTTCAGAGCCCTTCACGGGGTATTCGGCTTCTAGTCTTGTTTCGGGTGATCGTTGCATCATAACATTTTAAATTTGTGCATTGATTAGCATTATCACCTATTCACTCCCTCTAGGTGATTTCAATTGGTATCAGAGTTAGGACTCTAGTTTTTGGCTTCACATCTTTAGAGAGATCCAAAAATTTGCTAATCAAAATTTTCATATCTTCATTCATTCACTAGTAAAGATGGCTGACAACATTAAGATCCCTTCCAAATTTGATGGACTCAACTTTCCCATATTGAAAGTTAGGATGACCATTTTTCTACAATCTCTAGGTAGTCTAATTGCTAAGTCCTTGACCAAGCCTTGTAGTAGACCCGAAAGTAAGGAGGACACTTGGTCCGAACTTACCTTCAAGGAATATGAAGCTAATTCAAAGGCTCAGAATGCCCTATTTTAGCTTTGAATGTGAAAAGTCACCTAGAGGGGGGGGGTGAATAGGTGACAATGCTAATCTATGAACTAAATGCAGAATTTAAAACTTAATGCAAATTACACTCAAGTGCTATCAACAAGTGATGCACACAACCAAGCCAAACAAATATGAATGAGCAATGTAAGTAAATGCAAGGCACAAATTAAAGAGAGAGAGATAGAGAGCCAATAGATCAAACGCAAACACAAGGATATGTTATCGAGGTTCGAGCACCCAGCTCTACATCCCCGCCTTCGACACACGAAGGATTTCCACTAGCTCGTCCACCTAGGACCCTTTATAAGGAGTACCCAACTCCTCTCTTTACATCCTCCTTGAGGCAAACTCCAACAATCACAACCTCCTCCTTGAGGCAAATTCCAAACCAATATAACAAACTCCCAATTACCAACTAATACAAGGATCACCTCTCAACTAGAGGGATACAACCCAAAGCACAAAGCTAAGAAAAGATTGGGTTACAACTTGGTGGTCACAACAATAACCACAAACAATTTCTTCTTCCACACAAATAACCTATAGATATAGATAGTAGATTTTTGCTCAAGTGTGGAGAAAACCAAAGGAATGGAAATCAGAAATCACAAAGAAAATCCTTGAGAAAAATCAAGAAAACAATATAGAGTAGTTCAATCACAAGCTTTTCCCAAACATCCTTTTTTTGATTTTTCCAAACCCTAATCAAACACCAAAATAGATTGTTCAAATCAAGCACAAAAACTTCTTTTGATTGCTTTGAAAACACCAGAGAATCAGGAAAAATTCGCACAAAAAATCTTGGAGAAAAACTCTTTCAAATGGGGTATTTATAGACAATTTCAGAAAATAGCCGTTGACAGAACTTTTGCCAGAAATACCCTGCCGGTCGACCGGCCGGTCGACCGCGCAACGGTCAAATTCTGACCGTTGACAGCTGCCGGTCGACCGCCCCGGTCGACCGAAACAAACAGAGAGCAACTGCTCTCAGTCGGTCGACCAGCACGGTCGACCGTCTACAGAAACAGTCGACGTGCACGTTTTTGTGCACGTCCGGTCGACCGGCCGGTCGACCGTCCATAAGGCACGGTCGACCGGACCTGTCGACCGGCCCAGCCTGGCTGTCAACAGAATAGGTCATATTAGAGTACATTTTTCAGGCTTAAAACGTTCGAATTCATAAAAAGGTATATAGGAATGATTTGTAGATCTTTAAGTTATCTTTCTAATGCATCTAAAATCAACTCAATATCAGTTAGGATGCGAAAGTTATCAATAAAATACTGACAGGTGTCAAAACAGAAACTGTAACCTGTTTTCAGAACAAGAACAGATTTCAACCAAATATTTGATAACTTTAAAATTAGAATCTGAAAATGGTTATTAAATAAGAAATTTAGATCTGAAAGTTATCTTTAAAATGCAAGTTAAATCATATTATTTGAATATAAAAATAAAAAGTTATGATAATAACTATAGAAGGGTGTCAAGCAGATCAGTAGAACTAAAACTGGTTCAACTCCAAAACCCGATATATGTTTTGATTAGAAATGCCAAAACATAAAACACATGAATAAAAGAGTCAAAACTAAGTTTGTCTAGGAAATTAAAGCATGCATGTATATAGAACAAATCATATATACATTAAACCATGTAAACTTGTTTTGATCTATCTATTCATGAAAACCAAGATCGGTTAAACCTAAAACCGAAAAACCAAAAACCAATATTCAAAACATGAAACGTGTGTGTTGTGAATTTGAGCATTATCATACTATTCTAATCTTTACAATTAGGCTCTAAATACAAACTAAACTAGGGATACCTAAGTCTTCTTGTAGAGCGCCGTCTCCAAGTTGACTTGGTCCAAACCGTGATTCACCAAGCAAGTGCTATATATATCTTTGATGCGCGGGCTCTTGAATCAACATGTGCAAGCTTCCAAATCATCTTGTTGAAGCTAAACACCAACTAATATCTTGGTTAATGATCTGAAACTAAAATCACAAGATTATTAGTACACATAACTACATGAGTTAATCATCATCAAAACTAGAGTGGAAGGCCTTTGGGCCAACAATCTCCCCCTTTTTGATGATGACAAAACTCATGGAGTTATATATGCATGGATTAAAGTAAAGCTTCAAAGAAGCTCCCCCTTAACTCATGCATAGGAATAAACAAACAATAAGATGCATACTAAACAAGGTACTTAACATCCAAAATGAATATGCATATGAAACATGCTCTTGATTCCAATTAAAACAAAACAAATAACTTACCAAACAAAACTCTTGATACTAATAAAAAACAAAACTCATAATGCTCTTGATACCAATGGAGATGAAATGATCATAAAACTGAAAACTCATGCATATCAACTCCAAATTCTTCTCCCCCTTTTTGTCAATCATCAACAAAGGGGTAAAAACAAAATAGATATGAATTCTTCTCCCCCTAAATATATGAAACAATGAATCAATAAACTACTTCAAGGGGTGACACCAAAAATGATACCAATTAAAAAATGTGTCATTGAAGTGCATTATGATACCAAAAGAAAGTGAGAATAAAAAACATTTAAGAAATGCCTACCAATTACCAATTGAAAGTAAGAAGGGCATTGAAAACAAATATGATACTAATTGAAATTAAAACATATTGAAAATAAAACACATGATACCAATTGAAAAACACAATGATACCAATTTTGAGTAAACAAATGCATCTAGATACCAATTGAAGATATTTATCTTTATAATCAAATGAAACCAATTAAAAATCAATAATCATTCTTTAATCATTTTTCATTATAAAGTTAGGGAGTGGGAAACAAAACCAATGGTAAACTAAATACCAATTGAAAAATTGAAATGTGAGTTTTCTCCCCCTTTATGAAATACCAACTAAACATATGCATAAGCTAGAAATAAGATACCAATTGAAAATTAAATCAATTGAAACATGATATTCATTAAAAAAAATTCAAGCTTAGCAATCTTAAAATTATGATAAAGCTTGTATATGGATACCAATTGAAAAACTCAAGCTTAACATATCCAAAATTTGTGATATCTTGAAGCACAAATAAATCATCTATATATGTATGTAAGAAATAGATATCAATTGAAATTGATACTATATGAAGTGTAAGCATACATATATAAAACAAAACATATATGAGTATACAAAAGGATGTCAAGATTGATACCAATTGAAAGAATTCAATGATACCAATTGAAACAACAATAAGATCAAGTGTATGACTCATATCAACTACCACCCATTCATGTGCAAGTTTAAAAATGATTTTCATTATAAAGCATACATGAACATGATCTCCCATCCAACCACCCTTAGATGGTAGGGTTTTCAAAAATAGATTTGAACAATATAGTATGTTTGAAAATCACTACCTCATGAAGAATATCACAACTAGTTATGTAAGTCAACTAGTACGAAATCCTTCAAGATAAAATAAATGGATTTTTCATAAAACATGGAAATCACATGATCACTAAACACTCAAAAATCTATATGGCACCAATAATACTCATGAAAATCAAGTCATGAGAAAACATCAAAAGGTGAGTGTACAAGTGTTGTGAGAAACATGTCATCATGAAAATTGACAATTAGGCTCAATATGGAAATCATCAAGATATGAATCATAAATGAATCATGAAATCCATGAAAGTTCATCTAGGATGTGAAATCACCAATTGAGAATTTGAAAAATCACTTATTGAAGTCCATGATATAAATTGAAAAATCATCTTAAAAACAAGATTTTCATCATAAATGGGAAATCACATAGAAACATGAAATTTATCCAAATGATCTTAAACTTCAAGGCATATGTATGTCATGTACAAACTAAAGTATACATACATATCCTAAACATAAAGAGTCCACAAAATAGTATGCATGAACGCACGTGACTCAAGGATGTATATGTATAAGTGATAGTTTGGACAAGATGGACATATACATAAAGTTAAAACAAAATGTGTAAAATAGTGAATACGAGTCAAATGCAAGAATCATCAAAACTAGACTATACTAGTACATCAAGTGAATACAAATGAGCGTTCAAGCACAAACATATATAAAGGTCTATTTGTAGCTCACTCGTTGTACAAGTATACATCCTAGTCTTAATGAAAAACCATCATTCAAGCAAGTAGTCAACACATGAAGTATAAAACGAGTCAACAATCAATATGATCATGACAATCAAAAACACGAATTATTAAAATAAAAATATCATATAATCATAAACATCCAAATGGTCATAATGCATATGCATGTGCATTAGATCTAGGGCATACATGTTAGTTCTAAAACAAGGTGAGAACACTAAATATAGATCCATATGAAACATAGGTGCTCAAGTAACTAAACATGTATAACACTATTCTAATAAGCATGGCATAGGCATAATGAATAACAAAACATGACATGCCATAAATAGAAGAACATTAAAAGCATGCAAAATAAAAATGGGAGTTAGAGAATGATATCAAAATCGATGAAGGTGCATCTCTAGTTCTCCAAAACATGGTGGTCCTCTCCACCTAATTCCCTTGAGTGTGAAGCATCCAAATGATTTTCTTTTAAGCTTGGAACACATCCACCTCAAGGCACCAACACTCTCACGTGATGCGAGAGCCTCCACCTACATCAAAAATCAAGGAGGTGGATCTTGGTACCCATTTTCTAGTGGGTCCACGGGGGTTAGTTTCTTTCCTTACCCAAACAAGATTATTTGCTAAATTTTCATGATAAATGCGATCATAACAAAATCTAGCAAGGTGGCCTTTTCGACCACAATGTGTACATGTGTACACGTGAGCATACATATGATGGTGGTGATCATGAAAAGCATGTGTATGCCTAGAGGTGTGTGCATGTAAAGATGGACCTTGTTTCTTACGAACCAAGGTTTCCAAACGTGTATGATTTAAAGCACATTGGCTCAAAGTGGAGCCCAAACTATCAACACTCATCTTCAAAACATTTATATCATTATCAATAGTGGAAGATAAAGTGGAGCATGCAATAGGTGTGCAAGAAGTAGAAGCTACACTAGCATGGCAAACATGAATATCAATATCATTTTGCAAAGATTTATTTTTAATCAAAACCAAATCCAATTCTTTTGTAATTGAATCAATTTATTTTTCAAAGTAAAATTTTCTTTGAAAACAAGATCCAATCTAGAAGACAAAACCTCATTGTGTTCTACAACATCATCAAAATCATTTTTGTTTTTCAAATCTTCAATCTCTTTAAGTGCAAGTTCAAGTTGAGATTGTAGTGAGTCTCGTTCACTAGTGATCTCTTCTTTCTCTTGCAAAACCGATTCAAAGGTTGAACATAAATCCTTTAATTCTTCTTTTAAGTCAAAATGTTTCTTTTTCAAAATCTCATGTTTTTCCATAAAATTTTCAAGTTCAGAGGCAAGTTCAACATTCAATTTTTGAACTTCAAAACAACCATGGCAATATGAACTAGAGCTATCATCAATATGAGAATCCGATTGTACCTCAAGGGAGTTCTTCCCTTGGACCATGAGGCATTGCTCTCCGGACTTTTCTCTTTTAGATCTCCTCAAGTTGTTGATAATCCTTGGAAGCTCGGGAGAAGTCAAGATGCTCCAAACTGCAAAAGCCGAATCATAGCGATCAAAAATAGGTAAAAGATGTTCATTTAGAGATGCTAGAAGTATCCTAAGGGCTAATGCATTGGCCTTCTTATGCTTGCTACTATTAGGGAGGGATTCTATAGTGATGGCTTGATAAACTAGATGACCTAGAGTTTTTAAATGCCTAGTCATGTCCACCTTCCAAGCATCAAGTCTAAGATGGTCAAACATAGGAGGGCTAGCCATGAGTGCAAACTAATATGTGTGCAAATGATAATGTAAATGAAGATTAGCAAACCAAGATCTTAACTCCTAGGTGGTTAAACCTAAATATCAGGAGCGCTAGCTCTGATACCAATTGAAAAGTCACCTAGAGGGGGGGTGAATAGGTGACAATGCTAATCTATGAACTAAATGCAGAATTTAAAAACTTAATGCAAATTACACTCAAGTGCTATCAACAAGTGATGCACACAACCAAGCCAAGCAAATATGAATGAGCAATGTAAGTAAATGCAAGGCACAAATTAAAGAGAGAGAGATAGAGAGCCAATAGATCAAACGCAAACACAAGGATATGTTATCGAGGTTCGAGCACCCAGCTCTACATCCCCGCCTTCGACACACGAAGGATTTCCACTAGCTCGTCCACCTAGGACCCTTTATAAGGAGTACCCAACTCCTCTCTTTACAACCTCCTCCTTGAGGCAAACTCCAACAATCACAACCTCCTCCTTGAGGCAAATTCCAAACCAATATAACAAACTCCCAATTACCAACTAATACAAGGATCACCTCTCAACTAGAGGGATACAACCCAAAGCACAAAGCTAAGAAAAGATTGGGTTACAACTTGGTGGTCACAACAATAACCACAAACAATTTCTTCTTCCACACAAATAACCTATAGATATAGATAGTAGATTTTTGCTCAAGTGTGGAGAAAACCAAAGGAATGGAAATCAGAAATCACAAAGAAAATCCTTGGGAAAAATCAAGAAAACAATATAGAGTAGTTCAATCACAAGCTTTTCCCAAACATCCTTTCTTTGATTTTTCCAAACCCTAATCAAACACCAAAATAGATTGTTCAAATCAAGCACAAAAACTTCTTTTGATTGCTTTGAAAACACCAGAGAATCAGGAAAAATTCGCACAAAAAATCTTGGAGAAAAACTCTTTCAAATGGGGTATTTATAGGCAATTTCAGAAAATAGCCGTTGACAGAACTTTTGCCAGAAATACCCTGCCGGTCGACCGGCCGGTCGACCGCGCAACGGTCAAATTCTGACCGTTGACAGCTGCCGGTCGACCGCCCCGGTCGACCGAAACAAACAGAGAGCAACTGCTCTCAGTCGGTCGACCGGCACGGTCGACCGTCTACAGAAACAGTCGACGTGCACGTTTTTGTGCACGTCCGGTCGACCGGCCGGTCGACCGTCCATAAGGCACGGTCGACCGGACCTGTCGACCGGCCCAGCCTGGCTGTCAACAGAATAGGTCATATTGGAGTACATTTTTCAGGCTTAAAACGTTCGAATTCATAAAAAGGTATATAGGAATGATTTGTAGATTTTTAAGTTGTCTTTCTAATGCATCTAAAATCAACTCAATATCAGTTAGGATGCGAAAGTTATCAATAAAACACTGACAGGTGTCAAAACAGAAACTGTAACCTGTTTTCAGAACAAGAACAGATTTCAACCAAATATTTGACAACTTTAAAATTAGAATCTGAAAATGGTTATTAAATAAGAAATTTAGATCTGAAAGTTATCTTTAAAATTCAAGTTAAATCATGTTATTTGAATATAAAAATAAAAAGTTATGATAATAACTATAGAAGGGTGTCAAGCAGATCAGTAGAACTAAAACTGGTTCAACTCCAAAACCCGATATATGTTTTGATTAGAAATGCCAAAACATAAAACACATGAATAAAAGAGTCAAAACTAAGTTTGTCTAGGAAATTAAAGCATGCATGTATATAGAACAAATCATATATACATTAAACCATGTAAACTTGTTTTGATCTATCTATTCATGAAAACCAAGATCGGTTAAACCTAAAACCGAAAAACCAAAAACCAATATTCAAAACATGAAACGTGTGTGTTGTGAATTTGAGCATTATCATACTATTCTAATCTTTACAATTAGGCTCTAAACACAAACTAAACTAGGGATACCTAAGTCTTCTTGTAGAGCGCCGTCTCCAAGTTGACTTGGTCCAAACCGTGATTCACCAAGCAAGTGCTATATATATCTTTGATGCGCGGGCTCTTGAATCAACATGTGCAAGCTTCCAAATCATCTTGTTGAAGCTAAACACCAACTAATATCTTGGTTAATGATCTGAAACTAAAATCACAAGATTATTAGTACACATAACTACATGAGTTAATCATCATCAAAACTAGAGTGGAAGGCCTTTGGGCCAACAGAATGAGGATGACTTAACACGAGTTATCCATTGCAAATCCGCCTTTGAGATTTGGCAACACTTATTGGTCAGTCATGAGAGAACATCACAAGTCAAGAGAGCTAAAATAGATCTCTTGCGTTCCCAATATGAAAGTTTTAAAATGCTAGAAGATGAATCTATTGATAATATGATTACCAAGTTTACTAAGATTACTAATGCTCTTTCTTCTCTAGGTGATGAAATAAGCAACGACCAAAAGGTGCGCAAGGTGATTCGTGCTCTTCCTTCGTCATGGGAAATCAAAGCTACCACCTTGAAAGAGTTGAATGAAAAGGACGAGATGGAGCTCATAAGTCTTATTGGAAACCTTAAGACTCATGAGATAGAGAAGAAGGCTAGAGAAGATGCGGTACCTCAAAAGAAAAAGTCAATAGCTTTCAAGTCTTCCTCTTCCAACTAAGATGATGAAGAAGATGAAGAAGATTATGAAGAGCTATCTCTCTTTGTAAGAAATGTAAAGAGAATATACCGCAAGAATAAGCTCAACTATAGAAGATGATGGGAAGGGAAGGAGGAAAAAAGGATTATATGCTACAACTGTCGGAAACCCGAACACATCATGGCCGATTGTCCCGATTTAAAGAAAAAGATGACCTCCTCCTTGAAGCAAAAGAGGCCGGTTGAAAAGAAGGTATACAAAGCCACTTGGGATTCAGAAAGTGAATCCGAAGATGAAGTCGACATGGCAAATATGTGTTTCATGGCAATCACTCCCAAGGTAACTACTCAACCTCTTGATGATGAAAGTGAAATAAGTAGAGAAATGTTAGTACATACTTTTGTTAAACTTTCTGAAAGTTTTGATGATAAAAAGGTAGAGTGTTCAAAATTGAAAAAGGAAATTGAGATGCTTAAAAATCAACTTGCAATTTCTTCAAAAGAAAAGGATGAACTATCTTCTAATCTTATTTCAATGCAAAAAGATTTTGATGAGTATAGAATTGCTTGTAAAGCTAAATATCCAAAAATTGATGAAAATAAATTATCCTTGTTAAAAACTAAAATCAATGATTTTGGAAATGTTTTAAAAGTATATGCTTTTAACACTAATAAATTAGAAGAAATGTTTTCAAAGAAGCATATGCACACTCCACATGCTAAAAATGATAAAACAACTCATGCCAAAAATTCACATGCTCATCATGCCAACACTTCACATGCCACTCATGTTAAAACTACTCATGCTCACAATTCACATGTTCGTAAGCTACATGCTCATTATGCTTTCAAATATGGAAGAATTTATAGATGCACTTATTGTGGCCGGAATGGCCATTTAGCTAAATTTTGCTATGATCATATAAATAGGACAAATAATCTTGTGTGGGTTCGAAACACTAACTCTCTAGGACCCAAGAAAATATGGGTACTAAAATCAAGTCCTAAATTATTTGATGTAGGTACACACCAAGGCTCCAAGACGTAAGGAGCGGTGGTACCTTGATAGTGGTTGTTCAAGGCATATGACATGGGACATCAATAATTTCACAACCCTATCAAGGTACGATGAAGGTGGCACTGTCACCTTCGGAGATGACTCCAAGGGCACCATCATCGGTATAGGTAACATTAAGATTGGTGCATCTCCTTTAAAAGAAAATGTTGTTCTTTTGATGGGCTTAAACATAACATGCTTAGCATAAGTCAACTATGTGATCGTGGTCTCAAAGTTGTGTTTGATGAATCTTCTTGCAAAATTTTTGATTGTAAAATCAATGATTGTATTCTTACCGAATTTCGTGAAAATAATGTCTATATTATTGACATGCTTAATTTTGATTGTTCTACTAAATGCTTGAATGCCTTTAATGAGATTTCATGGTTATGGCATAGAAGATTAGGACATGCATCTTTTGATCACCTTGCTAGAATTAATTCTAAGGAATTGGTGAAGTGTATTCCTTGTTTGAAGTTTGAAAAAGACCGCATTTGTGATGCGTGCCAACTTGGGAAACAAACCAAGTCTCTTTCAAACCAATCAAGGATATCATGTCAACTAGGCCATTGGAATTGATTCACATGGATCTTTTTGGACCAACTAAAACTAAAAGCTTAAATGAAAGTAGATATGTTTTTGTTTTAGTTGATGATTTTTCTCGTTTCACTTGGGTTTTCTTTTTGGAACACAAAGATCAAACTTTTTTGCATTTTAAGATTTTTCGAAAGAAGGTTGAAAAAGAAAAAGGATTTTTGATTTTAAGGATAAGAAGTGATAGAGGCGGTGAGTTTGTTAACCAACTCTTCATGACTTATTGTGATGAAAAGGGAATTAAGCATGAAATGTCATGTCCTAGAACTTCACAACAAAATGGAGTAGTTGAAAGGAAGAATAGAACTCTTCAAGAAATGGCTAGGACTATGATAAGTGAATATGGGCTCCCTCAATATTTATGGGCCGAGGCCGTAAACACCGCATGCTATATATCAAACCGTATTTATTTGTGTAAAAATACTTTCAAAACCTCTTTTGAAATTTATCATTTAAGAAAACCAAATGTTTCATACTTTAAAGTTTTTGGATGCAAGTGTTTTGTTTTGAACACCAAAGATAATTTGGGTAAATTTGATGCTAAGGCTTATGAAGCAATCTTTGTTGGTTATTCTAGTACTAGCAAAGCATATATAGTGTTAATAAATCATCTCACACTATTGAAGAAACTATGCATGTTAAATTTGAAGAATCTAATGCTATTGTTGAGAATGTTGTAGAGATTGACTCATTAGGTGAGAACATGGAGAAAATATCCTTGAAGGACTCACCCATCCAAGAAGACAAGCAAGAACCCATTGGTGAAGTTCAAAAGGATGAAGTGGAGCAATCTCAACCACTTCCTAAAGATTGGAGATACGCTACAAATCATCCCAAAGATCACATCATAGGTGATGTATCAAAGGGGGTAACTACTCGCTCCAAACTCCATGAATTGTGTGGTAATTTTGCTTTCATATCTCATTTTGAACCCAAAAACATCCTCGAAGCTGAGGGTGACTCATATTGGTTGCTAACTGTGCAAGAAGAGCTCAATCAATTTGAGCGCAACCAAGTTTGGCACCTTATTCCTAGACCCCACGATAGACCAATAATTGGTACTAAGTGGATTTTTAGGAACAAGTTGGATGAGTCAGGAAATGTTATTAGGAATAATGCTAGGTTAGTGGCTCAAGGTTACACTCAAGTTGAAGGAATCGACTTTGAGGAGGCCTTTGCACCCGTAGCACGGCTTGAAGCCATACGGATCACACTAGCTTATGCATCTTTTAAAAATTTTAAACTTTTTCAAATGGATGTAAAAAGTGCATTTTTAAATGGTTTTATTAATGAGAAAGTTTATGTTGAATAACCTCCCGATTTTGTGGATCATGAACATCCAAATTTTATTTTCAAACTTGATAAAGCATTGTATGGTTTAAAGCATGCTCCAAGAGCTTGATATGAAAGGCTTTCTAGTTTTCTTCTTTCAAATGATTTTATTAAAGGCAAAGTAGACACCACATTATTTACTAAACATGTTGATAGTGACATTCTTATAGTTCAAATATATGTTGATGATATAATCTTTGGTTCTACTAATGAGATACTTTGCAAGGAGTTTGAGCAATGCATGCAACGTGAATTTGAGATGTCATTAATGGGTGAATTGAACTATTTTCTTGGACTTCAAATCAAGCAAATACGTGATGGGATTTTCATATGTCAAGCCAAGTACTCCAAGAAACTCATTAAGAAATTTGGGCTTGAAGACTCAAAAATTTGCATCACTCCAATGGCCACCACCACCAAGCTTGATAAGGATGACCATGGTAAGTGTGTTGATATAAAATTGTATAGAAGCATGATTGGTAGTTTGTTGTATTTAACGGCTAGTAGGCCGGATATTATGTTTAGTGTGTGTCTTTGTGCTGGATTCCAATCGTGTCCCAAAGAATCTCATTTAATTGCGGTAAAACGCATTATTCATATATTAAGGGCACTATTGGAATGGGTCTTTGGTATCTGAAAATCAGAGATTTCTCAATGACGAGTTTTTCGGATGCCGACTATGCGGGTTGTAGAGTGGATAGGAAGAGTACTAGTGGAACATGTCAATTTCTTGATAATTGTCTTGTTTCATGGTCTTCTAAGAAATAAAATTCGGTAGCCCTCTCAACCGCCGAGGCGGAGTATGTTGCGGCGGGGCTTGTTGTGCACAAGTCCTTTGGATGAAACATACTCTTCTTGATTATGATTTGCATTATGACCATATAAAAATATTTTGTGATAATACTAATACTATTCATATGACTAAGAATGCAAATCAACATAGTAAGACCAAGCACATTGAGATTAGATATCACTTTCTTAGAGATCATTTTGAGAAAGGTGATAAAAAATTGATTATGTTTCTTCCGATTTGCAACTTGCCGATATTTTCACTAAATCACTTGACTATAATAGATTTTCTTTTATATGTGGTGAACTTAATGTTTGTGTTGTTGAATAAGAAAGTTTTCTTGCTAATATATCCCTTTTTGATGTATGACAAAAAGGGGGAGAAATATGTGGTAGTTTGGTGTTTGGTGTTTTGGTGTTTTATTGATGGTTTGGTGTTTTGGTGTTTTATTGATGGTTATTCAAAATTTTTTTGAAAAATTAAATTCTCATTCTCTCATAATTAATTGTTTTATACTTGTTTAATATAGCATTATTTGAGGGGGAGTTTTTACCTCCCTTTTATATCTTGTGTTATAACCTATATGTTTTGTCATCATCAAAAAGGGGGAGATTGTTGGCCCAAGAGGTTACACTCTCTATTTGTTTAAGTTTTGATGATAACAAAATACATAGAAGCTATATGGTACTAATAAGTTGTTTAGAATGATTTTCAGGTTTGTACTAGTTATGATGGCCTTTCTAAGCTATTGCTAGGATAATGATGCTAAAAAGGCAAATGGCGCAGGAGGACGTTTTGATAGAAGAGAAGGCTCTAGCTTGGTGTAACGCAGCTCAGAGAATTCTTTTTCAGTTTTTATAATTTTAGTGTGTTAAAGAATAGTGTATGTGTTGAAGCTCAATATTACCCACACACAAATTTTTTGTGCACATGAGTTTTCTAAAAGATATTTCTCCTATATATAAAATATTTTTAAACATATTTTAATACTTACAAACTCTATTTTATATAGTATACCAAGTCTTGATCAAAATTAATTTGAAAATTATCAAGATCTTCAAAACCATTTTCAAAAGAACTGTTTTTGTCCTGTTGCGGTCGACCGGACGGTCGACCGGCCTTGTTTCAGGTCAGGACGGTCGATCGGGCGGTCGACCGGGCTTCTGACTGTTTGGGTGCGGGCATGTGTGCACGTCTCCCGGTCGACCGGGCGGTCGACCGGACCCCATGTCGGTCGACCGACCTTCGGCCGACTGTAAGCACCCATGTTTCTGTTTGTTACGGTCGACCGGGCGGTCGACCGTGGGCTGGCAATGGTTATAATTTTTGAAAAACCGGTCGACCGTGAGCTTGATTTCAGCCTAAACGGCTAGTTTTTTAAACACGTTTTAAAACGTGATTTTTCTCTCTAAACGATTTTGTGGACTGGATTTGGGTCTAATCTTTCCTAATTATTCATTATAACAGTTTACTCTTTAATCCCTACCTTTATCCTATAAATAGGGATGTTTAGGGTTGAGGTGATTACAACAATTCTTTGCAAAAGAAATCAAGTTTAAAGGCTTTCAAAAGAAGTTTTTACTCTCAGTTTTTGTGCTCAAAATTCTCTCTTTTACTGAAGTTTTTGGTTCAAAACTCTCTTTAATTTCATCTTCTTTTTCACTTACAAAACTTGAGCTTCAATCCTACACATTATTCTCTAGGGTTTTTATAAGGGAAAAAGTTTTTCAAAAGAGGGTTTGTGGTCTTTTGATCACCAAGATATTCTTGTATTTGTGGCTCCACTACCTCTGGACTAGAGGAGTGTGATTGAGGAGTTGGGTACTCCCTTGTGGTTGTAATTTTTGTGAAAGTTATAGTGGTTCTAAATCCTTCTGGGTGAAGGCGGGGACGTAGAGCTAGGTGCTTGAACCTCGAAACAAATCTCAGTGTTTGCGATTGGTTTATTTGCTTTATTTACTTGCTTTATATTCATTGCTATATTGTCGATCAACTCATACAACAAGATTGCATTGCGCACCTCAAACTCTTATCTAGAGGAATCACGAGGAAGGAGTTCAGAGCCCTTCACGGGGTATTCGGCTTTTAGTCTTGTTTCGGGTGATCGTTGCATCATAACATTTTAAATTTGTGCATTGATTAGCATTATCACCTATTCACCCCCTCTAGGTGATTTCACAAAGCACCTAGCTAATTAATAATTAGATTTGTTTATCTTTTATATATATATTTTTTAAGGCATAAGAATCTTTGTTTTTGAACCCTAAGTGTGTAAGTGTATGAAGTGTGCATATTTCATTAAGGTAAAGATCAAGACTAAATTACTTTGACAAATTATCTTCCTAACCCTAAAATCAAACAAATAATCTTATTTTGACCAAGTTTAAGAAATCCTAATTTTGATTTTCCTATTCCTTAAAATTGACTTAATTTCTTACAAAAAATATGTCAAAATATTGTTTCTATTTTCAAAAAGTTTTTAAAAGTAAAGAAAATGTTAAAAAAAATTTAATAAAAAGAAAAACCTGAGTTATGTTAGAACCCTCCCCTACACCTATCTCATGCATTGTCCTTAATGTATGAATTAATACATAGATGCATGAAAAAGAAGACAGGGAAGGAAAATACTACCTTAAGGTGGTGGTTCCGGTGGTGGTCTGATTGGTCCACGAAATGCGGCCCAATCGACTTTACATGGAGTTTGGAGGAACCCACCAGAAATCTCTCTAATATAACCCACTAAAATGATGTACATGAAGGATTTTTATTAAAAATTTAACCCCAACTAATTTCCAAATTCCATAATTAATTTCGGAGTCAATTTTGTCAACCGCCTTGTCCCAAAATGGAGTGTGAAAAGATAGAGTGATTGACTTGGACTTAGGAAGTACGGGAACTAATACCGACTCAAAAAAATGACTTAAGTCAAGTAAAGGTTCAGGAGTCGAGATTGGTTCAGGAAGTGGGTCCAAATCAATAAGTTGAAACTCAAGTCCATTTTCATTTTCCCACAATGGAATGTGACTTAATATTGGTGATTCAAGTTCAAGAATGACAGGTGTGGGAATCAAAACTGAATCTAAAATATTACTCAAGTCCGGTAACAAAACAGGAGTCAATATTGATTCGGGAATTTAAACTAAACCACAAAATTGAGAATCTAGGTCACATTTCTCATTGAGTTCAATTTCATAAAATGAGAACTTGCCAATTTGTCAATGGGACTTTCAAAAGTTTGAAATTGGTCAAGTTCAATATGATGATCATCAAAGATGGGCGATTCAATTTCATTATGAATTGGCACAGGATCCAATGTTGACTCGGGAAAAAGATTGAAATCAGGTGAAGACACTGGAGTCATAATTGAATCAGGAAGTAGAATTGAATCACTAAGTTGAGGTTCATGATCATATTCATTCTCAAGTTCAATTTCAGGAAAGGGATAACTTGCCAAACTGTCAATGTCATTTTCAAAATTTAGAGTATGGGCAAGTTTAAATGATTGTGCTAAAATGGAACCTTGTTTTCCAAAACAACATGACTCTTCGGCTTTAACAGAATGGTTAGCGACATCAGAAATGGTCAAACGGTGAGAACATAGAGTTTGGACCATCATATCTATGTCATGATTACGAGCGTTTTGAGCCTGAGTCATGGCTTCAAGCATCTTTTCATAGTTGATTGGTTCATCGTTTTGTTGTGATTGGTCTTGAAAAGATGAGATGTTATTTTGGAATTGATGGTGAAATTGTGAGTCCATCAGATTTTGTGATTGTTGTTTGGACTCACGCATACTCATTTCCAAAATTGATGGTTTTCTATTTTGGACTGGTGGAACGGAGTATGAATCTTGGAAATATTGTGGACAAGGTGGATAAGGAGGACAAGTTGGTTGAAAATTGGACTCGGGGGAGGTGAATCCCCATTGACTCTGTGAAGAGTTAAAATTATTCTGAAAATTATGGTCATAAGATTGGGGGCATGGGTTATATTGATTCGGATAAGACCAATCCGGTACACTATGTTGGTTAAAGTTATATCAGGTTAGTAATATCCGAAAAAGAGGTTGGTGTATAATATGTATTACCATTAAAATTGGAAAAATTATTGTTATAAGCCATATCACACAATAAAACACAAACAAAAAAAACAAACAAATAAACAAATAAAAAGAAAAAAATCTAACATAAGTTAGGGTAAATCTTAGACCTAGACGACTCCTAACTGGTTAGACTGTCCACTGGGGGTATATTGCCGAATCTGACCACAAGTTAATCGGCCAGGTAAGGGCAAGATTGGTGGGAGGTATCCACGCAGAAGCGACGGGCCTAATTAAGTCAAACCACCAGCCTTCGGGGTTTCGCCCCTCAATCCCCAACCTTCGTCACCGATTTGGCAAGAGTCAGATTCAAATCAACTTCTCCCTTAGGTCAGTCTCCTATTTGAGTCCGAGATGTCCCTAGGGCCAACGTCTACTCATTTTTAGTTAGGCTTGGGTTAGTGAGTGAGGAGATTGTTTGTGGGCTAAGGGAGGGTAATGACTTTCCCACCTTATCTTGTTTATAGGACAAGTCCTTAAGATTGATTGTGCAAGGTGTGCATGATAAAGAAAAGTAACATTCAACAAGCAAATAATCACTCAAGAATGTTTCCTAAACTACATGCCATGCAAACGTACCTTTTGCTCCAGCACTCTTCAACAGTAATGTAAAATGTAAACGCATTAGACACGTGCCTAAATGCAAAGTCTAAACCATTTTTAGCATTTAACAAACATCATTTTACTATTGAGGTTAGAAAGTAAGTACAGTGAGACAAACAAGGAAATAGATAGGTACAGATATTAAATTTTGCACTACAGCCAACCTGCAGGAAATACAGGTTAGTAGTTCACTCAGATTGCCAAAGGAATGTAGCAAATCTGAGGGCTTCTGGGCTCTGCTTTCTTGAGCAGAGTCCAGGGCCACTTATATGTCCACTGTAGCTAGAATTCCTTGTAGTTAAATCTGTACACAAAAAATAAAGAAGAAGGTTAAACAAAAATGTAAACTTTAAAGAGAGATAACTTACCATCCCTCCCCGGCAACGGCGCCAAAATTTGATTGAGGTTCAACCTGCACATAAAAAATAGTATTTTAGATTTTAAGATTAAAGAGTGCAAGTTACTCAATTCTACTGCAATAGCAAGTGGCTATGCTGGTCGTGATCCAGAAGGAGGGACTAGCGATGGAAGCTTATTTAGTAAGTTCTCTTTTAGGCTACAAAGTATGGTTAAAGTTCTTCTTTAGGTCTTAAAAAGAAAAAGGAAAAATTTAGTTAAAGTTAAATTAGGAAGAAGATGGTAGATTAAGAAGATGGAGAAACTAGAAATGATATGTACAAAGAAATTGAAAAAAGGAGTGATAAAAGAAGTGTAGATTGTGGTGTTCTAAACTAAAAAAATAAAAGAAAAGAATCTAAAAGTTACTTACCTCCTTTGGCCAAATGCTTACCTTGAATCTTTTGCAATGATGCTACCTTGAAGTGAGGCGATCTACGTATAGCTCATAAGAGTTGATTCCCATCACCTCCACATTATATCATCAAGACGTTGCAAGTATTAAGTAATACGGAATGAAACTCAAAATCCATCGTCATGAGCTATCGGTGGCACTCGCAAAGGCAAGGCTCTTTCGATGCTTTAAGACTCACTTAGATAGCAATTGGCACCAAAAGAAGAAAAGAAGAGAAGAAGAAGAAGAACAAAAATAAAATACATACAAAAGGGAAACTACAGATTCGATTTTATAACAATAAGAGAAAAGAAGAAAATCTTACACCGGTGTCACTCTCAGCGCACTCTTCATTCTCATTCTCCTATAAAACTCTGATCTTCTCTAATTTACATAAATTAAAACTGAAAATTACATGAAAAGAAAAAAAACGTACCCTACAAAAAATGGAAAAGTGGACTAAATTCTATCTCTGCATCCTCGCTCCCTGTACGCTCTGAAAATCCCAATATTTATAGGCAAAACCCAACCTATGAGAGTGTACAAAGATAGAGGGAGCAAACGCTCCCCCTAACTCACTAACCAAGCCGCGAAAACGCGGCATTGGCCGCGTTTTCGCGGCCAGGGTGTGGCCAGGTGGTCACACCCTGTTGGTGGTACTCCCCGGCTTCCTGATTTGCTTTTATCTTCAGCTGGATTTGCAGTTTAAGTCCGGAATTTTGACGAAATGGCCTTTGATCTTTAGCTTCAACCGATTGATTTGTAGGGATTTGTTCCAACTGGTTTTCCACCGATCTGAACCGACTTGATCTGCCCTGATTTACTGGTTTCGAATTAATTCTGATTTAAATCAGAATTTGATGGGCTTTTGGGCTCATTTCTCTTTCCTCTCCATTAGGAATGGGCCTGCAAATAAATTAAACATTAATTAGGAAAAGCAGAGTTTATTATATAATAAGTATGAGAATATGATAATGAATGTGCAATATTAGCGACAAATCAATGTGTATTGTATTGTTTATTAGAATGTTAAAAGTCTTGAACACGTACACAAACAATAAGCCATATAGTCGACTTAGACTTTTGATTAGTCGACTACGTACACCTATAGTCGACTTAGCCCATACTATAGTCGACTTAGTTTTGCTTCAAGATACATACCAACTCTCTGTTTTTGTTCTGCATACAATATGTAGTCGACTTATACTTTTCCTAGTCGACTAATATTAGTTGTAGTCGACTAATATAACTCCGCTGGTCGACTAAGTTCAGTTTGTAGAAACATGTCTTTTGCATCAGTCATTCGCTAGTCGACTTGCCCCCTTTATAAGTCAACTAACCTAGGCAAAAATCAATACCCTAGTCGACTAACCCCAACCTCAAGTCGACTAATGGCAGTTTCTGACTGTTAGACAGTTTCTGATTTCTAGTGTTTTATCCAACGTTTCAATATTCAAATTTGTCCTGATAACTACCCTAACTGACAATAGATTTCATCTATAAATAGGGATATTGTCCTAGGCTAAAAACACCAATTCATATCAATAGTTTTCTTCTCAAAAACTCTGTTCAAAAATCTGTTTTTCAGAAAACTGTTTTCACTTTTAATTCTTCACTCAAATTCTAATCCTTTAGTGAGGATTTCTGAGAGTCCACCTATAAGAGTCCTTGTTCACGATCACATATAGATTCAAGGCTTATAAGTGAAAAGTCACCTAGAGGGGGGGTGAATAGGTGACAATGCTAATCTATGCACAATTTGAAATTTATGATGCAACAATCTCACAATGCAAGAGAATATAGCAATGAATGTAGAGAGCAAATGACAATAGCAATAATTGAAGTGCAAGAACAAGGAAAGTAAAGCAAGGAGCACAAGAAAGTAAACCAAACGCAAACACAAGGATATGTTATCGAGGTTCGAGCACCCAGCTCTACTCCCCGCCTTCCCAGAAGGATTCTAGCTACTTCCACTATCACAAAGAATTCACAATTACACCGGAGTACCCAACTCCACAATCTCAAGTACAAGTTCTCTCTTGGTAGTCAAAAGACCACAAACTTTCTCTTTCAAAATTCTCTTCCCTTACAAAGGTCCTTAGAGAACAATGAGTAGGAATGAAGCTCTTGTGTGCAAGGAGAAAAGAAAATGAAATCAGAGAATTCTTTTGAAAAACACTTCAGGAAATGAGAGAATTTCAGCACAAAAACCAAGAACTTTTGAAAGCCTTAAACTTGGAAACTTTTGGAATTTTTCTCTTGTAATTAATTGTTGTAACCAATCTCTCCCCAAACACCCCTATTTATAGGAGAGGGCTAGGGTTTAGGGATAAAACATAATTAGGATTAATCAGAGAGTATTAGGTTTGAAATATATCCCTTAAACTAATTTTAAACACAAAAAGACAAAATTTAAAACAGCCCAGAAAATAGCCGTTTACTGTTCAACGGCTAGTCCGGTCGACCGGTCGGCCGACCGCCTATTCAAAGAATAGAGCCGTTGCAGGCAAACGGTCGACCGCCCGGTCGACCCAACAAACCCGAGAGCAAACTGACTTACAGTCGGTCGACCGTGCGGTCGATTGTAAAAACGTGCACACTGATACATGTACAACCAGAGCTACAGTCGACTGGGCCGGTCGATCGGCCAAACCTGACATAGGTCCGGTCGACTGGCTCAGGTCAAAAACCAGGTTTTGGACAGAAAATTAAAAGGGATTTTGATTTTGACAAAAATACTTTTGAACAGGGATTACCATAAAACATAAATATATATCTGTAGGCAAAATCTTGTATGCAAAATATTTTTGTATAAATTATAAGAAATTATTTTGGATTAAGTATGTGCGCAAAAACGTGTGTGATAGAGCTTCAAACTTATCCACTATTCTTTAACAAACTATAAAACTAAAACAAAATAATTAAAGACTTCTTGAGCAATCTTCAAGTCTTTGAGCCATGCTATCCTTGTTAGAGCCTTCTTCTTCTATGATCCTTCCTTGATGTGCAATATGCCTTCATAGCTTTATGAACCTAGAAGTTGTTGCAATAGCAAGCAATGCCCTCCAAACATGGTACTTATCCTGAAACTTATTTAAGCAAATTCATTAGTACCAAATAGCTCTTATTTGTTTTGTCATCATCAAAACACAAAACAATTGGAGAGTGTAACCTCTTGGGCCAACAATCTCCCCCTTTTTGATGATGACAAAACAAATAGGCTATAAACAAAAATATAGGGGAGGAGAAAACTCCCCCTCAAATTATGCTATATGAAAAACACAAGAATTTATTGAAAACACAAGAATTTATTGAAAACAACAAAACAACAAAAAAATGCTCTTGATACTAATTGAAACCAATTGAAATAATACCAATGAAACTAATTAAAATAATACCAATAAAACACAAGAATAAAACACAAAATTCATAAAACCAAAACAAATAAGTTCATATAGAACCAAGACCAAATGAACTTATTTTTGTCCATGTAAACTTATTCTCCCCTTTTTGTCATACATCAAAAAGGGTTATGAACAACATGTCTATTCAATAACACAAACATTAAGTTCTCCACAAATAAACGAAAATCTAGCAAAATCAAGTGGTTTAGTGAAAATATCGGCTAGTTGTAAATCCGTAGAAACATAATCAATATCTATATCTCCTTTCTCAAAATGATCTCTAAGAAAGTGATATCTAATCTCAATGTGCTTGGTCTTACTATGTTGATTTGCATTCTTAGTCATGTGTATAGTACTAGTATTATCACAAAATATTTTTATATGATCAAAATGCAAATCAAAATCAAGGAGAGTATGTTTCATCCAAAGGACTTGTGCACAACAAGCCCCGCGGCAACATACTCCGCCTCGGCGGTTGAGAGTGCTACGGAATTTTGTTTCCTAGAGGACCATGAAACAAGACAATTACCAAGAAATTGACATGTCCCACTAGTACTCTTTCTATCTACTCTACAACCCGCATAGTCGGCATCCGAATAACTCGTCATTGAGAAATCTCTGGTTTTCGGATACCATAGACCCGTCCCAATAGTGCCCTAATATAACGAATAATGCGTTTTACCGCAATAAGATGGACTGTTTAGGACACGATTGAAATCTAGCACAAAGACACACACTAAACATGATATCCGGCCTACTTGCCGTTAAATATAAAAGACTTCCTATCATGCTTCTATATAATTTAATATCAACATTTTTACCTTGGTCATCTTTATCAATCTTGGTTGTAGTTGCCATGGGAGTGTTGCAAGTCTTTGAGCCTTCAAGTCCAAACTTCTTTACGAGTTCCTTTACGTACTTGGCTTGACTTATGAACGTCCCATTTTGCAATTGCTTGATTTGGAGTCCAAGGAAGAAATTGAGCTCACCCATTGAAGACATTTCAAATTCAAGTTGCATGACCTTTTCAAAATCCTTGCATAAAAGCTCATTAGTAGAACCAAAAATTATATCATCTACATAAATTTGCACAATTAATATATCATTATCAACATGCTTAGTAAAGAGAGTTGTGTCTACTTTGCCTTTAATAAAATCGTTTGAAATAAGAAAACTAGAAAGCCTTTCATACCAAGCTCTTGGAGCTTGTTTCAATCCATACAAAGCTTTATCAAGTTTAAAAACAAAATCGGGATGAACATGATCAACAAAACCGGGAGGTTGAGAAACATAAACTTCTTCATTTATAAAACCATTCAAAAATGCACTTTTCACATCCATTTGAAAAAGTTTAAAATTTTTGAAAGATGCAAAAGCTAGTGTCATCCGTATGGCTTCAAGCCGTGCTACGGGTGCAAAGGTCTCCTCAAAGTCAATTCCCTCAACTTGAGTGTAACCTTGGGCCACTAACCTAGCTTTATTCCTAATGACATTTCCGGACTCATCCATCTTATTTCTAAAGATCCACTTAGTACCAATTATTGGTCTATCGTGGGGTTTAGGAACAAGGTGCCAAACTTGGTTGCGCTCAAATTGATTGAGTTCCTCTTGCATGGCAAGCAATCAATATGGGTCCGTCTCGGCTTCGAGAATGCCTTTGGGTTCAAAATGAGAAATGAAAGCAAAGTTACCACATAGGTCATGGAGTTTGGAGCGCATTGTGACTCCTTTAGATGCATCACCCAAGATGAGCTCCTTAGGATGATTTGTCGCGTATCTCCAAGCTTTGGGAAGCGGTTGAGAGCTTTCCTCTTTATCCTCTTGAACATCACCAATTGATTCTTACTTATCTTCTTGAGCGGGTGAGTCCTTCAAGGATATTCTCTCCATGTCTTCACCTAAAGGTTCAATCTCTACAACATTCTCAACAACCACATTAGATTCTTCAAATTTAACATGCATGGATTCTTCAATAGTATGTGAAGATCTATTAAATACTCTATATGCTTTGCTAGTAGAAGAATATCCAATAAAGATAGCTTCATAAGCCTTAGCATCAAATTTACCCAAATTCTCCTTAGTATTTAAAACAAAACACTTGCATCCAAAAACTTTAAAATATGCAACATTAGGTTTTCTAGAATGATACATTTCAAAAGATGTTTTGGAAGAATTTTTACATAAATAAATACGATTTGATATATAGCATGCAGTGTTTACGGCCTCGGCCCATAGATATTGAGGGAGGTCATACTCACTTATCATTGTCCTAGCCATCTCTTGAAGTGTTCTATTTTTCCTTTCTACAACTCCATTTTGTTGTGGAGTTCTAGGACAAGACATTTCATGCTTAATTCCCTTTTCATCACAATAAGTCATGAAGAGTTGGTTAACAAACTCACCACCTCTATCACTTCTTATTTTCAAAATCGAAAAACCTTTTTCTTTTTCAACTCTTTTTCGAAAATTCTTAAAATGAGAAAAAGTTTGATCTTTGTGTTCTAAGAAGAAAACCCAAGTGAAACGGGAAAAATCATCAACCAAAACATATGCATATCTACTACCATTTAAACTCTTAGTTTTAGTTGGTCCAAATAAATCCATATGAATTAATTCTAAAGGCCTAGTTGACATGATATCCTTGATTGGTTTGAAGGAAGACTTGGTTTGTTTTCCAAGTTGGCACGCACCACAAATGCGGTCTTTCTCAAACTTCAAGCAAGGTATACCCTTCACCAATTCCTTTGAATTAATCCTAGAAAGATGGTCAAAAGATGCATGTCCTAATCTTCTATGCCAAAGCCAAGAATTTTCATCAAAAGCATTCAAGCATTTAGTAGAACAATCTAAATTAAGCATGTCAATGATATAAACATTATTGTCACGAAAACCGGTAAGAATACAAGCTTCGGATTTAACATCAAAAATCTTGCAAGAAGAATCATCAAAAACAACTTTAAGTCCACGGTCACAAAGTTGACTAATGCTAAGCAAATTATGTTTTAAACCATCTACTAAAACAACATTCTCTATAATAGGAGATGCACCAATTTGAATGTTACCTATACCGATGATAGTTCCTTTGGAGTCATCCCCGAAGGTGACGGAGCCACCTTCCATGTACCTTGATATGGTTGTGAAGTTATTGATATCCCACGTCATGTGTCTTGAACAACCACTATCAAGGTACCACCGCTCCCTACGTCTTGGAGCCTTGGTGTGTACCTACATCAAATAATTTAGGTCTTGATTTTGGTACCCATATTTTCTTGGGTCCTAAAGAGTTAGTTTCATTAACCCAAACAAGATTATTGGTTCTATTTATTTGGTCATAACAAAATTTAGCTAAATGTCCATTCTTACCACAATAAGTACATCTGTACACTCTACCATATTTAAAAGCATAGTGAGTGTGTGATTTGTGAGCATGAGAATTGTGAGCATGAAAAGATTTAGCATGAGGAGTGTTATGTGTAGTGTGAGCATGGGGAGTCTTAGCATGAGAAGTGTGCTTTTAGAAAACATGTCCTCAAATTTCTTAGTGTTAAAAGCACAATCCTTTAAAACTTTTTCAAAATCATTTATTTTAGATTTAAAAGAAGAAATTTCTTTTACATCAACAATAGGAGATTTTGCCTTACAAGAAGCCTTGTAGGCACAAAATTCTTCTTGAATAGAAACAAGATTAGAAGAAATATCATCCTTTTCTTTAGAAACTATGGCAAGTTGATTTTTAAGAGAAGCAATTTCTTTTTGCAATTTAAAGCATTCAAGTTTCTTGTTATCATAAGTTTCGGAAAGTTCAACAAAAGCATGTACAAGAACTTCCTTACTTAATTCATCATCTTCATCATCAAGAGATTGAGAGGTTACCTTTGGAGTGTTTGCCATGAAACACATGTTCGCCGTATCCACCTCTTCTTCGGACTCGCTTTCCGAGTCCCACGTTGTCTTGTACGCTTTCTTTTCCTCCGGCTTCTTTGGCTTGAAGGAGGAAGTCATCTTCTTCTTGAACTTCGGGCAATCCGCCATAATATGTCCGGGTTTGCGGCAATTGTAGCAAATGATCCTTCGCTCCTCTTTGCCTTCAAATCTTCTCCAGAAGTTGAGCTTGTTCTTCCGGTATAGCCTCTTAACGTTCCGCACAAGTAGTGTTAGCTCCTCATCTTCTTCTTCGTCTTCTTCATCGTCATCATTGGTGGATGAAGTCTTGAAGGCTATGGATTTCTTCTTTAAAGTAGTTGCCTCTTCTCTTGCCTTTTTCTCCATCTCATGGGTCTTTAGGTTCCCAATGAGACTAATGAGGTCCATCTCGTCTTTGTCGTTCAATTCCTTTAAGGTGGTGGCCTTTATCTCCCATGAAGACGGAAGAGCCCGAATCACTTTCCGCACCTTTTGATCGTTGGAGATGTCATCACCTAATGAAGGAAGACCATTAGTGATTTTAGTGAAACGAGTGATCATACTATCAATAGATTCTTCATCAAGCATTTTAAATGACTCATATTGGGACCTCAAGAGATCTATCTTAGCTCTCTTGACTTGTGAAGTCCCTTCGTGTGTGACCAATAAATGTTACCAAATCTCATAGGCGGATTGGCAATGAATTACCCGTGTAAGGTCATCCTCATTCAAGGCGGTTAATAGGGAGTTTTGGGCCTTGGAGTTAGCCTCATATTCTCTAAAGTTAAAGTCGGTCCAAGTGCTCTCATCACCATCAGGTGCTACATAGGGTTTGGTCAAGGACTTGGCCACTAAGCTACCCAAAGATTGCAAAAATATAGTCATCCTAACCTTCCAAATAGGGAATTTAGTCCATCAAATTTAGGTGGGGTTTTAATGTTATCGGCCATGTTTACTAGTGTATGAATGTATGAATGAAAATGTTGATTAGCAAATTTTAAGGATCTCTCTATGGATGTTAAGCCAAACCTAGAGTCCAAGCTCTGATACCAATTGAAAAGTCACCTAGAGGGGGGGTGAATAGGTGACAATGCTAATCTATGCACAATTTAAAATTTATGATGCAACAATCTCACAATGCAAGAGAATATAGCAATGAATGTAGAGAGCAAATGACAATAGCAATAATTGAAGTGCAAGAACAAGGAAAGTAAAGCAAGGAGCACAAGAAAGTAAACCAAACGCAAACACAAGGATATGCTATCGAGGTTCGAGCACCCAGCTCTACTCCCCGCCTTCCCCAGAAGGATTCTAGCTACTTCCACTATCACAAAGAATTCACAATTACACCGGAGTACCCAACTCCACAATCTCAAGTACAAGTTCTCTCTTGGTAGTCAAAAGACCACAAACTTTCTCTTTCAAAATTCTCTTCCCTTACAAAGGTCCTTAGAGAACAATGAGTAGGAATGAAGCTCTTGTGTGCAAGGAGAAAAGAAAATGAAATCAGAGAATTCTTTTGAAAAACACTTCAGGAAATGAGAGAATTTCAGCACAAAAACCAAGAACTTTTGAAAGCCTTAAACTTGGAAACTTTTGAAATTTTTCTCTTATAATTAATTGTTGTAACCAATCTCTCCCCAAACACCCCTATTTATAGGAGAGGGCTAGGTTTAGGGATAAAACATAATTAGGATTAATCAGAGAGTATTAGGTTTGAAATATATCCCTTAAACTAATTTTAAACACAAAAAGACAAAATTTAAAACAGCCCAGAAAATAGCCGTTTACTGTTCAACGGTTAGTCCGGTCGACCGGTCGGTTGACCGCCTATTCAAAGAATAGAGCCGTTACAGGCAAACGGTCGACCGCCCGGTCGACCCAACAAACCCGAGAGCAACTGACTTACAGTCGGTCGACCGTGCGGTCGACTGTAAAAACGTGCACACTGATACATGTACACCCAGAGCTACAGTCGACTGGGCCGGTCGACCGGCCAAACCTGACATAGGTCCGGTCGACTGGCTCAGGTTAAAAACCAGGTTTTGGATAGAAATTAAAAGGGATTTTGATTTTGACAAAAATACTTTTGAACAGGGATTACCATAAAACATAAATATATATCTGTAGGCAAAATCTTGTATGCAAAATATTTTTGTATAAATTATAAGAAATTATTTTAGATTAAGTATGTGCGTAAAAACGTGTGTGATAGAGCTTCAAACCTATCCACTATTCTTTAACAAACTATAAAACTAAAACAAAATAATTAAAGACTTCTTAAGAAATCTTCAAGTCTTTGAGCCATGCTATCCTTGCTAGAGCCTTCTTCTTCTATGATCCTTCCTTGATGTGCAATATGCCTTCATAGCTTTATGAACCTAGAAGTTGTTGCAATAGCAAGCAATGCCCTCCAAACATGGTACTTATCCTGAAACTTATCTTAAGCAAATTCATTAGTACCAAATAGCTCTTATTTGTTTTGTCATCATCAAAACACAAAACAATTGGAGAGTGTAACCTCTTGGGCCAACAATAAGATTATTTGTAATCACTCAAAGAGAGATTGTACAAGAGCGTCTTCGGGTTGAAGAGAAGTTGTACAAGGTGTTGTGTCTTCTTGGTTGTAAGAAGAGTTGTATACATTTGGAAAATGGGATTTGTCAAGTGGTATACAAGGTGTTTATTTTGGGTGTACAAAATCAAAGGTTAAAGGAAAATCTCAAGCGGGTAGCTCGGGGACTGGATGTAGGTCAAGAGGACCGAACCAGGATAAATCACTTGTGTTTGCGTTTGATTTACTTTCTGTGATTTATTTCCTTTTATGCAAGTTTTTATTTAACGCTAATATCTTTGTTTGAGTGTTGACATAATTTTTAGATCCTACAATATATAGGAGAAGTTATGGAGCCCTTAATTAGGAATCCAGCTTCACTTCTTGATTTGAGTTGACCATTTGCATTATTTATTTTTATTGTTACATTTTCACATTGGATTAGCATTACAACTATTCACCCCCCTTAGGTATACTTTCACCTCCATGCGGTGATGGAGATCATGATCATTATTATTATCAACATGCTGGCCGATATGAACCCTATTTGTACAGAGCTGATGGTGGCGAAAGAAGCGTAGCCATTATCTTCCTCTTCGTCATCAGACCATTAGAAGAGGTGTTTCAATGGTTCCGTTAATATAACCCCCTTGATGAAAAAGGAGATTGTACACGTGCATTGTATATTTAGTGTCATATGTGTCACATTTTCACATTTATTTTGTAATAAAACTCTACTATTCAATTCATTTTAATGTCTAATGGTATGTAAGGTAATTTATGGAGAAAGAGGAGAAATGAACAAGTTTATCCAATTAAATATGGAGTTTTAAAAGCTCAAACAAATCAATGAAGATCTACTCAAATTCAAAGACTGGAGCAAATCATAGAAGATAATACCAGATAAAATCAGTTAAAATAGGATTTTAAAGATCCATTTGGTTAACTTCAAAATCAACAAAGATAATTCCAAATTCAGAAGTCCAGAGGCAAATCTTATCAGAAAACATGGGATAACAGAGAGGATATTATCAAATATATTCAATTAAATCAGATTTATTTTGATTTATTATCCTTACTTGAGAAATCAATGAAGATAATCCCAAATCCAGAAGTTCAGAGATGAACTTATCAGTATACAAAGGGAAAACAAGGATAAGGATATTGGTTGTTGGGCCAGCAATTTGAGCTCATCTCTTCACCACCCTTTGCTACTCCTTTTATCCTATAAATACTACAATTCCTGAAGGCAAAAGGGAGGACGATTAAGCAAAGAGTAGAATAGATTTTGTATAGGTTTAACTTAGGTTCACGGTTCCTCTTTCTTTTTTAATGTAATTTTCCTTTTTTTATGTAACTGAGAGGAGAGGACAGTTTCATGGAGGAATGAGAGCAAGCTTGTACTGAGGGTAACACCAGTGTAAGTAAGTCTTTTCATTCATTGTTATTTGAATCAAATTAAGGTTTCTTTTTCTTCTTTACTCTTATTTTTGTTTTCTTTTCTCTGATGTGTTTGCAATCCAAGCGAATCCAATAGCCTCGAGACTGCTTCACCATTGCAAGTGCTTTGATGGCCTGTGGTAATGAACAACTATTCATTTGCTAGTTTAGTTTGCTCTTTTATTTGTAGTGTAGATCAAGAACGGGGAAGATCCTACATGCCATGCTTGATCACCTTCGAAGGCTAGGAAAGTCGTAGCGACGGATTCAAGGTATAATAGCACGAAAGAGGTAAGTAAGAATTTTTAATTTTCTTTTAATTCTTAGAATTCTACTCCAAAACCAACATTCTCCTCTTTATTTAGTTTTTTCTTTTCTTTTGTAAATAAAATAACAACAACAACATCATCATCTTTCTTTTACCATCTTCTTCACATCTTCTAACTTAAACTTTTTGTTTTCTTTTTCTAAAACTAAAAGAAATTCTTTACATATTTTTGTAAACTCAAAAAGAAACAAACTTACTTAAAATCTTCCATCGCTAGTTCCTCCTTGTAGATCACCACTCGCACAGTCACTTTGCTATAGTGGTAGTATTGAGTACTTGCACTTTGTTCTGTATTTCTGAAATTCTGTATTTTCTGTGTACAGGTTCCAACTCAATTAAAATTTTGGCGCCGTTGCCAGGGAGGGATAATAAGTGTTCATTTTCTTTTTTTTTGATTTATTTAAACAATTTAATCTTTTCTTCTTTGATTTTATGTGCAAGGACTGAATTCAGGAATCGAAGAGCTACAGTTGACATATTCCTACTCTGTGCCTCTACCCAAGAAGGCAAGCATCAGAGCCCACAATTATGCCACGCAAACGCGGCAAAAGCCGTATTTTCTCAACATTTGTGGTGGACTACTAATTGATTTTTTGCAGAGGCTTTCACACTGTAAAATATAGCTTCTGTATGTGTTAGATTTTCTTATTAATTTATTTTGCATACTATATTTAATTCAACAGTAAAGTGATCGTTTGTAAACGTTAAAAATAGTTTAGACTTGCATTTAAGCACATGTCTAATTTATTTATCTTTTACATTAATGTTGAAGAGTGCTGGAGTAAAGGTACGTGTGCATAGCATATAGTATAGGAACACTTTTAATTCTTTACATTGCTTAAGTGTTGTTTTTCATGTACATGTACACATCGCTCTAAATTGATTTAAAGGCTTGTCCTTTAAACAAGATAAGGTGGGAAAGTCATTATCCTCCCTTAGCCCACAAACAATCTCCTTACTCACTAACCCAAGCCTAACTAAAACTGAGTAGACGTTTGCTATAGGGACATCTCAGACTCAATAATAGACTGACCTAAGTGAAAAGTTGATTAGAATTTGACTCTTGCCAAATCGGTGTCAAAGGTTGGGGATTGAGAGGCGAAACCTCAAAGGTTGGTGGTTTGGCTTAATTAGGCCCGTTGCTTTTCAGTGCGGATACCTCCCACCAATCTTGCCACTACCTGGCCGATTAACTTATGGTCAGATTCTACTATATACTCCCCGTGGACAGTCTAACCAGTTAGGAGTCGTCTAAGTCTAAGGTCTAAGGTCTACCCTAACTTAGACTAGATTTTTTTTCTTTTTATTTGTTGGTTTGTTTGCTTGTTGTTGTTTTTTGTTTTTGACATCTTGGTGATATGAATTATAATTATAATTATTTATATGCAAATGGTGATCCATATTTTACCCCAACCTCTTTTGACTCAGATATTACCAACCCGGCATATCATAACTTGAACCAATCAAGTATGCTGAATTGGTCTTATCCGAATCAATATATGCCCCAGTCTTAATACTATGAATAAGAGTAGAACAATCATCACTACTCTTTACCGAGTCAGTGGGGACACAACTCTCCCGAGTCATATAGTCAACCACCTTACCAATATCCAGCTTCATATGCTCCTTCTCCCGAACAACCATTAGAAGAATCAATTGACTAAAAAAGAGAATGGAAGACTTAGAAGAGCTTGAGCGATGAATTCAATTTCTAGAAGACTCAAAAAAACCGTCAAAATTTTTAAATCAAAGATCTTTACTCTATTTTTCAAGAAGAACCTACCGACTTAAAAAAGAGTACGGAATTCATGATTCAATTCCAAAGTGATCCTTTAAATATGACAGAAGCAAGACTTAGTCGATTGAAAAAATGCGTAAGAATAAGAAAACTCTCCCTACTCAATGTTTGACTATTCCCGACACTTCTAGCTATATTGATGAAAACAAAGAATCATGAAATTTTGAAGACTTTGACCAAAATTCAATTTCATTACACAAACTTGAACTTGACCAATTCCAAACCTTGGAAAAATTGGTAAGTTTTTCATTCAATAAGATTGAACTTGAATGTGAATGTGACCCCGATCCCCAACCTTGTGATTCAGTTCCCATCTTCGAATCTATGTTGACTCCGATATCGTTATCCAATTTGGACCAATTTCTCGAGCCAATATTTATTCCGTACGCATGATCTAGAAATTAAATCACTAATTTTGTATAGTCACATTCCATTGATGGAAAAAGAATGTGAATTTCAATTCTTAGATTTGGACTTAACTCTTGAACCCAAAACTGACTCTCGAACCGAAAGTTTATTTTCCTGAATTAGTATTGGTTCTGTAACCTATCATTGTTGAGCCCAATTCAACCATTCTACCAAGTCACATTCTTTTGTTGGCATAGGTATAAACCATGATGACTTCGTGATAATTTTTCAAGACTGGTCATGTAAAGGGAATAAGTTTCATGATAAGATCTTTCATGATTCTATTCATATTGGGGATTGTAATTATGTAAATAGAAAAGAGGCAAATAGAGGTAGGATCCGTAAACCACTACATTATTTTGATTGGGTAGCAACATTTGGCCTAATCCGACCACCACCGAAACCACCACCTTGAGGTAATATTATCCTTTCCTTTCTTCTTTTTCATGCATTTTAGGATTCATTCATATATTGAGGACAATGCATGAGACAGGTGTGGGGGTGGGTTCTAACATAAAATAGATTTTCTTTTATTTAAAACAAATTTAATATTTTCTTTGCTTTTTAAAGCTTTTTTAAAAAGAGTAATAATATTTTGACCTATTTTTTGTAAGAAATTAAGTTAATTTTAAGGAATAAGAGAATCATAATTAAGATTTCTTATACTTGGTCAAAATTAGATTATTTGCTTGATTTCTAGGGTTAGGAAGAAAATTTGAAAAAGTAATTTAATCTTAATTTTTACCTTGATGAAATATGCATAATTTATACACTTACAAACTTAGGGTTTGAAAAAAAGATTCTTATGCCATATAAAAAAAAGAAAAAAAAGAAAAAAATATATATCAAAATTCTCTGATTAAGTTGGGTACTTGTCCCTCATAAAGCATAAGCATTCATGCCTAAAAGTGGTCTATATAATAAATAAAATCCTTAGTTTTGTGGCCTTGTTTGCTCGAGTCCTTGGGGTATTTTCTCACCCGGTGCCCTAAGACCGTCTGATTTGGTTGTCACCGACTAAAGGCTCGTTACATGGGCAGATTAGAAAGCCTAATATAACTAAGGAATAATACCACTAAAAATATAAAAAAAATTTAAATAAATAAGGCATAAGAGTTAGAGTTAAAGAACCCTAGTAAAAAATTTCATGATCACAAAGATGCATATGACTTAAGGTAAAGTAATAGACTAGATGAGAAATACAGTTTGAATCCTTGCCTTGATTGATAACAATTTTTTGAATAGAGACTAAGTTTAGGAATGAAAATTTCAGTTTTCCTATAACTTATAGATTACTTGAACTCTTACAATAATACTTCAAATATTTTCTCATCTTTTCAAAATGTATTTTCAAAATAGTAACACTTTATATCTCTTTTTTTTATGGATTTTGTGGGTGTAATCCACTAAAAACCATCACGAGACAAAACTTGCCCTCTAGGGGTAACTTAGAGGTTTAACAGCTTGTTGCACATGCTATGCGCAACCATGATTCCTATGAAAGTGTGTTAGATTGATTTTTTTGTTTTACTCGAGGACGAGCAAAAGATAGGTATGGGGGTATGATTGTACACATGCATTGCATATTTAGTGTCACATGTGTTACATTTTCACATTTATATTGTAATAAAACTCTGCTATTGATCGCTCACATATATTGCATACATATTGTCACATTACCATGCTTACTATCTAAATAAATCATATTAATAAGTCCTATTTTTCTTTATAAAATACAAGCCTATTGCTAAAGGATAGGAAAGAGAAATGAGCCCAAAAGCCCATCAAATTCTGGTTTAATTCAGAATAAATTCGAAATCAGGGAATCAGGGCAGATCTTGGCAAATCAGAGAGGTTAAAAACCGATTGAAATGAATCATCCCAAATCAAGTGGTTGAGGCCAACAATCAAAGGTTGTTTCGTCAAATCCTAAAGCAGAAACGGGAAAACCAGCAGGAGATAAGGGAGAATCACCAAACGAAGAAGCTCCTCCAACCTGGTGTGGCCACCTGGCCACACCATGGCCGCAGAAACGCGGCCAAAGCCACATTTTCACGACCGTTTAGTTTTTGTTGGGGAGCGTTTGCTCTCCCTATCTTTGTACGTCCCCTCCCGTTTGTTTTGCCTATAAACAATGTAAATTTCAGGGAAAAAAGGACCGGAACTTAGATTTACTTTTTCTCTTTGTTTTTAAGGCTTTAGGCTCTTTGTTAGATAGTATAGAAGTTGTATCTTTGTTTTATAATTTGTAGCTCAGTGCAAATACCAGTGAGCGAGAGGAATTAAGTGATTGTATTCTGAAGAATGAAGTGACATCAATACAAGGATCAAGCTATCTCTTCTTCTACTCCATTTTACGGTATGTCTTGCTTTATTTACTTGCATTATTTTTCATCTTCCATGAGTAGCTAAATCAATTTTCTGGGCTCACTATTATTCCTTTCTCCGATCCCTCTTCTTTTTGAATGGTTTTGATGAAAAGACCTAATGAATCATTTGCATGCCTAACTTAAGCCGTTCTTCTTGAAAGTGTTCTTGAAGGCACATGAGGATGGGTTTGGATTTTTAAACTTTCACTTCTTTTAAAAAATGTCTCTTAAACTTATTTTTATCTCATACTTGAACTACTTGATGATTTAAAATTCAACTCAAGACGATTTCTTAAAGAAAAGAGTTAACTTTTCTAAACTATCTTATATGCTTTGCTTAAAACTTTCTAAACTCAATCTTATGTTTTTGTCTATGATCAAGTTGAGGCACTAAGGATTTCAATAGAATAACACATCGTTGAGTAGTAAGATAGTGAGCTCAGATCTTCTTCGTATTAAAAAAAAACAACAAATCACTTTTCAAGCTTTATAAAAAAATCACCTTTTCCAAAGCCTTCTCTAAATTTTAAGTTTTTCTTTAAATCACTTCCCTTCTTTTTATTCTCTTTTCAACTAAAAAAGTAGCACCATTCTTAGCTTTCTAAACAAAACACCGAAAAGATTTCATCGCATTCCTCCTCGTGGACACGACCCGTTAGCCCAAAGCTACACGGTAATTCCATTCACTTCAATTTTATAATCAAATTTTTGGCGCCGTTGCCGGGGAGGGAACGGTGTATTTGTTTTTTTAACAAGTTTGGTGTCTCATTTCAGGGACATGAAGATTCAGATTTAGCATTCAAGCTTTGCAGGAGAAGACTTACTATTCTGTGCCCCTACTCTCGAAAGTAGGAAACAGAATTTCAAGAAATTGCAAGTGTAAAAGTTGAAATTTTTGTTGGACTACTAAAACTCTTTTTTGCGGGACATATTGCTTGCAAAAATACAATTTTTATGTTATTCTTGCTATATCTGATATTCACAATCCCTGTTTTAATTCAACAGTAATATGAGTGATTGTTAATTGCTTAAAAAAAACGTTTAGACTTGCATTCTAGGAATTTGTCTAATTACGTTTATTTTATAATTACTGTTGAAGAGAGCTGGAGACAAGGTACGTATGCATAGCATATAGGTTAGGAAACATTCTTTGGCGATATTTGCTATTGAATGTTACTTTTCTATATCTTGCACACTTTGCACAATAAATTCTAAGGGCAAAACCCAATTCAAGATAAGGTGGGAAAGTCATTATCCTTTCTTAGCCCACAAACCATCTCCAAGCACGCACAACCTAAGCCTAAGTAAATTTGATAGACGTTGGCCTTAGGGACATCTTGAACTCACTAGGAGATTATCCTAAGGGGGAAGGTGTTAGAATTTGACTCCTGCCAAATTAGTATCTAGGAAAGGGATTGAGGGGCAAAACCCTGAAGGCTGGTGGTTTGGCTTAATTAGGCCCGTCGCTTTTGCGCGGATACCTCCCACCAATCTTGCCCTAACCTGACTGATTAGCTTGTGGTCAAAATCTGTATTATACCTCCTATGGATAATCAACCAGTTAGGACTTGTCTAGGTCAAGGTACCTTAGACTAGGCTTGGTTGATTACTCTTGTTGACTATTGGTGAACTTGTTTGTGATTGTGTTTGTGTATGCAAGTATGGTCAAGAGACCCTAATTCATCTAGGTTGACTAGAAACACATCACCACCCAAGTTTGAACCAAGACCAGATCCGGTTATGGCTCAACCGATATCTTTGCAGGATAGGTTCTATCCTATTAGAACCTCACTTCCATTTTGCATCCAACTTCCATCGGTTGGTGAATGCAATTTTAAGCTCAAGCCTCAATTCATCAACACACTCTCCAAGTTTCATGGCTTAAAGTCCGAAGATGCCTATTTCTTCATAAGAGAATTTGAGGAAGTATGTTTAATGATGAAAATCCCACACCTTGTAGATGATGCTATTAGGTTGAGATTTGTCCCTTTCTCTTAAGGACTTAGCCAAGAAATGGCTTTACAGCTTAGCGGCCGGCTCTATCACATGTTGGGATGGTTTCATCAAGGTCTTCTTGAAGAAATTCTATCCAATTCATAAGACCACCCTCATTAGGAAGAACATCATGCAATTAAGTAAGAACCTAGTGAACCGTTTTGGAGGTACTTTGAACGCTTTAAAGACCTCCTTGTCTAATGTCGTCATCATGGAATAGAGAAATGGCGACAATGCTAAATTCTTTATGACGGTTTAGACTATTCTACCAAGACCCTCTTAGAAAGTATGTGCCAAGGGAGATTCTTGTAGAAGGATGAAAATGAAGGATGGAATTTATATGAGAATCTAGCTGAAAAGATCATCCAATGGGAACCTACTAATGAAACCTCAAGGAACTCAAACTCTATCTCTTCAAAAGGAGGTCTCCATTCTATTGAATCATCCATAGCTAATGAGGCTAAATTAGCTAACCTAGCGAGAAGACTGGAAGCTTTAAAAACTAAGGAATCAAGTCCAGTCAATCAAGTCAGCCCAAACCAATTTCTAACTCTAGGCTGTACTTACTGTCAAGCCATGAATCATGTATTTGAGGAGTGTCCTGTGTTTCAGGATCAACAACAATACCCTTAAACCGATGAATGCGGCCTTTTCAAGGCCGAACATTAATCCTTACGCACCAATATACAATCCTGGCTGGAGAAATCACCCGAATTTCTCATGGAACTAAAATAATAATGACCACTTACGGTCAAATCATGCAAGCCACTTCCATCATGCTAATAATTCTTCCAATCATCAACCCAACTTTTTCAATTCCCACAATAATTTTCCCAACCATCCACCTTACTTTTCAAACTATCAACAAAACTTTCCCCACCAAGCTCCACAATCTTCCTTCCAGAATCCTCAACTAAAAAGGAGAATAACTGACTTTGAGAGAAACATGGAAAGATACATGAAGATCCAAGATTCTCTCATGCAAACTATACAGCAGCTAGAGGTTCAAATGAGCCAATTAGCCACTCCACAGAATGAGAGACAAAAGGGTACCTTACCTAGTCAGTCAATAATGAATCCTAAAAATTCTCAACAAGCTCATGTGGTTGAGGATCAATCAATGAATCAATGTAATGATGTTCATACATTGAGGTCGGGAAAGAAAGTTGATAATCAAGTGTCAACACCATCTAATCTCATTCAGCACAACCACACTCAACTATCCACCTCTTCTAGTCCCAGTCCGTCCAAATCTGACGAATCTGAAAAAGAAAAGTCAACCAGTCAGGTGCACCAGCCTATAGTACCATTTCCTAATAGGCTGAAAAATAACAAGCAAAATCCACACATGGATAAGATAATTGAGATCTTCAATTAAGTGAAGATAAATGTGCCACTTCTTGATGCCATCCAACAAGTCCCATCCTTTGCTAAGTTTCTTAAGGACATGTGCACCAAGAAAAGAAAGACTAATGTACCCAAAAAGGTCTTCTTAGCCACTAACATTAGTGAGCAACTGTCGGGTCCGATCCCTGTCAAGTACAAGGCTCCAGGTTATCCCACCATTGCGTGCACAATAGGACAAGCTGAGATTAGTCATGCACTTCTTGACTTGGGGGCAAGTTTCAACTTCTTCCATTCTCAGTTTATCAACAACTCGGGTTGGGCGATCTTAGTCCAACTCGAGTCACTATCCAACTGGCTGACCGTTCAGTGAAAGTTCCAAAAGGGAAGATTAATGATGTCCTTATCCGGGTTGGGGAGTTAATTTACCCCGTTGATTCTATAGTCCTAGGACACAACCTGTGTCCAATCCTAGGGCTCAAACTCCTGTTATCCTAGGGCGACCATTCCTTGCTACTGCCAATGCCAACACCAATTATAAGAATGGTTCATGAGGTTAACTTTTGGGAACATGACTAGAAAATTCAATGTCTTCAACCTAGGAAAACAACCCCGTGATGTTGAGGACCAAACATTTGAAGTCAACCTCATTGAGAACTTAACAAGTGAACATAGAGAAGAATTGAAACTAGAAACTGAGTGTGATTTCGGGTTAGAGTCTGACGACTTTAATCTTGATCAGGTTGTTGAGTCAGCTGTGAATTGGGCCTCGAACCCTATTTCACCAAATATGGAGCCAACAAATTTGACTAATCCTTCCAGTGAGCCTTCCTCTTCCTTAGAATTGAAAGCCTTACCTGCGCATCTCAAGTACGTCTATCTAGGCGAACAAGAGACCTTTCCTATCATCATTGCCTCCCATTTAAATGACGGGGAAGAAGAAAATCTTAAAGCAATTCTAAGAAAACATAGGGAAGCCATTGGTTGGACTATGACTGATATAAAGGGATTGAGTCCAACCATGGTTCAGCATCGCATTCATCTCAATGAAGATGCAACACCTAAAAGAGACCCACAGCATAGGTTAAACCCTATAATGCAAGAGGCTGTTCATGCTGAAATTGTGAAACTCTTAGACAATGGGATAATCTATCCCATTTCTGATAGCCAATGGGTCAGTCCTGTCCACGCGGTTCCAAAGAAATCCGATTTCACCGTAGTGGAAAACGAGAACAAAGAGTTGGTCCAAACTCGACTTCCCACGAAGATCTGAGTTTGCATTGACTATAGGAAGCTTAATGCTATAACTCGTAAGGACCATTTTTCACTTTCCTTCATTGTTAAAATGCTTGAACGTTTGGCGGACCACGAGTATTATTTTTTCTTGGACGGTTACTCGGGGTATAATCAGATTCCAATTGCTCTGAGGACCAAGAAAAGACTACGTTCACATGTCCATTTGGGATATTTGCTTATCGTCGAATGCCTTTCAGCTTATGCAATGCCCCAGCAACGTTTCAACGTTGCATGTTGAGTCTTTTTTTGATATGGTAGAACGATTCTTAGAAATCTTCATGGATGATTTCTCTATCACAGAGATTCGTTCACTCAATATCTCCACTATTTAGAACTTGTCCTCTAACGTTGTGCTGAGAAAAATCTGACACTGGACTGGGAGAAATGCCACTTCATGGTAAAACATGGAATTGTCTTGGGTCATGAAATCTCAAAGAAAGGAATTGAAGTGGATAGAGCCAAAATTGAGGTTATTGCAAAGCTTCCTGATTGTTATCCAATTTTGCATATTTTACCACATAATCCCCATGCATATTGCAAATAAATATAAGATTTTTACTCATCTTCTCTATATTTTTACAGGTCCACAACTGAAATGAGAGAAAGCCCAAAAATCTCTTTAATTAGCAATAATTAAAGAGATTAATTCATAAGCCCAAAAGAGATTAATTCAAAGCCCAAATTTGAGCCCAGGATCTAGAGAATTCTACGCAACAACTCACGATTCTAGAAGGCCACGTGGATAACAACCTCGTAACAAATTCGTACCAGAAAGTTGTTAGCCAACGGCCTCACCATTGCCGCAAGTTGCCGCGCCTATGCGGCAGATCTGGGGCCGTTGAGCCCCAGATTCCTGCCACCTGTCCGGGTTCTGGAGACTTCTCTCTGAGGCCTATAAATACTGCACCTGGACCTGCGAGCAAAGACTGAATGGAGAAGAGAGGAGAAATTAGTAGATGCTTGTAATTTTTGTAGGTTTTTCTCTAGGTTTTAGTTCTTTAGACCCTCTTCTTCTTCCCTAGAAATTTTGTAAAGAGAGAGTTTGTAAGAGAGAGAAAGCTTGTGTACATCAAGGAGTGACAACTTGTGAAGCAAGGATTCATCCATTCTCTTCTCTCTACTCTTGCATTTTCTAGTTTACTTGCTTTCTTTATTTCTTGCTTTACTTTCTTGCAATTTAATTCATGCTTTGCTTTTATTTTGTAATGGCTTGTAGCTAACTTTTCTACATGTACTAGCTAACCACTAACCTTGCTAACTACTAACTCATGGGTGATTGCTATCTTTAATCTTGCAAGTTGGATGGTCTTCTCTTCTCCGATGGGTTAAAACCCCCGTCATTCAAGTGGGAAAGTAATTAGATCAACACGCAAGACAAATCCATGCCGATGAATCAACATGAGGCACGCATTCACTATCACGGAGTTTAGTAAGTTTGGCAAGGTAGTAAGGTTAGCTAGTCATGGCTTTCTTCCATTCAAGTTTTCTAAAGTTTTCTTTTCTTTTTAGTTGTTAGTCCAAATCCAATCTTGATTTTGATTTCTCCTCATTTCCATCATGCACAAAGCCACCCATTCTTTTATTTCTTTTTCCAACGATTCTTTATTCTTTTAAAGCAAAGAAGAATCTTCGTTTTATATCTTCACTACCAATAGTAACGCTTCCATCGCTAGCTCTCCCTGAGAATCGACTCGGTATAGCCCATGCTATAACGGAGATAGGAAAGGGTATATTAATCATCTTTCATACATTTGTGGAGTGATCTAAGCACTTGAGGTTGTTGAAATACACCTAGAGGGAGGTGAATAGGTGTAATTGCTAATCTAATGATCTTTTTAAACTTAATTGAATGAGTGATGCAACGATCTCTCAAAACACGACTAAGAGCCGAATACCCCGTGAGAGGTTCTGAACTCCTTCCTCCCAATTCCCCTTAAAAATGGGTTAGAGGTGCGCAATGCAACCGTGTTGTATGAGATATGATCGAACAAGTAAAGAATGAAATGCTATGATGAAATACACACAATCAATAACACAAGTAAAATAAACAAAAGAATATTGCACAAGTAAAGGGTTAGTTCTCAAGCAAATAGTTGTAGACAATATAAAGGTAGAGAAATGTAAAACAAGATGACGCAAGGCAATCGCAAACACAAATGATTTGTTTCGAGGTTCGAGCCACCGCTCTAGTCCCCGCCTTCACCTCCGTGAAGGGTTTCCACTATCCACCGAGGATGCCTTACAAGTTTGGTCTACCGAAGACCCCAAGCCCTTAGCTTCACAACTTACAAAGAACTCCACCTAGGAGTTGTCTCCACAAGAATAAGGATCACAAGAACAATAGTGATCTCCTCAAGATCACAAAACTCTTTCTCAAACTCTTTTACAACACTCTCACTCTTTTTACAACTTCTCTATAGTATGAGTAAAGGACTTTTGGCTCTATGAAGTGTGGTGAGAAAACTTCAGTTGTAGAGTGATATTAGCAATCAAACACAACTGAAAAACTAGCTCAAAAGATTGGAGTTGAAAGCTTTAAACAATTTTTCTTTTCTCTTTGAAAACAATGAAAACTTGAGGATTTTTCTAAGTGAAAATAACAAAGACCTATTGCCCTCTATTTATAAGGAGAGAATAGGTTAAAACTCTTTTCTTTACACCTAATTTGACCTGCAAAAGGCCTCCAACAACTCTCTAAAACTCTGTTAAAGAAGAAAAAGAAAACAGATTTTCAGACTTGCCCAAAGAGGAAAGAGCCGTTAGGCTGCAGCAGGCTTGGCGGTCGACCGGTCCGGTCGACCGTCGCCTTGCTGGCAAAGAGCGTTGGGCTCCGGTCGACTGTCCGGTCGACCGTCTCCTCAAAGGAAACACAGTTTCCTTAGTGCGGTCGACCGGGCGGTCGACCGAAACAGACCGAGAGTGGCCTGCTTTCAGTCGGTCGATCGGGCCGGTCGACCGACAGACGTGCACAAACGTGCACGTCCTGACACAGGCGCCGGTCGACCGGGCGGTCGGCCGGTCAACCTGAAATAAGGAAAAACAGGCTGAATTTGGAGTTGGAAATTTTTGTGAAAAATATTTGAGATACTTATAACTAAGTATTATGCAAAAATAGTCTATACACATGTTTTAAACAAGATATTCAATTTGTAACAAGTTTGGATACATGTATATATAAACTTAGGCATAAAACTTAGAAACAAACATTTTTAAAACATAGAATTTTGTAAAGGAAAAATGTGTGTGTGTATCCTAGAGCCAAATATCATATACTCAAACTTTAACATTCTATTCTTACAATGTTCTAAGGACTTCAAGGCTTCAAGAGGGGCTTTCTCTACTTGATCTTCAATTTTGCATCTTGAGCCCAATTTGAGTTATCTTGAGTCCAAGTCACCTTCCTTTAGGGAAGAAAATACCTATGCAAGATAGAAAACCTGAAACACACTAAAACAACAAATAATATTAGTACAAATAACTAATATGTTTTGTAATCATCAAAACACACTAAAACGGGTTGATTGTAACCTTGGGCCAACAATCTCCCCCTTTTTGATGATGACAAAACATATAAGTTATTTAAACAAATAAAGGAAGAAGAGCTTGGAAAGCTCCCCCTCAAACAATGCTATGTTAAAAATAACTATGAGTGAGATACATGAAGCATTGAAAACACAATATTTTTATCAAAAACTTAAATACCAATTGAAATCAAACTTAATCTTATATACCAATTAAACTTATACTTTTTCTCTTAAACTTATAGTTTAATCTTTTTCTCCAAAAACTCAAGTAAATAAACAAAACACAAACTATAAGCAAACTTATTCTTTTTCTCCCCCTTTTTGTCATACATCAAAAAGGGTTAAAATCAAAACAAACAAAACACCAAAATAGAAATATTTTTATGAATCTATCATGCAAACATTCAACTCACCACAAATAAATGAAAATCTAGCATAATCTAGAGGTTTAGTAAAAATATCGGCAAGTTGAAAATCGGTAGAAACATAATCAATATCAATATCACCTTTCTCATAATGATCTCTAAGAAAGTGATACCTAATGTCAATGTGTTTGGTTTTACTATGTTGATTTGCATTCTTTGTCATGTGAATAGTACTTGTATTATCACAAAATATCTTAACATGATCAAAGTGTAAATCATAGTCAAGGAGAGTATGTTTCATCCAAAGAACTTGTGCACAACAAGCTCCGGCTACAACATACTCCGCCTCGGCGGTTGAAAGGGCTACCGAATTTTGCTTTTTGGAAGACCAAGATACAAGACAATTACCTAAGAATTGACATGTTCCACTTGTGCTCTTCCTATCTACCCTACAACCCGCATATTCGGCATCCGAAAAACTCGTCATTGTAAATTGTCCGGTTTTCGGATACCACAAACCCATTTCAATAGTGCACTTAAGGTATCTAATTATGCGTTTAACCGCAATTATGTGAGACTCTTTAGGACAAGATTGAAAACGTGCACAAAGACAAATGAAAAACATAATATCCGACCTACTAGCCGTCAAATAAAGCAAGCTACCTATCATGCTACGATATAATTTAATGTCTACACTTTTACCTTGTTCATCCTTGTCAAGCTTTGTAGTTGTTGCCATGGGAGTTTTGCTTACTTTAGATTCTTCAAGCCCGAACCTTTTGATTAGTTCCTTTGTGTACTTGGCTTGATTGATGAAGATCCCATCCTTCTTTTACTTGATTTGGAGTCCAAGGAAATAGTTGAGCTCCCCCATCATAGACATTTCGAATTCATCCTTCATGCATGACTCAAAAGCTTGGCAAAGAGATTCATTAGTAGAACCAAAAATAATATCATCTACATAAATTTGTACAATGAGTATATCTTTTTCTACATGTTTTGTAAACAAGGTTGTATCAATTTTACCTTTCTTAAAACCATTTGAAATCAAAAATGAAGAAAGTCTTTCATACCAAGCCCTATGGGCTTGTTTTAAACCATAAAGAGCTTTATCTAATTTGAATACAAAATCCGGATGTGTAGGATCAACAAACCCGGGGGGTTGTTCAACATACACTTCCTCTTCAATAAAACCATTTAGAAAAGCACTTTTAACATCCATTTGAAACAATTTAAAATCTTTATATGAAGCAAATGCTAGTGTCATCCGTATGGCTTCAAGCCGTGCTACGGGTGCAAAGGTTTCTTCAAAATCGATTCCTTCGATTTGAGTGTAACCTTGGGCAACTAACCTAGCTTTATTCCTAACAACGTTACCCGATTCATCCAACTTGTTCTTAAAGATCCATTTAGTACCAATTGTTGGTCTATCGTGGGGCCTAGGAACAAGGTGCCAAACTTAGTTGCGCTCAAATTGATTGAGTTCCTCTTGCATTGCTAGCAACCAATATGAATCGGCCTCGGCTTCGAGGACGTTCTTAGGTTCAACATGAGAAATAAATGCATAATGTCCACAATAGTCATGAAGTTTAGAGCGAGTTGTTACCCCTTTAGATACTTCACCTATGACGAGGTCCTTGGGATGATGTGGATTGTATCTCCAATCCTTTGGAAGTTGTTGAGTGGGCTCTTCTCCATTTGTTTGATCTTCATTTCCTTGAGCCTCTTGTATTTTAGCTTCACTTCCTTCATCATCCTTTGGCTTGTCTCCCATAGTAGGTGTATCCTCCAAGGTCACTTTCTCCAAGCCTTCATGCAAAGCATCTATTTCTACAATATTCTTAACAAACAAGTTAGATTCCTCAAACTTAACATGTATAGACTCCTCAATAGTCAATGATGACCTATTGAAGACTCTATAAGCCTTACTAGTACTAGAATAACCCACAAATATAGCCTCATAAGATTTAGGATCAAATTTTCCTAAATTATCTTTTGTATTTAAAACAAAACATTTGCATCCAAAAACCTTGAAATATGAAACATTTGGTTTTCTAGAAAAGTACATTTCAAAAGAGGTTTTTGTAGTATTTTTACACAAGAAAACACGATTTGATATATAGCATGATGTATTAATGGCCTCGGCCCACAAATAATGTGGTAGACCATATTCACTAAGCATTGTCCTAGCCATCTCTTGCAAAGTTCGATTTTTCCGTTCAACTACTCCATTTTGTTGTGGAGTTCTAGGACAAGATAGTTCATGCTTTATTCCATGTTCTTCACAAAAAGTGGTAAAGGGTTGGTTAATGAATTCACCTCCTCTATCACTTCTTATTCTTAAAATTGAAACATCTTTTTCTTTTTCAACTCTTTTCTTAAAAGTTTGGAAATACGAAAATGCTTGATTTTTATGCTCAAGAAAGAAAACCCAAGTAAAACGTGAAAAATCATCAACTAAAACAAATGCAAATCTATTCCCACTTAGACTTTTGGTTTGTGTTGGGCCAAATAAATCCATGTGGATCAACTCCAAAGGACGTGATGTCATGATATCCTTAATTGACTTGAAAGAAGACTTAGTTTGTTTCCCAAATTGACATGCGTCACAAACTCGGTCCTTTTCAAAATTCAAACAAGGAATACCTTTCACCATTTCCTTTGTGTTAAGCCTAGATATATGGTCAAAAGAAATGTGGCCTAATCTTCTATGCCACAACCAAGAGTCGTCATCGAGGGCTTTTAAACATGTTATATTACAAGACATATTTAACATATCTATCATATAAACATTACTTTCACGAAAACCGGAAAACACACAAGCATTAGAAATTCTATCAATTACTTTACAAATAACATTATCAAAAACTACATCAAAACCTTTATCACATAATTGACTAACACTCAAGAGATTATGCTTGAGGCCGTCAACTAAAACTACATTTTCAATTAAAGGGGATGTGCCAAGTTTTACATTACCAATACCGATGATTTTACCCTTGGCGTCATCTCCGAAGGTGACGGTGCCACCTTCATGGTATGTTGATAGGGTTGCAAAGTTGTTGATGTCCCAAGTCATGTGCCTTGAGCAACCACTATCAAGATACCACAATCCTCTACGTCATTGGGCTTTGAAAGGTACCTATATCATTTAACAAAGTTGTTGACTTTGGTACCCAAACTTTCTTGGGTCCTTGAAAGTTAGTGTTTCGAACCCAAACATTATGAAAAGATGCACCTAGTTTATCATAGCAAAAATTGGCTAAGTGTCCTTTCCGCCCACAATGTGAACATGAGAACACTCTTCCATACATGAATGCATGATGTGTGTGTGGAGTGTGAGCATGTGTGTGTGAAGTGTGAGCATGCTTTGGGGGTTTGCCACGATGTAAAGGTTGTGTGGTATGTACATGAGCATGAGCATTATGAACATTTTTCTTAGAGGCTTGTTTCTTAGGGAACATAGCCTCAATCTTTTTCTTATCAAACTCACTACACTTTTTCAAAACAATGCCTAAAGAATCTATTCTTTCCTTAAGCATGGTAATCTCATTAGTATCAACAAATGGGGACTTGCCTTTACAAGAAGTCTTATATTTATCAAATTCATTTTTAGTGGAAACCAAAGTAGAATGCAAGTCATTATTTTCTTTAGAAAGATTTACAACTTGAAGACTAAGAAATTCATTTTCCTTTTTCATTTTTAAATATTTTTCTTTAAGAAATCACAATTATGAGAAAGTTCTACAAATGCTTCTCCTAGTTCATCCATAGAAAGATCTTCATCAAAAGAAGTGGAAGGGGTTACCTTGCTAGTGCTTTCATTAGCCATGAAGCACATGTTGGCGGTGTCGATCTCCTCCTCAGATTCGCTCTCGGAATCCATGTTGCCTTCATTGCTTTCTTCTTGAAGGGCTTCTTGGATGTGGAGGGCTTCATCTTATTCGGACACTCCGCCACTATGTGTCCCGGTCTTTGGCAATTGAAACAAATAATCTTCCTTTCTTCTTTGCCTCCTTACCATCTCTTTCTACCTTGGAACTTTGCCTTGTTGTACATCCTCCGAACATTTTTGACTAGAAGTGAGAGCTCTTCGTCATCTTCTTCTTCATCATCTTCGTCGGAGTGTGATGATTGACACTTGAAGGCAATAGTCTTCTTCTTGGTAGGAGCCATGTCCTCCCTTGCTTTTCTTTCCATCTCATGGGTTTTGAGGTTCCCAATGAGACCAATTAGCTCTATCTCATCCTTGTCGTTGAGTTCCTCCAAGGTTGTAGCCTTGACTTCCCATGAAGGAGGAAGAGCCCGGATGATCTTTCTTACTCTTTGATCATTGTTGATGTCCTCACCTAGAGAAGAAAGTCCATTAGTAATCTTGGTAATTTTGTAACCATATCATCTATGGTTTCATTCTCTTGCATGCTAAAATTTTCATATTGGGACCGAAGAAGGTCTATCTTGGCCCTCTTCACTTGTGATGTCCCCTCATGTGTGACTAACAAATGGGTCCAAATCTCGTATGCGGATTTGCAATGGATGACTCTAGCTATGTCATCATCATTGAGGGCTTGTAGGAGTGCATAATGAGCCCTAGCATTGGCATCAAACTCCTTGGTCTCAATTTCGGACCAAGTAGATTCATCACCGGTGGGTGTGGTAAAAGATTTGGTCACGGCCTTTGCAACTCGGCTACCTAGAGATTGCAAGAACACGGTCATCTTAACCTTCCATATGGGAAAGTTAAGTCCATCAAACTTAGGGGGTGTCTTGATACCATCGGCCATGTTTACTAAATGAGTATGAATGAAATGATTAGCAATGTGAGGATCTCTCTAAGGTTGTTAAGCCAAATCCTAGAGTCCAAGCTCTGATACCAATTGAAATACACCTAGAGGGGGGGTGAATAGGTGTAATTGCTAATCTAATGATCTTTTTAAACTTAATTGAATGAGTGATGCAATGATCTCTCAAAACACGACTAAGAGCCGAATACCCCGTGAGAGGTTCTGAACTCCTTCCTCCCAATTCCCCTTAAAAATGGGTTAGAGGTGCGCAATGCAACCGTGTTGTATGAGATATGATCGAACAAGTAAAGAATGAAATGCTATGATGAAATACACACAATCAACAACACAAGTAAAATAAACAAGAGAATATTGCACAAGTAAAGGGTTAGTTCTCAAGCAAATAGTTGTAGACAATATAAAGCTAGAGAAATGTAAAACAAGATGACGCAAGGCAATCGCAAACACAAATGATTTGTTTCGAGGTTCGAGCCACCGCTCTAGTCCCCGCCTTCACCTCCGTGAAGGGTTTCCACTATCCACCGAGGATGCCTTACAAGTTTGGTCTACCGAAGACCCCAAGCCCTTAGCTTCACAACTTACAAAGAACTCCACCTAGGAGTTGTCTCCACAAGAACAAGGATCACAAGAACAATAGTGATCTCCTCAAGATCACAAAACTCTTTCTCAAACTCTTTTACAACACTCTCACTCTTTTTACAACTTCTCTATAGTATGAGTAAAGGACTTTTGGCTCTATGAAGTGTGGTGAGAAAACTTCAGTTGTAGAGTGATATTAGCAATCAAACACAACTGAAAAACTAGCTCAAAAGATTGGAGTTGAAAGCTTTAAACAATTTTTCTTTTTCTCTTTGAAAATAATGAAAACTTGAGGATTTTTCTAAGTGAAAATAACAAAGACCTATTGCCCTCTATTTATAAGGAGAGAATAGGTTAAAACTCTTTTCTTTACACCTAATTTGACCTGCAAAAGGCCTCCAACAACTCTCTAAAACTCTGTTAAAGAAGAAAAAGAAAACAGATTTTCAGACTTGCCCAAAGAGGAAAGAGCCGTTAGGCTGCAGCAGGCTTGGCGGTCGACCGGTCCGGTCGACCGTCGCCTTGCTGGCAAAGAGCCGTTGGGCTCCGGTCGACTGTCCGGTCGACCGTCTCCTCAAAGGAAACACAGTTTCCTTAGTGCGGTCGACCGGGCGGTCGACCGAAACAGACCGAGAGTGGCCTGCTTTCAGTCGGTCGACCGGGCCGGTCGACCGACAGACGTGCACAAACGTGCACGTCCTGACACAGGCGCCGGTCGACCGGGCGGTCGGCCGGTCAACCTGAAATAAGGAAAAACAGGCTGAATTTGGAGTTGGAAATTTTTGTGAAAAAATATTTTGAGTTACTTATAACTAAGTATTATGCAAAAATAGTCTATACACATGTTTTAAACAAGATATTCAATTTGTAACAAGTTTGGATACATGTATATATAAACTTAGGCATAAAACTTAGAAACAAACATTTTTAAAACATAGAATTTTGTAAAGGAAAAATGTGTGTGTGTATCCTAGAGCCAAATATCATATACTCAAACTTTAACATTCTATTCTTACAATGTTCTAAGGACTTCAAGGCTTCAAGAGGGGCTTTCTCCACTTGATCTTCAATTTTGCATCTTGAGCCCAATTTGAGTTATCTTGAGTCCAAGTCACCTTCCTTTAGGGAAGAAAACACCTATGCAAGATAGAAAACCTGAAACACGCTTAAACAATAAATAATATTAGTACAAATAACTAATATGTTTTGTAATCATCAAAACACACTAAAACGGGTTGATTGTAACCTTGGGCCAACAGTTGTTTCTAAACCTTATCTCCTTAATTGAATACATATATTTGTGCTCATTTATACTCCATAATACGACACCTCTCCCTTCCTAATCAAAATGGCGCCGTTGCCGGGGAGAGCAACGGATTTTCTTTAAAGTGAAGAACTAAACGAATCTTCTTCTCTGTTGCAGGTTACAGGTTGAAGAAACAGAAAAATTTGCATTGCAGAAACATATAGGTGGACCTGGGCCTCTGCTCTCGAAAGCAGAGACCAGGATCCCTCTGAATTGCCGCAGAATCGCGGCAAAAGCCGCAGATCTGCGGCAAGGAGGAGTTGACTTCTAACCATTTTTCTGCAGGGTCTCTTGCTCTGCAAAATACAGCTTCTGCAACACTTAAATTCTTGTCTGCTTCACCATATATCTGCTAATTTAATAAACAGTAAAAAATTGGTTGAAAAGTTAAAAATTGATTAGACATTTGCATTTTTAGGCACGTGTCTTTTCAATTCATTTACTTTTACTGTTGAAGAGTGCTGGAGGCAAGGTACGTAAGCATTGCATTTAGACTAGGATTCACCTCTTGGTTGATATTTTATCGCTTTGAGTGAACCTTGTTTGATTATATCGTACACTTGCACAAAAACGATTTTAAGGGCAAAACCCATAAATAAGATAAGGTGGGGATTTCATTACCCTTTCCTTAGCCCAAAAACTACAATCCGAGCACTCACTAACCCAAGCCTAATTTAATAAAAAGTAGACGTTGGCCCTAGGGACATCTCGAACTCAATTAGGAGATTATCCTAAGGGGGAAAAGTGTTGGAATTTAATTTTTGCAAAATCAGTGTCTAGGAAAGGGATTGAGGGCCGAAAGCCCGAAGGTTGTTGGTTACTTAATTAAGGAACGTCTTTGACGGAAAACCTCCCAACAACTTTGCCCTTACCTGGCTGATTAGCCTGTGGTCAAAGTCTACACTAAACCTCCCGTGGACAGTCTAATCAGTTAGGAGTCGTCTAGGTCTAGGTCAACCCTTCTTTTGGCTTGGTTTTGATTTTTTCTCTTCTTTTTTGTTTGTTGTTTGATTTTTTTTTTTGTTTGTGATTGTTTGTGATATGGCATTCAACAATAATAATTCTTTCCATCCGAACATGAATCCATATTTCACACCAACTCCATTGGTTCGGATAATTCCAACCCGGCGTTTCACAATATGCACCAACCAAATACACCGGGTTGGCCTTATCCGAATCAATACAACCCATACCCACATTCTAATAACTATAATTTCCATAATAATTTCAACTCGTCACAGAGTCATTGGGGATTCACGTACCCCGAGCCAAATTTTCAACCTCCTTGTCCACCATATTTCACCTTGTCCACAATATTCATTCCCCAAATTTGCTTCTACTCCACCAATTGAACAAAAATCTGAGCTCGAAAAAAGAGTTGAAGCCAATCTACAGAGGGCCGAGCAACAACTTCAAGAAACATTGGTCCTCCAATTCCACAGTATTTTCAAGAGTCTTACTCAATTTCACCTTCTCATAATGAACAACCATTTGTCATGGAAACGAGTAAAGAACTCTTGTGTGAGTCCAAGTTTCAATCTCCACACATTTTTGACTCACATTTTCAAAATTTCCAAAATCAAGATTTTTATACTCCCATTCTTGAACAACCATTTGGAGATACATCAAGTCAAGATGAGAGTATAGAGAGCTTAAAAGAGTCTATGTTACAAATGCAAAAAGTACATACTGAGTTTTTCAATGGGGTGCAAGAACAATTGAGTCAATTGGCTGATCTTTTTAGGAATGAGGAAACTCTATCCTATCAACCTTTGACTAATTTAGCTATGCCACACCCTATTGATATGACTCAAGACTCTTGTCATTTTGGAAACCATGATTCAATTTCAGCACAACCACCTGAACTTGTCCAAACTTCAAATCCCATTGACATTTTGGCAAGTTTTCCTTTTCCTAAAATTGAACTTGAGCATGAATATGATCCTGAACTTCCACTTGATGATTCAATTCTTTTTCCTGATTCAATTATGACTCCGGTGTCTTCACCTGATTTCACTTCATTTCCCGAGTCAGTATTGGATCCAGTTCCTATCCATTATGAAATTGAATCACCAACATTTTATGATGATCGTATTGAACTTGACCAATTTCATACTTTTGAAAGTCCCATTGATAAATTGGCAAGCTCACATTTTTGTGGAATTGAACTACATGAGGAATATGATCTTGAACCCCAACTTAGTGATTCAATTCTTTTTCCTGATTCAAGAATGACTCCGGTAACTTTACCTGACTTTAATTTTTTCCAGGAGTCTACATTGGATCATGTTCCAATTCATAATGAAGTTGAATCACCCATCTTTGAGGATCATATTGAACTTGCCCAATTCTATACTTTTGAAAATCCCATTGACAAATTGGCAAGTTCTCCATTTTTGAACTCCATGATGAATGTGACCTTGATTCTTACAATCTCTTTACTTCTGAAACTGATTGTACAATTCTGACGGGAAACATTGACCTTAGTTTGAAGAATTGTATGGCGATGAGCTTGAATTCCTTAATATTGGAAGTAAAGAGATATCACCCATATTAGGTCACATTCCATTGTTGGACAATACATGTGGACTTGAGCTTCATTTTCTTGACTTGGACCTAATTCCTGAAATCATTTCGACTCCTGAACCATCACTTGACTTAAGTAACAATCCTGAGTCAGTATTCCTTCCTGAGTCCAAATCAACCATTCTATCATTTCATACTCCATTCTGGGACAAGGATCTTGATAAACTTGACTCTGAAATTATTTTGAAAATTTGGAAATTGGATGGGGTCAAATTCCTAATAAAAATCATACATGCATACATCATTCTTGTGGGTCATATTCATGATATTTCTGGTGGGTTCCTCAAAACCCAACGCAAAGTTGATTGGGCCATGTTTCGTGGACCAATCAGACCACCACCGGAACCACCACCTTGAGGTAATTTTTTCTCCCTCTCTATTTTGTTTCATGCATACATATATCATGATGCATTGAGGACAATGCATGAAATAAGTGTGGGGGAGGGTTTACTAACATAGAGTTTTTAGATCTTCTTTCTTTTACACTTCTTTTAGAAAATAAAAAAAATATAATAATAAAAAAAACTAAAAATAAAAACTTTTTAAATAAGAGACAAAGTTTTGATCTATTTTTAAGAAAATTAAGATGTATCTTAGAAATTAAGAAAGCCTTAATTATGACATCTTAAACCTAGTTGAAATAATAGATCTTGTTTAAAATTATAAGCTAAGTAAGTAAAATTGGTGAGATATTTTTATCTTGAATTTTTTGCCTTAGATTGTATGCACTTCACACATACACATTTCTTGGGATGGAGACAAAGACCAAAAATGCCATAAAAATTAAAAAAAAAGAAAAAAGAAAAAAATATATATAAATAAAACATCACCTATTAAGCTGGATAAATGTGCCTCAAGAAGCATGATTATTCACGCCTAACGGTGGTAAAGGAAATAAATAATCCCCTTTAGTTTTGTGGCCTTTTTTACTCGAGACCTTAAACCCGAGGGATGTTTTTCTCATCTGGTGCCCTAAGACCGTCTGGTTTGGGAGTCATCGGTTAAAGGCTCGTTACAAGGGTAAACTAGAAAGCCTAAACTAAGGGAAGAAAAAAGCATAAAAAAGTATATATAGATAAATAAATGGCTTGATGGTTGGAGTTGAAATCCCAGAAATTTTCACTGTCACGGTGTGCATACTATCTAGGTTTTATGAAGGATAAAATATTCAATCCAATTTTGAATTCTTACCTTAATTGAAGACAAGATCTTGCATAGAGACTAAGTTTAAGAAAGAATAATTATAGGTGGACTTATGACCTAAGATCACTTATATTTTTGCAAAAATAGTTCGTAAACTTGTTTCCCTTTCAAAATGAGTTTCAAAACACTAACATTTGTCTTCTTTCTTTATGGATTTTGTGGGTGTAATCCGCTGAAAACCCTCAGGAGACAAACACTCCTCCTCTAGGGTAACCTAGAGGTTTAACGGCTTGTTGCACACGCTCAGTGCAATCGCGTCACCTGCGAAAGTGGTGTAATAAAATTGGTAGTATAGTTTTCTTTTCTTTTTCTTTGTTTTGCTCGGGACGAGCAAAAGAATAAGTGTGGGGGTGTGATTGTTATCCAATTTTGCATATTTTACCACATAATCCCCATGCATATTGCAAATAAATATATGATTTTTACTCATCTTCTCTATATTTTTACAGGTCCACAACTGAAATGAGAGAAAGCCCAAAAATCTCTTTAATTAGCAATAATTAAAGAGATTAATTCATAAGCCCAAAAGAGATTAATTCAAAGCCCAAATTTGAGCCCAGGATCTAGAGAATTCTACGCAACAACTCACGATTCTAGAAGGCCACGTGGATAACAACCTCGTAACAAATTCGTACCAGAAAGTTGTTAGCCAACGGCCTCATCATTGCCGCAAGTTGCCGCGCCTATGCGGCAGATCTGGGGCCGTTGAGCCCCAGATTCCTGCCACCTGTCCGGGTTCTGGAGACTTCTCTTTGAGGCCTATAAATACTGCACGTGGACCTGCGAGCAAAGACTGAATGGAGAAGAGAGGAGAAATTAGTAGATGCTTGTAATTTTTGTAGGTTTTTCTCTAGGTTTTAGTTCTTTAGACCCTCTTCTTCTTCCCTAGAAATTTTGTAAAGAGAGAGTTTGTAAGAGAGAGAAAGCTTGTGTACATCAAGGAGTGACAACTTGTGAAGCAAGGATTCATCCATTCTCTTCTCTCTACTCTTGCATTTTCTAGTTTACTTGCTTTCTTTATTTCTTGCTTTACTTTCTTGCAATTTAATTCATGCTTTGCTTTTATTTTGTAATGGCTTGTAGCTAACTTTTCTACATGTACTAGCTAACCACTAACCTTGCTAACTACTAACTCATGGGTGATTGCTATCTTTAATCTTGCAAGTTGGATGGTCTTCTCTTCTCCGATGGGTTAAACCCCCTGTCATTCAAGTGGGAAAGTAATTAGATCAATACGCAAGACAAATCCATGCCGATGAATCAACATGAGGCACGCATTCACTATCACGGAGTTTAGTAAGTTTGGCAAGGTAGTAAGGTTAGCTAGTCATGACTTTCTTCCATTCAAGTTTTCTAAAGTTTTCTTTTCTTTTTAGTTTTTAGTCCAAATCCAATCTTGATTTTGATTTCTCCTCATTTTCCATCATGCACAAAGCCACCCATTCTTTTATTTCTTTTTCCAACGATTCTTTATTCTTTTAAAGCAAAGAAGAATCTTCGTTTTATATCTTCACTACCAACCGTAACGCTTCCATCGCTAGCTCTCCCTTAGAATCGACTCGGTATAGCCCATGCTATAACGGAGATAGGAAAGGGTATATTAATCATCTTTCATACATTTGTGGAGTGATCTAAGCACTTGAGGTTGTTTCTAAACCTTATCTCCTTAATTGAATACATATATTTGTGCTCATTTATACTCCATAATACGACACCTCTCCCTTCCTAATCACTTCCCATGCCCAAGTGCGTGAAGGAGATTAGATCCTTCTTAGGACACGCCAATTGTTGGCCCAGAGGCCTTCCATTCTAGTTTTGATAATGATTAACTCATGTAGTTATGTTTACTAATATTCTTGTGAATTTAGTTACAGATCATCGATCAAGATGTTAGTTGGTGATTGCTTCAAAAAGAGGAGTTTGGAAGCTTTCACATGGTGATTCTAGAGCCCGAGCATCAAGATCATACCTTGCCTAGCTCATGGATCACGGAGTTTTGGACCGAGTCGCCTGAAGATGAAGATCGTCAAGAAGACTTAGGTATCCATAGTTTAGTGTGTTTTAGATCCATGTGTAAAGATAAGAATAGTTGATATGCTCAAGTGCACAATACACATACGTTTTGGTTTTGATATTGTTTTTCATGAATAGATTGACCAAAACAAGTTTAAATAGTTTATATGTATAGTAGATGTATTCTAGTTATACATGCATGCTTAAACTTCTTAAACAAACTTATTTGACTTTCCTATTCATGTATTGAGAAAAATCAAAGTTTGATAAATACAAGATTTGGTTTTTGGTAAATATGATAAGACACAAAAATAGTTCATATTGATTGATATTTGAGCAAAACTTTTTATCACATGTTTATGTATCAATGCAAAATGTTAAAACTATTTTTGGGGATTTTTACAAGAGATAAAAGAATTTTTAGAAATATTTTAACTTGTTTTTCTGACCCAGTTTCTGACCCAGAACTGTGCTGACAGCCTTGCCGGTCGACCGGGCGGTCGATCGACGTGCACAGACCTGTGCACGTCTGCTGGCACAGTGGGCCGGTCGGCCGGTCGGTCGGCCGGACCAGAGAGCTTTGCTCTCTGTATCTGGGCGGTCGGCCGTGCGGTCGGCCGTAACAGAGAGTTCTGCTCTCTGTATCTGGGCGGTCGACCGGCGGTCGACCGAGATGGCCCAAACGGTCATATTTATGACCGTTGGCGGTCGACCGGGCCGGCCGACCACAAGCCTGTCAGGCTGCCAGATCAGCCTAACGGCTAGTTTTCTGTTGGGGCTATATATACCCATCTCTTGGGCTGTTTTGATAAGACTTTTGAAAAGAAAAATACCAGAGTTTGTTTTGTGTTTAAACAAGTTTTTAAAAGAGTTTAAAGAGCAAAAAGATTCATTTTATTTGTTTTAAGTGTTTGTTATTTTCAAAGAAAATAGGTTTTTGGGAAATTGGTTTATTGTTCTTCATTTCAATATCTATTTGGTATTTTCCCAAGAGTTTTTCTTTGATCAAAACACTTAGTTTTCCACACTTGAGCTATCATCTATCCTATTCTATAGGATCTTTTGTTTAGTGGAAAAGAGAGATTGTTTGTGGTCTTTGTAACCACTTGTTGTAAAAACCCTTGCTTTGTTGGGTTGCTCCCTCTTTGGTAGAGGTTGAGGATTGTGGTTTGCTCCCTCTAGTGAGAGGTGGAGTTGTGGTGTTTGGATCCCTCTTCGGTAGAGGTGATTGTATTTGTTGTTGCTACGGGCCTTATCCCTCTTCGGTAGAGGTGGATTGTGGTTGTATTGCCTCGGTGGCATTGTAAGGTTGAGAGAGGAGTTCGGTACTCCTATAGTGGATTAGAAATCCTTCTCGGTGAAGGCGGGGACGTAGAGCTAGGGGCTCGAACCTCGAAACACATCTTGTTATTTGCGTTTGATCCATTTTCTCTAACTATCTCTTTACTTTGTGTTGTGCATAGCATCACTCATTTCATATCATATTGCTTGTGTTGTGCCTTGCATATATTCATATTGCCTATTCATATTATATGCTTGGTTGTTTGTGTGTGCCTCACTTGTACTTAACCACAAGAGCTTCATATAGCACCTCAACCCATATCTAGGGGAATCAAGAGGAGTTAGTCCAGAGCCCTTCACGGGGAATTCGACTACACTTGTGTGTTGTACTAAGTGTGTTGCAAATTAGTTTTAAGCTTCCGCATTTAGCGCATTTAGTTTATAGATTAGCCATATCACCTATTCACCCTCCCTCTAGGTGATTTCAATTGGTATCAGAGCCAACGCTCCTGATACTTAGGCTTAACATCCTAGGAGTGAGATCCTTATTTGCTAATCTACCATTTGCATTTGCTTGTTTACACACATATAGTTTGTATCCATGGATTGCTTTTCACCTCCCATGTTCGATGTCTCCAACATTGACACATGGAAATATAGGATGTCCATGTACTTAAAGACCCTAGGCTTGCATGTTTTTCTTACCGCTACCAAGAAATGCTATCTTGATAATTTCAATCATATAGGGGCCAATGCACAAGCCCTTGAGGCTATTAGAAGCACATTACCTAAAGATTATCTTATGCGTGTTTCTAACTTGATTCCGCCTTTGCAATGTGGAATTTGTTGACAACCACCACCACCTCCAAGCTTCAAGTGCAAATCCAAGAAGAGAAATCTAGTGGAGAATCCGAGTCTCAATGCTTCATGGTCCCAGGGAATGACTCCCTTGAGGTACAATCGGAAACTCAACTAGATAGTTTTGATTCTAGTTCTTCATGTGATGAATTTGTTGATCCCCATGCTTTGAATGAAGAACTATCTATTGTGTGTGAAAAAATTAATTGAAAAATATAATGTTTTGAAAAAGAAGACTTTTGCATTAAATAAAGAAAATGAAAAATTGTCTTCTAAACTTGACAAAGTTTTGCAAGAGAAGGTTGAGGTCTATAATGAAAGGGATTCATTGAGATCTCAACTAGACCTTGCTCTAAAAGAAAATGAATTTTTAAAATCTAAAAATGATTGCCATGATATTGTAAAGAAAAATGAAAACTTGTCTTTAAAAGTTAATTTTGTTTTAAAAGAAAATGATTCTTTGAAAATTAAGATTGCTTCAATTTCTAAAGATTTGGATGCTTGTTTAAAGGAATATTGATTTACAAAATAAAATTGATGCTCATGTTTGTCATGCTAGGATAGTATCGCACACTTCACCTATTGCATGCTCAACTTCTTCTTTGATTGAAAATGATATAAATCTAATTAAGAAGAAAATGGATTGTTTGGGCTCCACTTTGAGCCAATGTGTAGTGGGTCATACACGTTTGGAAACTTTGTTTCGAAAGAAGCAAGTTCCATCTATGCATGCACACCCTCCACGGCATACACATGCTCCTCACGGACACCATCATCACTTGTATGCTCATGTGTACACTTGTACACATTGTGGACGAAAGGGCCACCTTGCTAGATTTTGCTATGATAGAATACATGATTGTAATTTAGCAAATAAATTTGTTTGGGTTAGGAATGGTACTAACCCCATGGATCCAATAAGATATGGGTATCAAAGACCACCCCTCCTAGAGTTTATGATGTAGGTGTGGGCTCTCACATGACGTGAGAGTAGCCGTACCTTGGAGTGGATGCGTTCCATACTTAAAGAGAACCCTTTTGGATGCATCACTTTCAAGGGATGTTTGGTGGAGAGGACCACCATGTTTGGAGACAAGGAGAGTTGCCTTCTAGGTTTTGGTAACGATTCTAACTCCTTTTATTGTTTACATGCCTTTCATTTCATTGTTTATAGCATGTTTAATGTTTATGTGATCATTATGAAAATGCCATGATTATTAGACTCTGACATACATGCATAGTATTTGAGACACCCATGTTTAATATGGACTAATATTTTGTTCTCACCATAGTTTAGCTATCATGTACATCATGAATCTAATAACATATGAATTTACATAATAATCATGTTTATATTTTTCATGTTGATTTATATCTTGTTTTGATGCTTCATGTTTTGAATATTTGTTTAAATGTTAGTTTTCATTAAGACTAGGATTTATACTTGTACATATAGTGGGCCACAAATAAATCTATATATGTTTGTGCTTTAATGCCTATTTGAACCCATTAGATGTGCTAGTATAGTCTAGTTTTGATGATTCATGCATTTTAAACTTGTATTCCCATTTTTGAATTTGTTTTATGAATTCTTGTTTAAACTTCATGTATATGTCCATTTTATCCAAATTACTGTTATACATATACATCCTTTTTGAGCCACGTGCCTTCATGCACATATTACTATGGACTCGTTGTGTTTGGATATGTATGTATACTTTAGTTTGTATTAGACATACATATACCTTGAAGATTAAATAGTTTTGATGATTTTCATGTTTTAAGGAATAATTGAGCTTAATTGAACATTTTCATGATTATGATCTTCACATTTTATTTGTACACTCACATTTATTGTTTACTCATGTTTTGTTTTCATAAGTCATATTTATGCTAAATTGGATTAGAGTGTTGACTATCATGTAGATTTCATGTTTTATGAAAAACTATTTGTTTTATTCCTTGCTTGAAGGATTTCGTACAAGTTAACAAGTTTTTCCATTTTGACTAGTTCGTATTCTTCATTTGGGTAGGGTTTTCAAACAAACTACATTTTCAAATCTATTTTTGAAAACCCCTACCATCCAAGGGCGGTTGGATGGGAGATCATGTTCATATATGCCTTAAAATGAAAATCATTTTAAAACTTGAACCATGATTGGGTGGTAGATTATATGAGGTATACACTTGATCTTATTATTGTTTCAATTGGTATCATTGAATTCTTTCAATTGGTATCAATTTTGATCTTCTTGTATGCTCATATGTTTTTATGTATGTATGCATTCATTTCAAAGAATATCGATTTCAATTGGTATTAATTTGTCATACATACATGTGTTTTTGATTATGCTAAGCTTGAGCTTCAATCTTGTTTCAATTGATTTAGTTTTCAATTGGTATCTTAAACAAAGCTTATGCATGTGTTTAGTTGTATTTCATAAAGGGGGAGAAAATTTGATTTTGTATTTCAATTGGTATTTGATTTCCACTCCCACACTTTATGATTGAAAATTTGATGTTTATTTTAAGCATATGATATCACAATTGTTTATATGCTTAAAAAGAAAAATACTCTCTTTTGATATCAAGATATTTATTTTAAATTGGTATCTCAAATTTTTGTTTAAAGAAAATATTCAAAATGTTTTATTTATATATATTGCCTATATGCATGGAGAGCTTAACATCTCTTCTACATATAGATTCATGATGAGTGTTTCTTGTATTGAGGAGCTTGACAACTCTTCTTTATGTGGTACACGTGTGTAGGGGGAGCTTCACATCTCCTCTTATGCATTGCATATTTTACATTATGTGAATTAGGGCTTGTCATCCCTCTTTCATGTAATGTATATATGTAGGGAAGTTACTTTACCGTCTTCCCTTCATGAATGTATATCGCATATACCATTTATTGATTGTTTTTATGTTCACTTTCAATTAGTATCAAGATGCTATCTTTGACACATATTTAAATTGATATCTTAATTGATTGTAACCCCTCATTGATATTTTTTTTGTTTAGACAAAAAAAGGGGAGAACATTGTTTTTATTGTTTTGACCCTTTTGTTGATTCTTTGTTTCGAACAAAAAGGTGGAGAAAAATTTATTGTTTTGCTTTTACTTTACCCCTTTATTGATGATTGACAAAAAGGGGGAGAAAGATTTCGAGTTTTACACATATTTTATATGCATACTTATGTTTTGCATATATTAAGTTTAATTATATTAAGTTTAATTGGTATCTAGAGCATGTCTTGAAAATTTCATTGATATCTAGAACCTATTATTTGTTTATGCATATCTATGCATGTTTCATGTTTCATATTCATTGCATATTTATGTTTATTGTTTATGCATGAGTTAAGGGGGAGCTTCTTTGAAGCTTAACTTTAATCCATGCATATATAACTCCATGAGTTTTGTTATCATCAAAAAGGGGGAGATTGTTGGCCCAGAGGCCTTCCACTCTAGTTTTGATGATGATTAACTCATGTAGTTATGTTTACTAATATTCTTGTGATTTTAGTTACAGATCATTGATCAAGATATTAGTTGGTGATTGCTTCAAAAAGAGGAGTTTGGAAGCTTTCACATGATGATTCCAGAGCCGAGCATCAAGATCATACCTTGCCTAGCTCATGGATCACGGAGTTTTGGACCGAGTCGCCTTGAAGGTGAAGATCGTCAAGAAGACTTAGGTATCCATAGTTTAGTGTGTTTTAGATCCATGTGTAAAGATAAGAATAGTTGATATGCTCAAGTGCACAATACACATACACGTTTTGGTTTTGATATTATTTTTCATGAATAGATTGATCAAAATAAGTTTAAATAGTTTATATGTATAGTAGATGTATTCTAGTTATACATGCATGCTTAAACTTCTTAAACAAACTTATTTTGACTTTCCTATTCATGTATTGAGAAAAATCAAAGTTTGATAAATACAAGATTTGATTTTTGGTAAATATGATAAGACACAAAAATAGTTCATATTGATTGATATTTGAGCAAAACTTTTTATCACATGTTTATGTATCAATGCAAAATGTTAAAACTATTTTTGGAGATTTTTACAAGAGATAAAAGAATTTTTAGAAATATTTTAACTTGTTTTTCTGACCCAGTTTCTAACCCAGAACTGTGCTGACAGCCTTGCCGGTCGACCGGGCAGTCGACCGACGTGCACAGACCTGTGCACGTCTGCTGGCACAGTGGGCCGGTCGGCGGGTCGGTCGGCCGGACCAGAGAGCTTTGCTCTCTGTATCTGGGCGGTCGGCCGGGCGATCGGCCGTAACAGAGAGTTCTGCTCTCTGTATCTGGGCGGTCGACCGTGCGGTCGACCGAGATGGCCCAACGGTCATATTTATGACCGTTGGCGGTCGACCGGGCCGGCCGACCGCAAGCTTATCAGGCTGCCAGATCAGCCTAACTGCTAGTTTTCTGATGGGGCTATATATACCCCATCTCTTGGGCTGTTTTGATAAGACTTTTGAAAAGAAAAATACCAGAGTGTTTTGTGTTTAAACAAGTTTTTAAAAGAGTTTAAAGAGCAAAAAGATTCATTTTATTTGTTTTAAGTGTTTTGTTATTTTCAAAGAAAATAGGTTTTTGGGAAATTGGTTTATTGTTCTTCATTTCAATATCTATTTGGTATTTTCCCAAGAGTTTTTCTTTGATCAAAACACTTAGTTTTCCACACTTGAGCTATCATCTATCCTATTCTATAGGATCTTTTGTTTAGTGGAAAAGAGAGATTGTTTGTGGTCTTTGTAACCACTTGTTGTAAAAACCCTTGCTTTGTTGGTTGCTCCCTCTTTGGTAGAGGTTGAGGTTGTGGTTTGCTCCCTCTAGTAAGAGGTGGAGTTGTGGTGTTTGGATCCCTCTTCGGTAGAGGTGATTGTGTTTGTTGTTGGTTACGGGCCTTATCCCTCTTCGGTAGAGGTGGATTGTGGTTGTATTGCCTCGGTGGCATTGTAAGGTTGAGAGAGGAGTTCGGTACTCCTATAGTGGATTAGAAATCCTTCTCGGTGAAGGCGGGGACGTAGAGCTAGGGTCTCAAACCTCGAAACACATCTTGTTGTTTGCGTTTGATCCATTTTCTCTAACTCTCTCTCTCTTTACTTTGTGTTATGCATAGCATCACTCATTTCATGTCATATTGCTTGTGTTGTGCCTTGCATATATTCATATTGCCTATTCATATTATATGCTTGGTTGTTTGTGTGTGCCTCACTTGTACTTAACCACAAGAGCTTCATATAGCACCTCAACCCATATCTAGGGGAATCAAGAGGAGTTAGTCCAGAGCCCTTCACGGGGAATTCGGCTACACTTGTGTGTTGTACTAAGTGTGTTGCAAATTAGTTTTAAGCTTTCGCATTTAGCGCATTTAGTTTATAGATTAGCCATATCACCTATTCACCCCCCCTCTTGGTGATTTCAATTTTTACCAAAGATTTATCAAGGATTTTAGCAAGATTTATCAAGGATCTTGCTAGGCCCTTGACTAATCTGTTTGCTAAGGACGAATCCTCTTTCGATGCTGAATGTATGAATTCTTGGGAGAAGCTTAAGAGAGAGCTTATTTCTGCACCCATCATATCTGCACCGGATTGGTCAAAGCCGTTCGAAATCATGTGCGATGCTTCTGATTTTGCCATAGGCCTGTCCTAAGACAACGCATTGATAACAAACAGCACCTGATTTACTACTCTAGTAGGACTCTCAACGATGCTCAATTGAACTACACTATTACTAAGAAGGAATTCTTGGCAGTAGTGTTTGCCTTAGAGAAATTTTGCCCCTACCTACTAGGATCCAAAACTACCATTTTCACCGATTATTCTGCGCTTAGGTACCTCATGATGAAGAAGGATGCCAAGGCCTGACTCATTCGTTGGATCCTCCTTCTTCAAGAATTTGATCTCGAGATTCGAGATAAGAAAGGCGTAGAAAATGTCGTTGCTTACCATCTCTCACGAATCCCTAATTCTCCATGCAACGAATTACCCATAAATGAGGATTTTCCTGATGAAAATCTCTTAGCTATCTTTAGGGAACCTTGGTTTACTGATATAGTGAATTACTTGGTCACAAACCAAATTCCGTCTCATTAGTCCAAAAATGATATATACCGGTTCTTATCTCCAGTCCGATATTTCTTTTGGGAGGAACCGTATCTTTTTAAGTACTGTTCTGACCAAATTATTAGGAGATGTATTCTCGATGAAGAGGTTAAGAGTGTTTTATCCTTTTGTCACGAACTTGCATGCGGTGGACATTTTGGTTCCCGTAAGACTGCTGGAAAAGTGCTACAAAAGTGGGTTCTATTGGCCCACTTTGTTCAAAGATGCTTATGAATTTTTCAAGACGTGCTCTAGATGCCAGATGGTAGGAAGGATCTCAAAACAAGATATGATGCCCCTCAACCTAATTCTAGAAATAGAACTCTTTGATGTTTGGGGCATCGACTTTATGGGTCCATTTCCTAACTCATTTGGAAACCAATACATATTGGTTGCTGTGGACTATGTGTCTAAGTGGGTAGAAGCCATTCCTAGTAGAACTAATGATAAAAAGTTGTCATCAAGTTTTTGAAAGAGAACATTTTTTCACGCTTCGGAACCCCTCGTGCTATCATCAGTGATAATGGCACTCACTTTTGTAATAGATCCTTTGAAGCTCTTATGTGAAGTATGCCATAACTCACAAGTTGGCCACACCTTATCATCCTTAAACCAGTAGGCAGGTTGAGGTTTCAAATAGACAAGTCAAGCTTATCTTAGAGAAGACTGTGAACCAAAACTGAAAAGATTGGTCCACCAAACTTGTAGATGCCCTATGGGCTTACAGGACCGCTTTCAAGACGATTCTAGGGATGTCTCCTTATAGGCTAGTCTATGGTAAAGCTTGTCACCTGCCCATTGAGTTAGAGCACCTGGCCTTATGGGCAATCAAGCAGTTGAATTTTGACTTGACTAAGGCCGGTGACCTTCGAAAATTACAAATTTTCGAATTAGAGGAGTTAAGAAATAAGGCATATGAAAATGCTAAGATCACTAAAGATAGAGTTAAGATTTTTCATGATAAACACATCATAAGAAAAACCTTTGTCTCTGGACAAAAAGTCTTACTCTATAATTTTAGGCTTCATCTTTTTCCAAGAAAATTAAAATCAAGATGGACTGGGCCATTCGTTGTAAAAACCGTGTTTCCACACGATGCTATAGAGATCAGTGACAGTAAGAATGGAAATGACTTTAAGAAAACTGGTCAACGCCTTAAACCTTTCTTGGAATCGGTGCTGGTAAATGAAACGGCTATGGGTCTTTTTGACCCAGTGTATCCGTAACTTTCCTCTTTTCCATTTTATTTCATGCATCTATACATTTCTTTCATACATTGGGAACAATGAATGAGATAAGTGTGGGGGAGGGCTCTAACATGACTAATATAAAACTAAAAAAAATAAAAAAAAACAGAGAAAAAAATTATACATAAAAAAAACTTTTTGAAAGATAAGAACAATATTTTGATTTATTTTTTGTAAGAAATTAAGTCAATTTTAAAAAAAAGGAAAATCCTAATTAGGATTTCTTACACATAGTCAAAATAAGATGACTTGTTTGATTTTTAGGGTTAGGAAGAAAATTTGTGAAAGTAATTTAGTTTTGATCTTTACCTTGATGAAATATGCACACTTTATACACTTGCACACTAAGGTTCAAAGATAAAGACTCTCACGCCTTATAAAAAAAAGAAAAAAACTATATATGTATAAAAAAAAATAAACAAATCTAATTATTGATTAGCTAGGTGCTTTGGCCTAAGCAAGCCTTGGTATTTTTGCAAAAGATAATTAGATAAGTTTGAAATATATATATATATATATATATATATATATATATATATATATATATATCCTCTAATTAAGTTGGGTATTTGTGCCTCATGAAGCACAAGTATTCACGCGTAAAAGGGGTACATTTTATAAATAAAAATCCTTGGTTTTGTGGCCTTGTCTGCTCGAGTGTTTAAGTCCTTAGGGGTGTTTTCTCACCTGGTGCCCTAAAATTGTCCGGTTTGGGTGTCACCGAATAAAGGCTCGTTACATGGGCAGATTAGAAAGCCTAATGGAATTGAGGAATAAATACCACCAAAAATAAATATAAATAAGGCATAGGAGTTAATGTTAAAGAACCCTTAGTCAAACTTCACGATCACGATGGTGCATATGACTCAGGGTAAGTAATAGACTAGATGAGAAATACAATTTGACTCCTTACTTTGATTGATGACATATTTTTGAATAAAGACTAAGTTTAGCAATGAAAAGTTTGATATTCCTATAACTTATAAATTACTTGAACCCTTACAAATATACTTCAAATATTTCTCTTTTCAAAATGCTTTTCGAAAATACTAACATTTTTTCTCTTTCTTTATGGATTTTGTGGGTGCAATTTACTGAAAACCCTCACGAGACAAAACTCGTCCTCTAGGGGTAACCTAGAGGTTTAACGGCTTATTGCACATGCTTAGTGCAATCGAGTGACCTACGAAAGTGGTCTAATAATTGATTAGAATTAGTTTTGATATTTTGCTCGAGGGCGAGCAAAAGATAAGTGTGGGATGTGATCGGTAACATATATTGCATACATATTGTCACATTACCATGCTTACTATCTAAATAAATCATATTAATAAGTCCTATTTTTTTTTATAAAATGCAGGCCCATTGCTAAAGGATAGGAAAGAGAAATGAGCCCAAAAGCCCATTAAATTCTGGTATAATTATGAATAAATTCGAAATCAGGGAATCAGAGCAGATCTTGGCAAATCAGAGAGGTTGAAAAACGGTTGAAATGAATCATCCCAAATCAAACGGTTGAGGCCAACAATCAAAGGTTGTTTCGTCAAATCCTGAAGCAGAAATGGGAAAACTAGTAGGAGATAAGGGAGAATCACCAAACGAAGAAGCTCCTCCAACCTGCTGTGGCCACCTGGCCATACCATGGCTGTGGAAACGCGGCCAAAGCCGTGTTTCCACTGCCGTTTAGTTTTTGTTGGGGGAGCGTTTGCTCCCCCTATCTTTGTACGTCCCCTCCCATTTGGTTTTTGCTTATAAATATTGTAAATTTCAGAGAAAAAGGGACCGAAACTTAGATTTAGTTTTTCTCTTTGTTTTTAAGGCTTTAGGCTCTTTGTTAGATAGTATAGAAGTTGTATCTTTGTTTTATAATTTGTAGTTCAGTGCAAATACTAGTGAGAGAGAGGAATTGAGTGATTGTATTCTGAAGATTGAAGTGACATATATACAAGGATTAAGCTATCTCTTCTTTCACTCCATTTTATGGTATGTCTTGCTTTATTTACTTGCATCGTTTTTCATCTTCCATGAGTAGCTAAATCAGTTTTCTGGGCTCACTATTATTCCTCTCTCCGATCCCTCTTCTTTTGAAAAGTTTTGATGAAAAGACCTAATGAATCATTTGCATGCCTAACTTAAGCTTTCTTCTTGAAGTGTTCTTGAAGGCACATGAGGATGTGTTTGGATTTTTAAACTTCCACTTCTTTTAAGAAACGTCTCTTGAACTTGTTTTTATCTCATACTTGAACTACTTGATGATTTAACATTCAACTCAAGACGATTTCTTAAAGAAAAGAGTTAACTTTTCTAAACTATCTTATGCGCTTTGCTTAAAACTTTCTAAACTCAATCTTATGTTTTTGCCTATGATCAAGTTGAGGCGCTAAGGATTTCAAAAGACTAACATATCGTTGAGTAGTGAGATAGTGAGCCCAGATCTTCTTGGTATTTAAAAAAACAACAAATCACTTTTCAAGCTTTATAAAAAAATCACCTTTTCCAAAGCCTTCTCTAAATTTTAAGTTTTTCTTTAAATCACTTCCCTTCTCTCCGTTCTCTTTTCAACTAAAAAGCTAGCACCATTCTTAGCTTTCTAAACAAAATACCGAAAAGCTTTCATCACATTTCTCCTCGTGGACACGGCCCGTTAGCCCAAAGCTACACGGTAATTCCTTTCACTTCCATTTTATAATTAGTTATTTAATTCATTTTAATGTCTAATGATATCCAGGGTAATTTATAGAGAAAGAGAAGAAATGAACAAGTTTATCTAATTAAAATTGGAGGTTTAAAAGCTCAAACAAATCAATGAAGATCTACTCAAATTAGAGGTTTAGGAGCAATTCTATCCAAAGATTATAGCAAATCGAGAAGATAATACCAGATAAAATCAGTAAAACTGGATTTTTAAAGATCCATTTGGTTAACTTGAAGATTAACAAAGATAATTCCAAATCCAGAAATCCAAAGGCAAATCTTATCAGAAAACATGGGATAACAGAGAGAGGATATTATCAATCTATTCCAACTAAATCAGATTTATTTAGATTTATTATCCTTACTTGAGAAATCAATGAAGATAATCACAATCCAGAAGTCCAGAGATGAACTTATCAGTATACAAAGGGATAACAAGGATAAGGATATTGGTTGTTGGGCCAGCAATTTGAGCTCATCTCTTCACCACCCTTTGCCACTCTTTTTATCCTATAAATACTGCAATTCCTGAAGGCAAAAGGGATGACAATTAAACAAAGAGTAGAATAGATTTTTGTATAGGTTTAAAGGTTCTTCTTTCTCTTTAATATAATTTTCATTTTTTTATGTAACTGAGAGGAGAGGAGAGTTTCATGGAGGAATGAGAGCAAGCTTGTACTGAGGGCGACACCGGTGTAAGTATGTCTTTTCTTTCATTGTTATTTGAATCAAACCAATTTTTCTTTTTCTTCTTTACTCTTATTTTTGTTTGCTTTCCTCTGATGCGTTTGCAATCTAAGTGAATCTGATAGCCTTGAGACTGCTTCACCATTGCAAGTGCCCTTGATGGTCTATAGTGATGATCAACAATTCCTTTGCTAGTTTAGCTTGCTCTTTTATTCGTAGTGTAGATCGGGAACGGGGAAGATCCTAGCGCCATGCTTGATCGCCTTCAAAGACTAGGTAAGTCATAGCGACGGATCCAAAGTATATGAGCACGAAAGAGGTAAGTAAGAATTTTTAGTTTTCTTTTAATTCTTAGTTTAGAATTATACTCTAAAATCAATATTCTTCTCTTTATTTAGTTTTTTCTTTTCTTTTGTAAATAAAACAACAGTAACAACATCATCATCTTTTCTTTTACCATTTTCTTCACATCTTCTAACTTAACCTTTTTGTTTTCTTTTTCTAAAACTGAGAAGAAATTCTTAACATATTTTTATAAACTCAAAAAGAAACGAACTTACTTAAAAACTTCCATCGCTAGTCTCTCCTTGTAGATCATGACCCGTATAGCCACTTTGCTATAGTGGTAGTATTGAGTACTTGCACTTTTATTTTATATTTCTAAAATTCTATATTTTTTCTGTGCAGGTTCCAACTCAATCAGAAGGCTACTTATAATTGAAGGGTATTGCTACCCTAGAGCGAGTATCAAGAAAGGCACTCTCTTGTTTCACCGGGACTTGACCTAGGCTAGGGTTATAGTCAGGTCTGAAGAATAAAAAGAAAGAGTATTAACCCCTCGTCTCTTTCGTCGGGTCCATAGTTGTCATGACCCACTTCCTAAAATAAGGAGTACAGGTACGTGACAATGGCTAGCAGGTACCCACAAAGAGAGAAGTCTCTTTGTGAATACCTTATGATATAGTAAAGGAGCCAAATTCTCGCACACATATACAAAAGATAACCAGATGTTTCATTTTCACATGTAAGATATACATCTATTGCAATAGCCTTTGTCTGGATACAAGACTGAGAAAAAAACAAGACAGAAATGCAAAAGATACAAATTGACACCGAGTCGTCATAACAAGAAAAAAATGCCAAAATACACAAGAACAAGAAACTTTGGACTCACATGTGGTAATCTCCCAGGGTTCCTTCATACAATGGCTCGCAGGTTTCTTCAAACTCTGATTCTGAAAAATCAAGGCCCGTCAGAACCGAACCAGCGAGTGCACACACAAAAAGAGGGAACCATAGAATGGAAATATAAAAGTAAAGGGACAATATCAGTAGTGCATTGGAATGAAATAATAATATATCTGGCTGTAATACAAACTATCAAATAAAACACTAGCGAAAATAACAAAACAATAGATCATATGAAATAAGATCATGCACGTATGCTATGACATGAATATAATGAACATGACTCACCCTGGACGAGTAATGTCATATAACATAATTAAAAGATCACAAGAATACAGGATCATAAGTTAAAATAACAAGGTAGGTTCCTGATCCCCTGCTACTAGTCACCTCTAGAAATCCTGGCTTGGCTGATTTCATTAGACAAATATGATACAGTGTATTGGGGTGTAAACATAATCACAAATACTAATTATGAGATCTGTCTGAGAAGTGAGTGCAAATACATAGAGTGAGTGACATCAGCTTACTTGTCCAACATTTATTGATTAAAATTAATGCTAGAAAATTTATACTTATTCTTCAATGATAATTTTCATTTATGTAACAAACATTCTATCTAAAATGCACGCATGTCTTACAATACCCATGATCAAGGAAGGATATAGGAAATTGGGACCTGAAAGGAAGTTATAAATCAACAGGAGAACAAAGAGGAGAGTATGTGTACACTTGCCTGATGTCGCTGAAACCTGATATTCCTTAATAGCAACTAATACTGAGTAAGATTCGCGGCCTAAATATTTTAGAAAGTTAAGGTTAGTTCGATTCTCAGAGCGAACACTATATTTATTCAGTGTCGTTAAAATAGTTATTAAAATATCATCTATTCATAATGGATAATCACTTTAAACCATATTTATTGTAATTAAATACTATTTTTAATTATTTATATGAACTAATTATTTAAAGTTCTAAATTTAGTTACAAATAATAATTATTAAAAAATTATATGTCTTCCATTTATTAATTAATAGTTATTTTACACGTGTTATAAACTCTAAATTTTGCTATTTATGTATTACTAATACAAATACTATTCTTTTAATGTTTAAAAAAGAACTAATTATTTACTAACATTAGTCATCTAATATTTTATGGTAATTATTAGATATTTAATTCCTATCAAATATAACTATTTTCTAATCATCCTATACCTACTAGTTTATAGCTAGCCATTTAATTTATTATACCAACATTATTAAACAGAAGTGAAATAGTAAAATCATGAGTTATATGTTATTATATACCATTCCTATAATTTTTTTTCCGAATCATTATGTTGGTACTTAAAATACTAACACATGATAATTACCACACTAGCTTACCATTTTACATACAAGGTAGGTTCATTTTTATTAATATAATTCCTTGGTATCAATCTTACTAATTACTGAAAATTCATGTAGCCAATAATGAGATCCTTACTATTACATATGGTTCACATGAGTCCTAATTTATCAGATATCTAGCTTGTGTTTCATTAATAATGAATAACTATATTAGCAATATTAAAATCACTAATTATATACACTAGAAATTATTTAAATTATTTCATACAAATATTGATATTACCATTAACCTTAGCAAATGTAATCTATTAGCCAATCAATTAATTTAGCTTAATTAATTTATCGTATATTACTTATTTTTTTCATTCTTGAAGCAACCAAACTTTCATGAGATAAAAACTAGTTCTATTACTAATTCTAAATGGTTAACAATCAAAAAATAAATAAATAAGGACAATTAAATATTACCTTAGCTAAGAATTCCTCTTCTCCTTCCCGTACAGCTCCTAGTGCTCTCTGTCTCTCGGAATCTCTGTGAATAGTTTATAGTCAGGTGGAGAGGGCTTCAATTTATAGGTAAAGGAGAGCCTTCCATAGAGAGGGGGCAGGAGACATGACCGAAGACTGGCCGTAATGGGTGTTGAACGTGGACTCGACTCACGTGTGTGCGCAGTGATAATTGCATTGTGCGCATGATGAAGCGCGCACAAAGAAAGGAGGGAAGGGGAAATTGTGTAGATATAATCTTTCTCGTGTCCTTTGTGTAAAAATCACATTATTTAATTTTATTCAAAATTAAAATAGGACTCTTATGTAATACTGGAGAAGTTCAGGGTGCAAAATATAAAAATTTAACAATATAAATTTATAAAAAAAATTTAAAAAATATAACACTGCTGACGTGGCGTGCCATGTCAGCAGTGTGCGGCCCACTGCGCCCGTGCACAGCGGGCACGCGCCTGGTGGGCGAGCCGCGTGGCGGCAGTCCACGTAGGCCTGTCGTTGCCTCGTGGTAGTGCGTCACTGGGCGATATATATATATGTGTGTGTGTGTGTGTGTGTGTGTGTGTGTGTGTATCTGTGTATATGTGTGTGTGTGTGTGTGTATTTTTTTCCTTCTCCATTTTTCTTTCCTTTTTAATTCGGTTAAATTCCTATTTAATTCAAAAATTCCAAAAAATTGAAAATATTATTTTAAGCGTCATTGATTATATCAGATTGGTGAAGTGATTGTAAAATGAAAGCGATGAGAATTACCGTGTAGCTTTGGGCTAACGGGTCGTGTCCACGAGGAGGAATGCGATAGAAACTTTTCAGTGTTTTTGTTAAGTAACAAAAAATGGAGTTGGTGTTTTTTTTTTTTTTTATATTGAAAAAGAGAATGGAGAGTAAGGAAATGATTAAAAGAAAAATTGCAAACTTAGAGAAGACTTTGGAAAAGGTGATTTTTAAAAAGCTTGTTGTGATTTGTTATTTTTAATATAAGAAGCAGATCTGAGCTCACTATCTCACTACTCAACGATGTGCTCTTCTCTTGAAATTCTTAGTGCCTCAACTTGATCATAGGCAAAAACTTAAGCTTGAGTTTAGAAAGTTTTAAGCAAAGCAAATAAGATTGTTTGGAAAGGTTAACTCTTTTCCTTAAGAAATCATCTTGAATTGAATGTTAAATCATCAAGTCTTTTAAGTATGAAATAAAATAAGTTCAAGTGATTTTTTAAAATAAGTAGAAGTTTAGAAATCCAAACCCATCCTCATGTACCTTCTGTTTGGACACATATATTGCATAAATATTATAACATTCCTACATATATTCTGTAATTAATATTGCAAATAACTTGTCTTAATGTCTTAATTCATGCAGGGTATGATAGGGAGAAGATAATCATGAATTTATCCAATTAAATTCAAAAGTTCAAAAGAAGAGGAATCGATTCAAATCCAAAGGTTATAAAAGCTATCTTATCTGAAAACTGAATATATCAGATAAGATAATATCATCTCATTTAAAAAAAATGGATTATTTGAAGACCTTATCTATTTTGCTGAAGATAAATGAATATCTTATCAATTCTAGAAGATAAATTGAAAATCCAAGAGGATAAATGGATTGAGAGAAGATCAACGGATAAGATGAAGCAATTTAGATTCGGATTCACGCCGGATATAGTTTAGCATTATAATCATAAATTTCGCTACCAAAACTCAAATCTGATGATTAAGGATGCTACAGAAAGAAGACTTAAAGCGCTACAATTCTTCTGTTGATCACTATTTTCAATTCTATCATTTGATAAGTGATATTCAGCAATCAATACGCCAACAAGCTGCAGATCAGAATTGAATTTCTGGATAAATCATATCAAGTTTGGAGATAAGGGAAGAATTCAAATCCAGAAATATCTAGCTCTTCCTATCTTCTTACGCTTTTTATCTCTCTGATTTTCTCCTATAAATACTCTCATACCTCGAAGGCAGAGAGCACACCATCAGAGAGAGAGCTTTAGTTTAGGTTTTTCTGTTCTTCTTCAATGTAATTTTTATTTTTTATTTTCTTTAGGTTAGAGAGAGTTACATGAGAAAAGAAAGAAGAATTATTGTAGAGTTACACTATTGTAATTCTTTTTCAAGAAACTTATATTGGAGGTGACATCAATGGAGTTTTCTCACTTTTCTTCATCGTACTCAATCTGACCAGCACCATGTTCAAGTTACTCTCTCTATTTGCTTTGCTTTACTTCATACACGGTAGAGGTAAGTAATCTTTTTATTTTCTTTTTCAGTTCATTAGTTTAGAGTTATAATTATTTTTTTTAGTCTTTCCTTTTCTTTTATAAATAAAACAACAACATCACAATCTCTTCTTCTACCATCTCCTTTTTAACTTAACATAATAATTTTATTTTCTTTTTATAAAATTGAGAAGAGAAATATTAACTAGTTTTCATAAATTAAAAGAGAGAAACTTACATGACTCTTCCATCACTGTCCCTCCCTGTGGATCACGACCTGTTAGCCCTAGGTTACACGGTAGAATTGAGGACCTAGCACTGTTCTAAATTTCTGTATTTTTTTGTACAGGTTTGGCTCGATCACCTTCAAGAACACTTTCAAAGAAGAAAGGCTTAGTTTAAGGCATGCATATGATTCTGTTTGGTCTTTACATCAAAGCCATTCAAAAACAAGAGGGATCGAAGAGAGGGACGATAGTGAGCCCATAAAACAAGTTTAGCTACTCATGGAAGATGAAAAATAAGACATGTAAAAAAAGCAAGACATACCCGTGAATTTGAGTAGAAGAAGAGAAAGCTTGATCCTTTATTGATGTCACTTTAATCTTCGGATTACAATCACTATACCTCTTCTCTCAGTGGTATTTCGAATGAACTACAAATTAGAAAACAGAGATACAACTTCTCAATACTATCTAACAAAGAACCTAAACCCTAAAAATAAAGAGAAAAACTTAAACTAATTTTCGGTCCCTTTTTATCTGAAAAATACAGTATTTATAGGCGAAAACCAACGGGAGAGGGCGAACGAAGATAGGGGGAGCAAACGCTCCCCCAACAGAAGCCAAATGGCTGCGAAAATGCGACTTTGGCCGTGTTTTTGCGGCGTGGGTGTGGCCAAGTGGTCACACCCGGGGGTACACCTCCTTATTTTGTGTTTGACTTTATCTCCTGCTGGTTTTTCCGTTTCAGCTCCAAGATTTGACGAAACAGCCTTTGATCTTTAGCTTTAACTATTTGATTTGGGAAGATTTATTTCAATCTGTTTTCAACCTCTCTGATTTGCCATGATCTGCCCTGATTTTCTGATTTTAAATTAATTCTGAATTAAATCAGAATTTGATAGGCTTTTGGGCTCGTTTCTCTTTCCTATCCTTTAGCAATGGGCCTGCATTTTATAAAGAAAAATAGGACTTATTAATATGATTTATTTAGATAATAAACATGGTAATGTGACAATATATATGCAATATATGTGACCGATCACACCCCCACACTTATCTTTTGCTCGCCCTCGAGCAAAATATCAAAACTAATCCTAATAAATTATTAGACCACTTTCGCAGGTCACTCGATTGCACTGAGCATATGCAACAAGCCGTTAAACCTCTAGGTTACCCCTAGAGGGCGAGTTTTGTCTCGTGTGGGTTTTCAGTAGATTGCACCCACAAAATCCATAAAGAAAGAGAAAAAATGTTAGTATTTTCGAAAAGCATTTTGAAAAATGAAAATATTTGAAGTATATTTGTGAGAGTTTAAGTAATCTATAAGTTATAAGAATATTAAACTTTTCATTCCTAAACTTAGTCTCTATTCAAAAACATGTCATCAATCAAAGTAAGGAGTCAAATTATATTTCTCATCTAGTGTGTTACTTTACCCTAAGTCATATGCACCTTCGTGACCGTGAAGTTTGACTAAGGGTTCTTTAACATTAACTCCTATGCCTTATTTATATTTATTTTCGGTGGTATTTATTCCTTAATTCCCTTAGGCTTTCTAATCTGCCCATGTAATGAGCCTTTAGTCGGTGACACCAAAACTGGATAGTCTTAGGGCACCAGGTGAGAAAACACCCCTAAGGACTTAAACACTCGAGCAGACAAAGCCACGAAACCAAGGGTTTTTATTTATAAAATATACCTCTTTTAGGCGTGAATACTTATGCTTCATGAGGCACAAATACCCAGCTTAATCAGAGGATTTATATATATATATTTTTTTAAACTTATCCAATTATCTTTTGCATAAATACCAAGGCTTTCTTAGGCTAAAGTACCTAGCTAATCAATAATTAGATTTGTTTATTTTTCATAGATATACATATATATTTTTTTCTTTTTTTTTATAAGGCATAAAAGTCTTTGTTTTTTAACCCTAAGTGTGTAAGTGTGTAAGGTGTGCATATTTCTTCAAGGTAAAGATCAAGACTACATTACTTCCATCAATTTTCTTCCTAACCCTGAAAATCAAATAAGTCATCTTATTTTGACCAAGTATAAGAAATCCTAATTATAATTTTCTATTCCTTAAAATTAACTTAATTTCTTACAAAAAATATATCAAAATATTGTTCTTACCTTTCAAAAAGTTTTTTTTATATATTATTTTTTCTTTGTTTTCTTATTTTTTTTAGTTATATTAGTCATGTTAAAGCCCTCCCCCCCACTTATCTCATGCATTGTCCCTAATGTATGTAAGAAATGTATAGATGCATGAAATAAAATATAAAAGAGAAAAGTTACCGATACACTGGGTCGAAAAGACTCATAACCGTTTCATTTACCGGCACCGATTCCAAGAAAGGTTTAAGGCGTTGACCATTTACCTTAAAGTCATTTCCATTCTTGGTGTCACTGATCTCTACAGCATTGTGTGGAAACATGGTTTTTACAATGAATGGCCTAGTCCATCTTGATTTTAATTTTTTTGGAAAAAGATGAAGCCTAGAATTATAGAGTACGACTTTTTGTCCAGGGATAAAAGTTTTTCTTATGATGTGTTTATCATGAAAAATCTTAACTCTATCTTTAGTGATCTTAGCATTTTCATAGGCCTCATTTCTCAACTCCTCTAATTCGAAAATTTGTAATTTCTAAAAGTCACCGCCTTAGTCAAGTCGAAATTTAGCTGCTTGATAGCCCATAAGGCCCGGTGCTCTAACTCAACGGGTAGGTGGTAAGCCTTTCCAAAGACTAACCTATAAGGAGACATTCCTAGAATCATCTTGAAAGCAGTCCTGTAGGCTCATAGGGCATCTACAATTTTGGTTGACTAATCTTTCCGATTTTGGTCCACAGTTTTCTCCAAAATAAGCTTGAATTGTCTATTGGAAACCTCAACCTGCCCACTGGTCTGAGGATGATAAGGTGTGGACAATTTGTGAGTTATGGCATACTTCGTATAAGAGCTTCAAAGGATCTATTACAAAAGTGAGTACCATTATCACTGATGATAGCATGAGGGGTTCTGAAGCGAGAAAATGTTCTCTTTCAAAAACTTTATGACAACTTTATTATCATTAGTTTTACTTGGAATGGCTTCTACCCACTTGGACACATAGTCCACAACAACCAATATGTATTGGTTTCCAAATGAATTAGGAAATGGACCCATAAAGTTGATGCTCCAAACATCAAAGAGTTCTATTTTTAGAATTGTGTTGAAGGGCATCATATCTCGTTTTGAGATCCTTCCTACCATCTGGCATCTAGGGCACGTCTTGCAAAATTCATAAGCATCTTTGAACAAAGTGGGCCAATAGAACCCACTTTGTAGCACCTTTTTAGCAGTCTTGCAGTGACCAAAGTGTCGACCACATGCAAGTTCATGACAGAAGGATAAAACACTCTTAACCTCTTCATCGGGAATGCATCTCCTAATAATTTGGTCAGATAAAAAGATACAGTTCCTCCCAAAAAGAAATACCAGACTTGGGATAAGAACCGGTATATATCATTTTTAGACCAATGAGACGGAGTTTGGTTTGTGACTAAGTAATTCACTATATCAGTAAACCATGGTTCCCTAAAGATAGTTAAGAGATTTTCATCAGGAAAATCCTCATTTATGGGCAATTTGTTGCTTAGAGAATTTGGGAATCGCGAGAGATGGTCAGTAATGACATTTTCTACGCCTTTCTTGTCTCGAATCTCGAGATCGAATTCTTGAAGGAGGATCCAACGAATGAGTCAGGCCTTGGCATCTTTCTTCATCATGAGGTACCTAAGCGCAGAACGATCGATGAAAATTGTGATTTTGGTAGGTAAGGATGAAATTTCTCTAAGGCAAACACTACTACCAAGAATTTCTTCTCAGTAGTAGTGTAGTTTAGTTGAGCATCATTGAGAGTCCTACTAGAGTAGTAAATCACGTGCTGCTTGTTAGCGATGCGCTGTCCTAGGACAGCGCCTATGGCAAAATCAGGCGTCGTACATGATTTCGAACGCCTTAGACCAATCCGGAGCAGATATGATTAGTACAGAAATAAGCTCTCTCTTAATTTTCTCCCAAGAATTCATATATTCAGCATCGAAAGTGAAGGACACGTCCTTAGCTAACAGATTAGTCAAGGGCCTAGCAATCTTACTAAAATCCTTGATAAATCTCGATAAAAACCGGCGTGTCCTAAGAAGGATCGAATATCCTTCATGCATTTAGGCATGGGAAACTTAGCAATAACCTCAATCTTGGCTCTATCCACTTCAATTCCTTTATTGGAGATTTCATGACCCAAAATAATTCCATGTCTTACCATGAAGTGGCATTTCTCCCAATTCAGTGTCAGATTTTTCTCAGCACAACATTGGAGGACAAGTTCTAAATGGTGGAGACATTGAGTGAACGAATCTCCGTAGATGGAGAAATCATCCATGAAGATTTCTAAGAATCGTTCTACCATATCAGAAAAAAAACTCAACACGCAACGTTGAAACGTTGTTGGGCATTGCACAAGCCGAAAGGCATTCGATGATAAGCAAATGTCCCAAATGGACATGTGAACGTAGTCTTTTCTTGGTCCTCAAGAGCAATAGGATATGATTATACCCCGAGTAACCGTCCAAGAAACAGTAATACTCGTGGCTCGCCAAACGTTCAAGCATTTGATCAATGAAGGGAAGTAGGAAATGGTCCTTACGAGTTGCAGCATTAGGCTTCCTATAGTCAATGCAAACTCGAATCTTCATGGAAAGTCGAGTTTAGACCAACTCTTTGTTCTCATTTTCTACTAGGTGAAACTGGATTCTTTGAAACCGCATGGACAGGACTGACCCATTGGCTATCAGATTATCCCATTGTCTAAGATTTCACAATTTCAGCATGAATAACCTCTTGCATTATAGGGTTTAATCTATGATTAGTCTACAGTTCTGTATTATTATATCACATTTTCCTACTGATTTATGAATAAAATGTCAGTCTAAATCGTGTTTTGGTCTCTCTTGCAGATAATCAAGACAAGGAGTGCAAAAGGTAATAAGAGCTTAATTAAACCCATTTTTGGGTAATTAAATCCGCATTTCTTGGAGGCCAAGCAAGAGAGTTTCTAGAAGATGCATTGAACCTAGACTCTTGCGGGTGTCTGATGCAAATCTGGATGAAATTAACTGAAGCTGAGCATATCTGGATGGTCCCCAAGGCGACACGAACCAACGCACCTAAACCAGGGACCTAGGTCCCTGGTATTACCGTGAAAACGCGGTAATAGTCATGTTTCCACGGCAAGATGGTGGGCCCACGCGTCGATTTTCGACGCATGGCCTCGTCTCGCCTTCCAGATCCTTCTTTCGCCTATATATACCCCTGCAGAGACCCGAAACGGAAGCAGATTTAGAGTTAGGCTAGGTTTTATATCTTTTAGTGTAGGGTAGTGTAGGTGTTTTTCTTCTTTTCTTTTCTATTTTCATTTCTTTTTAGATCATGTATTAGGGCAGAGAGATTCAGAGAGAGAAAGAGAGAGATTGATGTAATAGATGGTGACAATCTATGTAAAGGTGTCTCCTTTCTTCTCCATTGTAATCTTCTCCATCTTCTACATGATTCTTAGCTAAATTATCTTCTCATGGCAATCTAACTACTAACTACTGACCTGTTGGCCCAAAGGCCTATCACCCTAGTTTTGATGATGATCAACTCATGAAGTTATGTTTACTAATGATCTTGTGTTTAATTAGTGACAGATTTATGTTCAAGATCTTAGTAGGTGCAAAGCTCACAAAGATTAAAAGATCAAGATTTGGAGCTTGCATGTTGTGATCCAAGGAGTTTTTGGATCAAGCTTGGACCAAGTCAAGAAGATGAGAAGCTTCAAGTGAAGACTTCAAGAAGATGAAGACTTGAGTCTAGGTATAGAATTTGTTTTAGTAAAAAATGTAAAGGATAGATAGTTGTTGGATTGCTCAAGTCATATCACACACACACACTCTTGATAGAACTCTTGATTTAATTGTTTTCATAAAAGATTTCATTTTAGAAAAGAATTTTTCTTTGAGACAAAATATTTGTTGGTTTTTGGTATTTCTATCATGTATATTCTTTAACCAAAACCAAGTTATATACTAGACTTCAAAAACATAGATATTTCATATTGATTGTGTAGTGGATCATATCCATACACACTATGCTTTAAAATGAACTCAAATATCTTGTTTTTGTATTTGATGAAGATTTAGAAAAACAAGTTTGGAAAAACATGTTTTGGGAAAATACATTTTAGTTATTGAGCTAATATTTCCAAGTTACAAAAATAGACCAAAACATTTATAACATGCCTTGATTTTGTGCAAGCATGTTTGTTCTTTCAAGTATATTGGTAAAACTATTTTTGTAGAATTTCTATGTATTTTTAGGAATTTATAAAAGATTTTTTCCTGATTTTTCTGACCTGGAAACTGACTGACAGGCTGAGTCGGTCGACCGGGCGGTCGACCGAAGCTAGGTCCGGTCGACTGTCCAGTCGACCGACGTGCACAGATCTGTGCACGTTGTCAGCACAGTGGACCGGTCGACCGAGCGGTCGACCGATACAGAGAGTTTGCTCTCTTGAAATGTCCAGTCGACCGCTGGGTCGACCGACAGTTCATTCCAGGAGTTCGGTCGACCGGCCGGTCGACCGACGTGCTGCAACGGTCAGAAATATGACCGTTGGCCGGTCGACCGGCGGTCGACCGACAGCACTGACAGGAGCCCAACGGCTCTATTTTCTGGCAGCCCTATAAAAGGGGTCTTGTCACTTGTTTTAGGCAGAAGATTTTTGAGACTTCTTGAGCTGTTTTTCCCACTCATTTTTAGAAGTTTTCTCCACAAAATAGAGTGCTAATACTTCCAATCAAAAGGGAGTTTTTATTAAAGAGTGTTAAAGTGATTTCTTGTGTTTTTCACCAAAGCTTTCTTTCCTTGATTTCTCACACTACACTTGAGCATCCATAGATATATCCATCCTATAGGAGAGTTGTAGTGAGAGCTTTTGTAAGGTGATCAAAGTGTTGTGATCACCAAAGATCTTTCTTTGTATTTTGAGGAGACGGGCAAGTGTGCTCGTTGTTGTTGTTGAGTTCGGGTGCGAACTTGTGGTGCGAGGTGTGGCCTCGACGAGCCGGTGGGCTTGTGGTGTGTAAGGGACTTTGGGAGTCCGAGGGTTTGTAGGTGTACGGCACCGAGGAGAGATCCATTGGGATCTTGCATAGTGGAAACCCTTCGTGTGTCGAAGGCGGGGATGTAGAGCAAGGGGCTCGAACCTCGAAACAAACCCTTTGTGTTTGCGATTGCTTACTCTATCCCTCTCTCTCTCTTTGTCTCTTTTATATCTTGCATGCTTTATTGTCTCCATCATTTACTTGCTAGATATATTTCCTTTGTGCTTAATTGTTATATATATACTTGCGTGGGATTGTTGCTAACACTAGTATTCAACCAAGAGAGCCAAAGCGGCACCTCAACCCATTCAAGGGGAATCTAGAGGAGCTTGTCCAGAGCCTCGCAAGGGGAATTCGGCAACACTCTTGAGTTATACATAAGTGTTCAATTAAAAGAATTTTAATTTGGTCATATTTGTTTTAATTCCGCATCATTTGTTCATAAGTGACCATTAGATTAGCCAACACCTATTCACCCCCCCTCTAGGTGTTATTACAATTGGTATCAGAGCTAGTGCTCTTGATTTGGGTCTAACAACCTAAGAGTTAAAGATCCTCCTTTAGGCTAATCACAATATTTTTGTACACACACACCTCACCATGGACTTCATGTCACCACCCACCTTTGATATTCTTAACATCCAAATTTGGAAGGTTAAGATGTCATTGTACCTCAAGGCCTTAGGATTTCATGTTTATCTTGCCATATCTAATAATGCATATTGCTTAAATGGTAAGAATTTTGAGGCTAATGCAAAAGCCCTTCATGCTATCAAGTCAACCCTAAATGATGATTATTTATCTAGGGTATCTAACGTTGACTCGGCTTTTGTAGCTTGGAACATCATCACCTCCCTTGGCGAAAAGGATCTATATTATGCCGGGAGTGATTCGGACGTTGGAAGCAACACCTCCAACGCATGCTTTATGGTCCAAGGGGATGACCCCCTTGAGGTAAATTCCGAATCTGATGATGAGGACATGTCATATGATGAGCTATCTACTTTTTGTCATCTATTGCTTGAGAAATATGACATGATTAGAAAAGAAAATAAAAATTTGAAAAAGAACATTGCTTGCATGCATAAAGAACATGACTCATTTAGAGATAACATTGCATGCTTAGAAAAAGATAATAAAAGTTGGAAAAAGAAATTTGATTGCATGCTTAAAGAAAATGATTCTTTTAGATCTAAGATTGCATGCTTAGAAAAAGAAAATAAAGATTTGAAAAATGAGAATGTTTCCTTATTTTCAAAATTGAATGATCTTTGTGAAGGGAACAATATTTTGAAAAATGATATTGCTATGGTGGAACAACAAAAAGAAAGTATTTTACAAGAAAATAAATCTTTAAAAAGAAAATTTGTTGAAAAAGAAAAGGATAATGTTTTTCAAAAGAAAAAGAAAAATGATTCTTTATCTCACCATGCTTTACATGCCACAACTAATGAGATTAAGAATTTGAAAAATAAAATGGATGGTTTGAGTTCAACTTTGAACTCTTGTGCTTTTAATCATTCTAGGTTGGAGTCAATGTTTTCAAAGAAACAAACTCCACACATTCATGCACATCATAACCATGCATTTGCTTATGTTGCACAACATGATCACACTCCTACACATAAGCATACTAAGGTGTACGTATGTACACATTGTGGCCGCAAAGGCCATTTAGCAAAATATTATTTTGATAAGAAACCTTATTTATATTTTGCTAAGTATAAAAGATTTTGGGATCCTTACAATAAAGCTAACCCCAAAGGACCCAAGAAAGTATGGGTACCAAAACCCCCACCCTTTGATTTTGATGTAGGTGAGGGCTCTCACAAAACGTGAGAGGATTGGTGCCTTGATAGCGGATGCAATGGACATGATGGACAAACTTTTGGATGCATTGCTATCAAGGAGATTTTGGTGGGAAAGACCACCATATTTGGAGCTTTGGAGTTGGTAACAATTTCTAAACTCCTATTTTTTTTGTTCATGCTTGTTCATCCATAATATTCATAGCATGTTCATGTTTTAAGATTTTATGTGCTTCATGTGGTAATTACATGCTTAGATGTAGAATGTATCAAACTTACATTTATACATATACAAATAGTGAACTACAATTGACTCATATATATTTGAACTTCATGCTCATTTGTGTCCACTATATGCATGTGTATAGGCTAGTTTTGATGATTCGGTCATTTATACTTGTTATGCCTATCTTTGATTTTACTTCATGTATATGTGTGTTTAATTCAAATCTAATAAATATACATGTATACCCGTGAGTCTCTAGCTTTCATGCAAATATTTGATAGACTCTTTTACAATTTTGGGATATGTATGTGTATTGTTAGATTTGTATAATTCATACATATACCATGAAGATTGTAGTTTTTAATAAAAATGATTTTGTTTTGATAACAATGATTTCTATGTGATTTGAGCTTCAATGACAACTTTCATGAAAATACTATTTACACAACCTTTGAACACTCATCTTTTATTCAAAAATATATTTATGAGCTTTATGGACTATGAGTGCTTGGATATTTATGTACTTAGTCTCATTCATGAAAAACATATGATTTGACATATTTGAAGGATCTTTAACTAGTTTTCAAAAACAATTTATACTAGTTATGTATTCTTCAAATAATTTTTGAGATTGTCACATGATTCAATTTTTCTTAAAATTTAATACTTCATGATTTGAATATTAGTTTATATGTTAGTTTTTGTCAACACTAGGATTTATACTTGAACATATCATGGGCCTCAAAAGATCTATTAGTAAGTATGCTTAAATGCTTATTTGAACCCTTGAAATGTACTTGTATTGCTTAGTTTTGATGATTCATACATATTTAAACTTATGTTCACCTTTTGGATTTGATTTATGATCATGTGCCTTTTATTTCATGTATATGTGTGTTTTGCCAAACCTTAAAATATACATGTATAACTCTTGAGTCTTTTGCCTTCAATGCAAATCCATTCATATAGACTCACTTGAGTTTAAGAGATATGTATGTATATTTCATGTATTGTCAAAACATACATATATCTTGACATATAGATTTTGTTTTCAATGATTTAATAAAAAAATGTGAGATGATTTTGATGTTTATGATTTTCTAAGGAATATTGTACCTTATTGTCATTTTCATGATGCCATGTTTCACATAACATTAGTACACTCACTTCTTTTGAAACTATTTGGACTTTATAGATTAGAGTGTTTGAGTGTTTTGTGTTTCATTGCTATTTCATGAAAATCCTTAGATTTATTCCTTGATAGAAGGATTTCGTACTAGTTGTTAAACACTCTCATTTAACTAGTTCGAATTCTTCATGTGTTGTTAATGCTAAGCTTAATTCAAATCTTATTTTTCAAGCTTATGCATTAGATTTTAAAATGGTATCAATATTTTTTTTATTTGATATCAAAGAGAAAATTCAAAATTTGTTTTGATAAAATAAAATTAATGATTTTGTTTTGATGAGAAAAATTCAAAATTTTTGATTTGTATTGCCCCTCCTAGACTTCTTTATTTTTGACATAAAGGGGGAGAAAATTTGTTGATTTGATTTTACTTTGAACCCTTTGTTGATGATTGACAAAAAGGGGGAGAAGTATTTGTGTTTTTGTTTTGATATATATGCATGATTTCCTTGCTTAAGGGGGAGAAGTATTTGTCCTTCTTACTTAAGGGGAATTAAGATTTGTATTTATGCATATGTGTTTTGATTTATGCAAATAGGAGTAAAAAGATTTTGATTTATGCTTGTTGCATCTCCATATTTGCATCCATATTCATGTGCTTCATGATCATATTTATTATTTATTTTGTATGCATGAGTTAAGGGGGAGCTTCTTTGAAGCTTTACTTTAATCCATGCATATATAACGTCATGAGTTTTGTCATCATCAAAAGGGGGAGATTGTTGGCCCAAAGGCCTATCACCCTAGTTTTGATGATGATCAACTCATGAAGTTATGTTTACTAATGATCTTGTGTTTAATTAGTGACAGATTTATGTTCAAGATCTTAGTAGGTGCAAAGCTCACAAAGATTAAAAGATCAAGATTTGGAGCTTGCATGTTGTGATCCAAGGAGTTTTTGGATCAAGCTTGGACCAAGTCAAGAAGATGAGAAGCTTCAAGTGAAGACTTCAAGAAGATGAAGACTTGAGTCTAGGTATAGAATTTGTTTTAGTAAAAAATGTAAAGGATAGATAGTTGGTGGATTGCTCAAGTCATATCACACACACACTCTTGATAGAACTCTTGATTTAATTGTTTTCATAAAAGATTTCATTTTAGAAAAGAATTTTTCTTTGAGACAAAATATTTGTTGGTTTTTGGTATTTCTATCATGTATATTCTTTAACCAAAACCAAGTTATATACTAGACTTCAAAAACATAGATATTTCATATTGATTGTGTAGTGGATCATATCCATACACACTATGCTTTAAAATGAACTCAAATATCTTGTTTTTGTATTTGATGAAGATTTAGAAAAACAAGTTTGGAAAAACATGTTTTGGGAAAATACATTTTAGTTATTGAGCTAATATTTCCAAGTTACAAAAATAGACCAAAACATTTATAACATGCCTTGATTTTGTGCAAGCATGTTTGTTCTTTCAAGTATATTGGTAAAACTATTTTTGTAGAATTTCTATGTATTTTTAGGAATTTTATAAAAGATTTTTTCCTGATTTTTCTGACCTGGAAACTGACTGACAGGCTGAGTCGGTCGACCGGGCGGTCGACCGAAGCTAGGTCCGGTCGACTGTCCAGTCGACCGACGTGCACAGATCTGTGCACGTTGTCAGCACAGTGGACCGGTCGACCGCTCGTGCTGGGTCGACCGACAGTTCATTCCAGGAGTTCGGTCGACCGGCCGGTCGACCGACGTGCTGCAACGGTCAGAAATATGACCGTTGGCCGGTCGACCGGCGGTCGACCGACAGCTCTGACAGGAGCCCAACGGCTCTATTTTCTGGCAGCCCTATAAAAGGGGTCTTGTCACTTGTTTTAGGCAGAAGATTTTTGAGACTTCTTGAGCTGTTTTTCCCACTCATTTTCAGAAGTTTTCTCCACAAAATAGAGTGCTAATACTTCCAATCAAAAGGGAGTTTTTATTAAAGAGTGTTAAAGTGATTTCTTGTGTTTTTCACCAAAGCTTTCTTTCCTTGATTTCTCACACTACACTTGAGCATCCATAGATATATCCATCCTATAGGAGAGTTGTAGTGAGAGCTTTTGTAAGGTGATCAAAGTGTTGTGATCACCAAAGATCTTTCTTTGTATTTTGAGAAGACGGGCAAGTGTGCTCGTTGTTGTTGTTGAGTTCGGGTGCGAACTTGTGGTGCGAGGTGTGGCCTCGACGAGCCGGTGGGCTTGTGGTGTGTAAGGGACTTTGGGAGTCCGAGGGTTTGTAGGTGTACGGCACCGAGGAGAGATCCATTGGGATCTTGCATAGTGGAAACCCTTCGTGTGTCGAAGGCGGGGATGTAGAGCAAGGGGCTCGAACCTCGAAACAAACCCTTTGTGTTTGCGATTGCTTACTCTATCCCTCTCTCTCTCTTTGTCTCTTTTATATCTTGCATGCTTTATTGTCTCCATCATTTACTTGCTAGATATATTTCCCTTGTGCTTAATTGTTATATATATACTTGCGTGGGATTGTTGCTAACACTAGTATTCAACCAAGAGAGCCAAAGCGGCACCTCAACCCATTCAAGGGGAATCTAGAGGAGCTTGTCCAGAGCCTCGCAAGGGGAATTCGGCAACACTCTTGAGTTATACATAAGTGTTCAATTAAAAGAATTTTAATTTGGTCATATTTGTTTTAATTCCGCATCATTTGTTCATAAGTGACCATTAGATTAGCCAACACCTATTCACCCCCCTCTAGGTGTTATTACATGACCATCTAATCACTTACTTGATAATCCACTTGAATCTAATAGCCTCTACAAGGCCTTGCTCTTGCAAGAGCCATTGATGGCTCATGATGATGGATTCTAACATTCTAACATTTCTAACATCTGTCCCACTAATTTGGTAACTTGCAATGTTTTCTTTATTTCATGCTAACCTCTAACCGATTTTGATGATTTAATAGTAGCTTGCAACTTGTTGTGTGGTATGGATGTGTTATATGAATGTAGAAGAACAATCTTATGGGCCATGCTTTGTATCGTCTCTTGAAGCCAAGGATTAGTGATAGCCAAGGATCCATGTGAGACAACTATCATTAAGAGGTTAACATGGTTAGTGGAGCAATTAATAGTTAGTAACCATGAGTTTTCTTTTATCTTATTTTAAAAATCAACTTCAAAACCCTTTTATCATTTTCCTATTATTGTTCTTACCATCCTCTTAGTTCACCTTTGTTTTCATTTTCTTTACCACAAGCTTCATCTTCTTTTCTATTTTTTTTCCAAACCACTTCTCTTTTATTTTCACATCGCTTTCATCGCCTTCACCTATCACTTCAATTTTTTTCTTTTCTCTTTTCTCATTCTTTTAACAAAGAAGACTTGTTAACATAACACATGAATAAGAACTGTTAATGCTTCTATCGCCTCCCGTCCCCGTGGATTCGACCCGTTAAGCCAATGCTATAACAGAAGTATCGAGGGAACATTAGCACATACAAGATTTTCATTGATTTCATAAATACACATTTTCAAGTGCTGGTTCAGCCCCGATCAATTTTTGGCGCCGTTGCCGGGGATGGGAATGGTTTTGATTTCACGTTTTTGTTAACATTTTCTTCTTTGTTTTGGTGTGTAGGATAATCTTTACATGAGCTTAACATTGCAGAACAAACACTAACTTTGCATCTTCCTGCTCTAGAAAGCAGGGACCCAACTTCTAAAGAAAAGCCACGCAAATGCGATGTTTGTCGCGAAAACGCTTCGATTTTATGATAATTGTGTATCTTGTTGTGCTGGGCTGTGTTCATTGTAATAGCTAGTGGATTGATTGAGGCTTTACCTGCACACAAAATAAAGAATTTCAGAACTTAAGAATAGACATGTGCAAGTGCTCAATTCTTACCGCGATAGCAAGTGGCTATGCGGGTCGTGATCCACAAGGAGGGTTTGCGATGGAAGCGTTCAAAGTTTTTGTTGAAATCTTTGTGAAGAAAATGAAAGTTCTTCTTTGTTTTAAGAAATAAAAATGAAAGAAGAGTTAAAGGTTAAAGTTAGAAAGAAAACGGTAGAACGAGAAAGTGGAGAGAATCAGAAAACGATGAAAGCGATTATGTACAAATGAGTTGGGAAAGAAAAAGTTGGAAGATGAGGTGTTGGTGATTTAATCTACAGAAATAAACGAAAAGAAAGAAAGATAAAGAAGTACTCACCTAGTTTGGTTGATGACTTACCTGGAACCCTTGCATGTTCTACCTTGCTTTGGAGGCATTCAACGCATAGGTCATAGGATCGAGCTCAGTTCCCGTTCGCATTATATCATCAAGCCTAGCAAGAATGAAGTGATACGGATCTTGAGGAAGAGAACGTCTTCATGAACTATCGTTGGCACTCACACAACATCGTTATACTTATGCTTCTGGATTCACTTGCAAGCTCATCAAAAACAAAAGAGGCAAAGTAGAAAGAGGAATAAGGAAACAAAAGGAAATATGAACATAAAATAAAAACATTTACCTTTATTACTTGCAGAAATAACGGAAGAAAGAAGGAGGGTACATCGGTGTCACTCTCAATATCAGCCTCTCTCTCTTACTTACATGAATCTTCATCTAACCTAAGCTTACATACAAGTTACATAAAAAGAAAAGAAAAACTTAAACTACAAAGAATGAAAACTAGGCTAAATCCTATCTCTGCATGGTCGTCCCATTTTGCTCAGCTGAAACCAGTATTTATAGGCAAAACCCATAAGGGGGGAATCCCGGGAAGATTGGGTGAGCAAACGCACCCCCAACAACCATCAAACAGCCGCGGAAAAGCGGCTTTGGCCGCGTTTTCGCGGCCAGGGTGTGGCCAGGTGGCCACACCCTGTTGGTGGGTCTCCCTGGTTTTTCCTTCTGCTTTTATCTTCAGTTGGTTTTCTCGTTTGAGTCCGGAATTGTGACAAAATGGCCTTTGAGTCTTGGCTTTAACCGATCGATTCTGAGAGGACTCTTCTCAATCGGTTTTCAACCTCTTGATTTTGTCCTGATTCACTGAGCTCGAATTAATTCTGATTTAATTCAGAATTTTGGTGGGCTTTTGGGCTCATTTCTCTTCATCTCCTTAAGGAATGGGCCTGCAAATAAATTAAACATTTAATTAGGACAATGCAGATTTTATTCTATAATAAGTATGAAAATATGATACTAAATATGCAACATTAGCGACCAATCACACCCCCATACCTATCTTTTGCTCGTCCTTGAGCAAAACAACTAAACTATACTAAGGATTATTAGATCACTTTCGCAGGTCACGCGATTGCACTGAGTATGTGCAACAAGCCGTTAAACCTCTAGGTTTCCCCTAGAGGACGAGTTTTATCTCGTGAGGGTTTTCAGCGGATTGCACCCACAAAATCCATAAAGAAAGAGAAACAAAGAGTTAGTATTTTCGAAAAGCATTTTGAAAGAGAAAAATATTTGAAATATAATTGTAAGATTTAAGTAATCTATAAGTTATAGGAAAACCGAATTTTTCATTCCTAAATTTAGTCTCTATTCAAAAATTTGTTATCAATCAAAGTAAGGAGTCAAATTGTACTTCTCATCTAGTCTATTACTTTACCCTAAGTCATTTGCACCTTGTGATTGTGAAAATTTTGACTAAGGGTTCATTAACTCTTAACTCTTATGCCTTATTTATTTATATATATATATATATATATATATACTTTTCTTGTGGTATTATTCCTTAGTTCTATTAGGCTTTCTAATCTGCCCATATAACGAGCCTTTAATCGATGACTCCCAAACCAAACGGTCTTAGGGCACCGGGTGAGAAAACTCCCCAAGGACTTAAGGACTCGAGCAAACAAGGCCACAAAACTAAGGATTTTATTATATGAACCCCTTTTAGGCGTGAATACTTATGCTTTATTAGGCACAAATGCCCAGCTTAATCAAAGGATTTTTATTTTTTTTATTATTTTTTTTCTTTTCAAACTTATCTAATCATCTTTCGCATAAATACTAAGGCTTGCTTAGGCCAAAGCACCTAGCTAATCAATAATTAGATTTGTTTATATTTTTTTCTTTTTTTTCTTTTTTTTATTTTTTATATAAGGCATAAGAATCTTTGTTTTTGAACCCTAAGTGTGTAAGTGTATGAAGTGTGCATATTTCATCAAGGTAAAGATCAAGACTAAATTATTTTGACAAATTATCTTCCTAACTCTAAAATCAAACAAATAATCTTATTTTGACCAAGTACAAGAAATCCTAATTTGGATTTTCCTATTCCTTAAAATTAACTTAATTTCTTACAAAAAATATGTCAAAATATTGTTTCTATTTTTCAAAAAGTTTTTAAAAGTAAAGAAAATGTTAATTTTTTTTTAAAAAGAAAAACCTAAGTTATGTTAGAACCCTCCCCCACACCTATCTCATGCATTGTCCTCAATGTATGAATTAATGCATAGATGCATGAAAAAGAAGAAAGGGAAGGAAAATGTTACCTTAAGGTGGTGGTTTCGGTGGTGGTCTGATTGGTCCACGAAATGCGGCCCAATCGACTTTTTTTGGGGTTCGGAGGAACCTACCAGAAATTTCTATAATATAACCCATTAAAATGATGAATCCATAAAGGATTTTTATTAAATATTTGACCCCATCTAATTTTCAAATTTCATAATTAATTTCGGAGTCAAATTTGTCAACCGCCTTGTCCCAAAATGTAGTATGAAAAGATAGAATGATTGACTTGGACTCAGGAAGTACAGGAACTAATACCGACTCAGGAAGGTGACTTAAGTCAAGTAAAGGTTCAAGAGTCGAAAAAGGTTCAGGAATTAGGTCCAAGTCAAGAAGTTGAAACTCAAGTCCACATTTATTTTCCAACAATGAATGTGACTTAATATTGGTGATTCAAGTTCAAGAATGATAGGTGTGGGAATCAAAACTAACTTTAAAATATTACTCAAGTCTGGTAACAAAACAGGAGTCAATATTGATTCAAAAATTTGAATTGGATCACAGATTTAAGAATCTAGGTCACACTTCTCATTGAGTTCAATATCAAAAAAATGAGAACTTGCCAATTTGTCAATAGGATTTTCAAAATTGTATAATTGGTCAAGTTCAATATGATCCTCAAAGATGGGTGATTCAATTTCATGATGAATAGGCACAGGATCCAATGTTGACTCGGGGAAAAGATTGAAATCAGGTGAAGATACCGGAGTCATAATCGAATCAGGAAGTAGAATTGAATCACTAAGTTGGGGTTCAGGATCATACTCATTTTCAAGTTCTATTTCAGGAAAAGGATAACTTGCCAAACTGTCAATATCATTTTCAAAATTTGGAGTTTGGGCAAGTTCAAATGATTGTTCTGAAATGGAACCTTGATTTTCAAAATAACATGACTCTTCGGCTCTAACAGAATGGTTAGTGACATCAGAACTGGTCAAACGGTGGGAACGTAGAGATTCGACCATCATATCTATGTCACGATTACGAGCGTTTTGAGCCTGAGTCATGGCTTCAAGCATCTTTTCATAATTGATGGGTTCATTGTTTTGATGAAAAGATGAAGTGTTGTCTAGGAATTGGTGGTGAAATTGTGAGTCCATCAGATTTTGTGATTTTTGTTTGGACTCACGCATACTCCTTTCCAAAATTGATGGTTTTCTATTTTGCACTGGTGGAACTGAGTATGATTCTTGGGAATATTGTGGACTCGGTGGATAAGGGGGACAAATTGGTTGAAAATTAGACTCGGGGGAGGTGAATCCCCATTGACTCTGTGAAGAGTTAAAATTATCATGAAAATTATGGTTATAAGATTGGGGACATGGGTTATATTGATTCGGATAAGACCAATCCGGCACACTAGGTTGGTTAAAGTTATGATATGCCGGGTTGGTAATATCCGTAAAAGAAGTCAGTGTGTAATATGGATTACTATTAAAGTTGGAAAAATTGTTATTATAAGCCATATCACACAATAGAATACAAACAAAAAGAAAGAAAAAACAAACAATAAGCAAACAAATAAGAAAAAATTCTAAACTAAGTTAGGGTAGACCTATGACCTAGACGACTCCTAACTGGTTAGACTGTCCACGGGAGGTAGAATGCAGACTTTGACCACAAGCTAATCAGCCAGGTCAGGGCAAGATTGGTGGGAGGTTATCCGTCAAAGACGTTCCTTAATTAAATAACCACCAATCTTCGGGCTTTCAGCCCTTAATCTCTTTCCTAGACACTGATTTTGCAAGAGTCAAATTCCAACACCTTTCCCCCTTAGGATAATCTCCTAATCGAGTCCGAGATGTCCCTAGAGCCAACGTCTACTCATTTTAGTTAGGCTTGGGTTAGTGAGTGCTTGGAATCTGATTTTTTGGCCAAGGAAGGGTGATTAAATCCCCACCTTATCTTGTTATTGGGTGTTGCCCTTAAAATCAATTTGTGCAAGTGTACAAGATAAATAAGATTCACTCAAAGCGATATAAATCAATCAAGAAATAAGTCCTATTCTGAATGCAATGCGTACGTACCTTACTCCAGCACTCTTCAACAGTAAAATAAATGAATTGAAAAGACACGTGCCTAAAAATGCAAACTTCTAATCAATTTTTAACATTTTCAACAAATGTTTTACTGTTGATTTATTAGCAGGCTTATGTGATGGCATATAAGAAATAAAGTTTGCAGAAAACTATATTTTTGCAAAACAAGCAGCCCTGCAAAAAAGACAGTTAGTAGTGAACTCTTCCTTGCCGCGGAAACGCGGCTAAAGCCGAGCAAACGCGGCAATTCAGAGGGTACTTGGTCTCTGTTTTCTGGAACAGAGGCCCAAGACCACTTATATGTTTCTGCAATCCTTTTTTCCTGCTTTGCTTGCCCTATAACCTGCAACAGAGAAGAAAATTCGTTTTAGTTCTAAAAATTCAATAAAAATCAGATTTCAATAAAAACCGTTACCCTCCCCGGCAACGGCGCCAAAATTTGATTGAGGCTTTACCTGCACACAAAATAAAGAATTTCAGAACTTAAGAATAAATATGTGCAAGTTCTCAATTCTTACCGCGATAGCAAGTGGCTATGCGGGTCGTGATCCACAAGGAGGGTTTGCGATGGAAGCGTTCAAAGTTTTTGTTGAAATCTTTGTGAAGAAAACGAAAGTTCTTCTTTGTTTTAAGAAATAAAAATGAAAGAAGAATTAAAGGTTAAAGTTAGAAAGAAAACGGTAGAACGCGAAAGTGGAGAGAATCAGAAAACGATGAAAGCGATTATGTACAAATGAGTTGGGAAAGAAAGAGTTGGAAGATGAGGTGTTGGTGATTTAATCTACAGAAATAAACGAAAAGAAAGAAAGATAAAGAAGTACTCACCTAGTTTGGTTGATGACTTACCTGGAACCCTTGCATGTTCTACCTTGCTTTGGAGGCGTTCAACGCATAGGTCATAGGATCGAGCTCAGTCCCCGTTCGCATTATATCATCAAGCCTAGCAAGAATAAAGTGATACGAATCTTGAGGAAGAGAACGTCTTCATGAACTATCGTTGGCACTCACACAACATCGTTATACTTATGCTTCTGGATTCACTTGCAAGCTCATCAAAAACAAAAGAGGTAAAGTAGAAAGAGGAATAAGGAAACAAAAGGAAATATGAACATAAATCAAAAATATTTACCTTTATTACTTGCAGAAACAATGGAAGAAAGGAGGAGGGTACATCAGTGTCACTCTCAATATCAGCCTCTCTCTCTTACTTACATGAATCTTCATCTAACCTAAGCTTACATACAAATTACATAAAAAGAAAAGAAAAACCTAAACTACAAAGAATGAAAACTAGGCTAAATCCTATCTCTGCATGGTCGTCCCATTTTGCTCAGCTGAAACCAGTATTTATAGGCAAAACCCATAAGGGGAGAATCCCGGGAAGATTGGGGGAGCAAGCGCTCCCCCAACAACCATCGAACAGCCGCGGAAAAGCGGCTTTGGCCGCGTTTCTGCGGCCAGGGTGTGTCCAGTGGCCACACCCTGTTGGTGGGTCTCCTTGGTTTTTCCTTCTGCTTTTATCTTCAGTTGGTTTTCTCGTTTGAGTCCGGAATTGTGACGAAATGGCCTTTGAGTCTTGGCTTTAACCGATCGATTCTGAGAGGATTCTTCTCAACCAGTTTTCAACCTCTTGATTTTGTCCTGATTCACTGAGCTCGAATTAATTATGATTTAATTCAGAATTTTGGTGGGCTTTTGGGCTCATTCTCTTCATCTCCTTAAGGAATGGGCCTGCAAATAAATTAAACATTTAATTAGGACAATGCAGATTTTATTCTATAATAAGTATGGAAATATGATACTAAATATGCAACATTAGCGACCAATCATGGATCTATACTATTACTTTCCTGCTTTGATTGCCTACACACTGCAATAATTAAAGAACTAAAATACGGTAATTGGACATTTTTAAAACGGTTTAGACATTGCATTTAGGCACGTGTCAATTTCAATTCCAATATACTGTATTTTGTTCTGTTGTTGTGATTTGGACTGAGGTGTACATATGGCATTGCATATAGCATAGGACAAACACGTGGGTGATTTGTCGCTTTGTGTTATACTCTTGTCTATATTGCACGCTTGCACGAATTAGACTTAAGGGCAAAACCAATACAACATAAGGTGAGGATTTCATCACCCTTCCTTCGCCTAAAAATCACCTCCCCACTCACACAACCCAAACCCAAATAAAAATTGATAGACATAGGCCCCTAGGGACATCTCGGACTCATTAAGAGATTGACCGAGGGTGGGACTTGACCGAGGGACATCTCGGACTCATTAAGAGATTGACCGAGGGTGGACCTTTGTTTATGAAATCGGTGTCTAAGGTTGGGGATTAAGAGGTTACGCCTCGAAGATACTGTGGTTTGGCATAATTAAGGCCAGTTGCTTACGCGCGGATACCTCCTACCGTATTTTGCCCCTACCTGACCGATTAGCTTGTGGTCGGATTCATACAACAACCTCCCCCGGGTAATCGACCAGTTAGGAGTCGTCTAGGTCTAGGTCAACCCTAGTATAGGCTTAGTTTTGCTTTTATTTCTTTTTGTTTGTTGTTTGCTTTTTCTTTTTTTTATTTGTGATTGTTTGTGAGATGGAATTCAACAACAATAATTCTTTCAATCCTAATATGAATCCGTACTTCACATCAGCCTCATTGTTGAATAGCTCCAACCCAGCTTTGAATAATATGACCCAACCAAATAATTGGGATTGGAAGTATTCAACTCAATATAACCCATACCGCTAATCTTATGGCCAACCTTTCAAAAATAATTTCAACTCTTAACAGAGGCAATAGGGATTCAACTCCCCCGCATCAAATTTTCAACCACCTTATCCATAATCTTCACAATATCCATAATATTTATTTCCTAATTTTGCTTCCTATACTCCTTCACTAGAACCACCAATTGAGGAAAAATCTGAGTTAGAAAAGAGTATAGATGCCAACCTGCAAGAGGCCGAATGACAATTTCAGAACATATTGGCCTCTCCAATTCCATAATATTTTCAAGAGTCTTACTCAATCCCACCAATTCAAAATGATGAAACATCCATCTTGGTGTTGGAACCTGTTTCGATGAAGACGTTTACGATGCATGACATTTGGAGCTCTAAACAAATGAAGAATCAAGAGTTCTACATGATCAAGATGTGCCAAGAAGAGTTGATAGAGTGTGGTTTGTAAATATGAAATAGCATGTAAAAGCCTTGACACAAACACACACTTCATTGATCCATTAGTCGACTTATAGTCCATGTATAGTCGACTAATCATCATTGTAGTCGACTAACCAGAATCCCAAGTCGACTAAGTTTTGTGTCCTGAAACAGATCAACTCTCTGTTTGTGTATTAGTCGACCAACAGTCAACAATAGTCGAGTAATACATTTTATAGTCGACTAACCCTTGTCCCCAAGTCGACTAATAACTGGTCCAGTCGACTATCAAGTAGTTGCAGTCGACTTGAATCAGTTATCTGAAACAGTTTCGATCAAAGTCCACTTCCCTAGTCGACTAATAGCCAAACCAAGTCGACTAATAGTGGAAATTTTGCCTAGTCTAGTCGACTAACTCAGAACCCAAGTCGACTATAGGCAGTTCTGACTGTTGGACAGTTTCTGACTGTTGGTCTTTTGTGCAACGTTTTCCAACGTTTCAAACATTCGAAATGCACCTGTAACTACCCTAACTTACCCTAGTCTTCAGCTATATAAGGGGTAGTTAGTCCAAAGGCCATATACTAAGAGTTTTTATCAGTTTTCAAAAAAAAAATTCTGAAAACCTGAAAACTGTTTTTCCAAACTTCTGTTCTTCACCAAAAGCCAATTCCTATTGTGAAGTTCTGTGAAGTTCTTGTTTCCTATACTAGACCTTGTCCACATACACATTCAGTACCAAGGCTATAGGAAAAGAGTTGTAATTCTCAAAGTGATCATTGTACACGGGAGGCTTCTTGGTTGTAGAGGCAGTTGTACAAGGTGAAAGGTATTCTCTTGATGGAAGAGAAGGTGTTCTCTTGGTGGAAGAGAAGGTGTATACATTTGGCGAAGTGGATTTGTCAAGTGGTGTACATGGTGTATTGATTTTGGGTTGCAAAATCAAGGTTAAAGGAAAATCTCAAGCGGGTGGCTTGGGGACTGGATGTAGGTCACAAGGACCGAACCAGGATAAATCTCTTTGTTTGCGTTTGTTAACTTTTCTGAGATTTGATTTCCATTATTGCAAGTTATTTATTTGCTTAACGATTAATCCTTCTTGTCTAGTGTTTGTGTTGATTTAATTATAGATCCTACAATTGGTATCAGAGCGGGTACAAGTCAACAACAAAGATGGCAACGGAGTTCTCATCATCCCAATTCAAAGAAGGACATTCTACACAACGTCCACCGCTATTTGACGGAACCAACTACAACTATTGGAAGTGTAGAATGAAGATATACTTGCAATCGCTCAACTACGACCTTTGGAACATCGTAGAAGCAACGTACACCAAGCCCACAACCAACTACAACGCTTGGAGTGAAGATCAAAAGAAGAACGCGAACCTTGACGCCAAAGCGATGAATGCTCTATTTTGTGCCCTAACCAAAGAAGAGTTCAACCGTGTGTCTACAGCAACTTCTGCACATCAAATATGGCATACTCTTCAGGTAATACACGAAGACACAAGTAAAGTTAAGGAATCTAAAATATCTGTTCTTGTCCACAAGTTTGAGTTATTCAAAATGGAGGAGAATGAAACCATATCCGAGATGGTTACAAGATTCACCGATATCACCCATACATTAGCATCCCTTGGAAAGGACTACACCCAAGTTGAAAGAGTTCGAAAGATCCTTCGTGCACTTACACCAGAATGGGAGAAGAAGACAACCGCCATTGAAGAGGCGAATGATCTCTCAACTATGACATTAGAAAACCTAATCGGTAATCTAATGGCATACGAAGTGCAGTTAGAAGAAGGAAGAAGGACAAAAGACAACACCGCTCAAAGAAGAAAGAACTCGCCTTCCATGCATCCTCCGACACGGACAATGATGATGAAGAGGAGATGGCAATGCTCTCAAAGAAATTCAGGAGATTTCTTAAGCAAGGTAAATTCAAATGCTTTAATTGTGATAAACCAGGTCATATGAAGATGGATTGCCCTTTGCTCAAGAAGAAAGATAAGTACAAGAGTAAGAAGTTCAGAAAGAAGAAGAATTACGAAGCATCATCAGAATACAGTGATTCATCTTCATCTGATGAAGAAGAATCCACTGAACGTGTCAACCTATGTTACATGGCACTTGAAGATGATGAGGTATCATATTCTGAACTCTCTGATGCATTTCATAAATTATTTCTTGATCTGAAAAATGAAAAACTGAAAAACAAAGTTTTGTCAAAAGAAAATGAGAAACTTTTAAAGGAAAATTCATGTTATGCATTACAATGTTCATCTATAAATTCTCAACAACAAGATGAGTTTGAAAAAGTCATATCATCTTTGAAAATTGAAAATGAGAAATTTATAAAAGAGAACATTTTTCTGAAAAAGGAAACTAAGTCTTTGAATGAAAGGATTTCTATATTGGATAAAGACATGTTAGTTTTCAAAAATAAATATGAAGATCTTTTGCAAAATGTGACTAAATTTAATAAAGGAAAAGAAAATTTGAATGCTTTATTATCTTTTCAGAAATTGTCACATGATAATCATGGTATTGGATTTATTGCAAAAACTTCATGTTATAGTAATCCATATAGTTCTTTTGTAAAAAGAAAGCCTAAGAAAAATAAGTTTATATGGATTCCTAAGAACTTAAATTTTCATGATAAAAATATATATATTGCATCATACATTCATGATATATGTGATTCTTGCAACTATGTGTATACTAACAGGTGGAAACCAAATTCTAAATGGATTTGGACTCCTAAAGCTTAAATATGTTCTTTTATGTTGGTACCATCTAACGTTTATCTTGCAGGTACCATATAAAAATTGATAAAGAACAATTATATATATATATGTACTAATATATTTGTTGCAGGGGGAGAACAAAGTATTTCTCTATTTGTTATAACCCAATTTCTGTAGGGGGAGAAAAATATAACATATCTTCTGCAGGGGGAGGACTTGTGCACACAAAGCGTCATCATCAAAAAGGGGGAGAATGTTGGAACCTGTTTCGATGAAGACGTTTACGATGCATGACATTTGGAGCTCTAAACAAATGAAGAATCAAGAGTTCTACATGATCAAGATGTGCCAAGGAGAGTTGATAGAGTGTGGTTTGTAAATATGAAATAGCATGTAAAAACCTTGTCACAAACACACACTTCATTGGTCCATTAGTCGACTTATAGTCCATGTATAGTCGATTAATCATCATTGTAGTCGACTAACCAGAATCCCAAGTCGACTAAGTTTTGTGTCCTGAAACAGACCAACTCTCTGTTTGTGTATTAGTCGACCAACAGTCAACTATAGTCGACTAATACATTTTATAGTCGACTAACCCTTGTCCCCAAGTCGACTAATAACTGGTCCAGTCGACTATCAAGTAGTTGCAGTCGACTTGAATCAGTTATCTGAAACAGTTTCGATCAAAGTCCACTTCCCTAGTCGACTAATAGCCAAACCAAGTCGACTAATAGTGGAAATTTTGCCTAGTCTAGTCGACTAACTCAGAACCCAAGTCGACTATAGGCAGTTCTGACTGTTGGACAGTTTCTGACTGTTGGTCTTTTGTGCAACGTTTTCCAACGTTTCAAACATTCAAAATGCACCTGTAACTACCCTAACTTACCCTAGTCTTCAGCTATATAAGGGGTAGTTAGTCCAAAGGCCATATACTAAGAGTTTTTATCAGTTATCCAAAAAAAAAATTCTGAAAACCTGAAAACTGTTTTTCCAAACTTCTGTTCTTCACCAAAAGCCAATTCCTATTGTGAAGTTCTGTGAAGTTCTTGTTTCCTATACTAGACCTTGTCCACATACACATTCAGTACCAAGGCTATAGGAAAAGAGTTGTAATTCTCAAAGTGATCATTGTACACGGGAGGCTTCTTGGTTGTAGAGGCAGTTGTACAAGGTGAAAGGTATTCTCTTGGTGGAAGAGAAGGTGTTCTCTTGGTGGAAGAGAAGGTGTATACATTTGGCGAAGTGGATTTGTCAAGTGGTGTACATGGTGTATTGATTTTGGGTTGCAAAATCAAGGTTAAAGGAAAATCTCAAGCGGGTGGCTTGGGGACTGGATGTAGGTCACAAGGACCGAACCAGGATAAATCTCTTTGTTTGCGTTTGTCAACTTTTCTGAGATTTGATTTCCTTTATTGCAAGTTATTTATTTGCTTAACGATTAATCCTTCTTGTCTAGTGTTTGTGTTGATTTAATTATAGATCCTACACTTGGGATTGACTGAGGAACTCTTGCATGAGTCCGAGCAACAATCTCAAAACTTATTGGACTGACAATCTTCACAATTTGTTCAAAATCAAGATTCCTACACTCCCTTTCTAGAACAACCATCTGAAGAAAAATCTGAGATAGAAAAGAGTATAGAAATCTTGCATGAGACCTCACAACAAATTCAAAAATCTTTTACCCAGTCTATTGATAGGTTAAAAGCACAACTGAGCCAATTGGTCAACATTCATAGGAATGAAGAAACTCACTCTTATCAACCTTTGACCAATCCAGATATCTCTAACTCTATCAATTTAGACCAGGAATCATGTTGTTTTGGAAACCAAGATTCAATTTCAGCATACCCATTTGAGCTTGACCAACATCAAAATTTTGAGAACCATGTTGATATTTTGGCAAGTTATCCTTTTCCTGAAATTGAACTTGAGCATGAATATGATCCTGAACCCCAACTTGGTAATTCAATTTCACTTCCTGATTCAATAATAACTGAGGTATTTTTACCTGATTTCAGGCCTTTTCTCGAGTCAGTATTGGATCCAGTGCCAGTCCATCGTGAAATTGAATCACCAATCTTTTATGGTCAACAAATTGAGCTTGACCAATTTTATTCTTTTGAAAGTCTCATTGACAAATTGACAAGTTCTCATTTTTATGAAATTGAACTTATTGAAGAATGTGACTTCGATCCTCAAATTTGTGATCCAGTTCAAATTCCTGAATCAATATTGACTCCTATTTCGCTACCCAATTTGAGCAACATCTTAGAGTCAGTTTTAGTTCCCATACCTGTCATTCTTGAACTTGAAACACCTATCTTAGAAATGAAAAACACCAAGAGTGGGGGTGAATAGGTGTTAGGCTAATTAAATGCATTTTTAAAACTAGTTAAGATGTATGATGCAAGCGATCACTCAAAATAAGAAGTTGAAGCTGAATTTCCGGTGAAGGGCTCTAGAACTTCTCTCCTCTTTGATTCCTCTAGATGATGAGTTGAGGTGCTTAATTGCTTCCACGTTGATATGAGTATAGACCGAAAATGCAAGAAGATAAAATGAATGCAATATGGAAACAAGACAAATAGTATCACAAGTATAGGAATGTAAAGCAATAAAGAGCAAGAAGAAATCAATCGCAAACACAAGAGAATTTGTTTCGAGGTTCGAGCTACGGCTCTACGTCCCAACCTTCACCACTATGAAGGATTTTCACTAAATCCACAAAGAGAACTTCCACACAGGAATCTTACACCCAAGGGATTACAATTGGTCTACTCAAGACCGGAGTACCCAACTCCAACAATACTATCCTCCACACAAGAGGAACCACACTCAATGGAATACAAGTCACTTGGTGATCTAGGAAGACCACAAACACTCTCTTACTACTTCTTATTGAGTGGAGTATGATTTTAGGCTCAAGAAGTAAAGTGAGAGAAAAATTTCACTAGTAATGATTTAGAAGACTTGAAAACCAATCGAAAAATTTTGCAATAGAAAGAACTTTGAAAATGGAAAGCAATGAAACACTTCTTCTCTTGAAAACACATGAAACTTTGATATTTTTCGTATGGAAAACCAAAGACCCATGACCTCTGTTTATAGACAAAGGATAAATACCATTCATAAGTGATACTAGGTAATTAGGGGTGAGTCTAACCACTTGGAAACAAGAAATAGCCGTTGGAACCCATAAAAAACAAAACAGATTCAAAATAGAGCAGTTGGTGCCAGTCTGGATGTCTACCGGTCGACCGGCCGGTCGACCGGCACGCAACTTGACAAATATTTGTTGGCTCCGGTCGACCGTCGAGTCGACCGTAGGACAATTAAAAAAGAGAATTTTGAACTGCCGGTCGACCGGGTCGGTCGACCGATACAAACCAAGAGCAAGTGTCATGCAGTCGGTCGACCGGTCGATCGACCGCAGGGGTTGACGGTCAACCGGCCCGGTCGACCAACAAACGTGCACAGCGTGCACACCCAAGGCAAAAAGGCCCGGTCGACCGCGTTGGCCTGAAACAGCTACGGTCGACCGCCCGGTCGATCGTTATGGCCTGAAATAGAATTTAAATAGATTTTTTAACTTGGAAAATATTTTAAAATATTTTGCATTGGTTTGAGGGTTATGTAGCATAGTATAGGAGATAAAATACATGTTCTAAACTTGATATAAAAATTTGAAAAATTATGAACCATGTATATTAACCAATCATGCAACAAAATCAATACTACCCAAACTTGTATTTTTGAAAAATGTATTTTTGTGTGTGTAACTTCTTGAGCACATCATATCCTTACTCTTTAACATACTGAAATCTTACAAGGGTCTAGGTGACTACAAGATCTTCAATCGGGCTTTTCTATTTGTATCATTGAGTTACTTGAATTCTTGATCCCGTATTTGAGTCATCTTGAGTCAACACCACCTTCCTTTAGGGGAAGAAACTTCTTGAATCCTTAGAACCCTGAAATAATCTTTAAACACTTAAACTTGATTAGTACAAATAACTTTATATGTTTTGTGATCATCAAAACTCTAAAACCGGGTGATTGTAACCTTGGGCCAACAATCTCCCCCTTTTTGATGATGACAAAACATATGAGTTATTTAAAAAAATGTGAAAGGAGCTTGAAAGAGCTCCCCCTCAAATCATGCTATCTATCAAGTATAAGAAAAGAATATGTTCTTTACAAATAAAATGAATGTTACAAATTATGAATTGAAAAGTATGCATGAAAAAGAAATAATAACTCAAAAGTATTTCTCCACTTTTGTCATGCATTAAAAAGGGTCAAGTCAACAAAACATTTGTGAAGAGTATTTGCAAAATTCTCATGAATCCACACTACAAATATTTAATTCACCACAAATAAAGAAAAATCTATTATAATCTAGTGATTTAGTAAAAATATCCGAGTTGACAATCGGTGGAAACATAATCAATTTCAATATCAACTTTCTCATAATGATCTCTAAGAAAGTGATATCGAATGTCAATGTGCTTTGTCTTACTATGTTGATTTGAATTTTTAGTCATATGAATAGTACTAGTATTATCATAAAATATTTTAATATGGTCATAATGAAAATCATAGTCAAGGAGAGTATGTTTCGTCTAAAGGACATGAGCACAACAAGCCCCGGCCGCAACATACTCCGCCTCGGCGGTTGAGAAGGTTATAGAATTTTGCTTCTTGGAAGACCATGAAACAAGGAAATTTCCTAGAAACTGACAGGTTCCACTAATACTCTCCCTATCCACTCTACAACCCACATAGTCAGCATCCGAAAAACTCGTCATGAAAAATTGTCCGGTCTTCGGATACCACAGACCCATTCTAATGGTGCCCTTAAGATATCTAATAATGGGTTTTACCGCAATCAAATGGGACTCTTTAGGATACGATTGAAATCTAGCACATAGACAGACACTAAACATAATATCCGGCCTACTAGCCGTTAAATATAATAAACTACCAATCATGCTACGATAGAGTTTGATGTCTACAGTTATATCTTGTTCATCCTTATTAAGTTTTGTTATGGTAGCCATGGGAGTTTTGCTTGTCTTAGCCCTTCAAGCCAAAATTTCTTGATGAGTTCCTTCGTGTACTTGGCTTGATTTATAAAAATCCCATCAATCCTTTTCTTGATTTGGAGTCCAAGAAAGTACTTAAGTTCTCCCATCATAGATATCTCAAATTCCTCCTTCATACATAATTCAAAATCTTTGCAAAGTTTTTCATTAGTAGATCTAAATATAATATCATCAACATATATTTGAACAATAAGAATACATTTTCAACATGTTTAGTAAACAAAGTGGTATCTATTTTTCCTTTAGCAAAACCAATAGAAATAAGAAATGATGAAAGTCTTTCATACCAAGCTCTAGGAGCTTGTTTTAAACGATATAAAGCTTTGTCTAGTTTGAAAACAAAATCTGGATGTGTAGGATCAACAAACCCGGGGATTGTTCAACATACACCTCCTCTTCAATAAAATCATTTAAAAATGCACTTTTGACATCCATTTGAAAAGGTTTAAAATCCTTATAGGAAGCAAAAGCAAGTGTTATCTATATGGCTTCAAGTCGTGCTACGGGTGCAAAGGTTTCCTCAAAATCGATACATTCGATTTGGGTGTAATCTTAGGCCAACTAACTTAGCTTTATTTCTAGCAACATTGGCTGACTCATCCAACTTGTTCCTAAAAATTCATTTAGTGCCAATTGTTGGTTTATCATGGGGTCTAGGGACAAGATGCCAGACTTGGTTGCGCTCAAATTGATTGAGCTCCTCTTGCATGGCAAGCAACCAATATGTGTCACCCTCCGCTTCGAGGATGTTCTTTGGTTCAAAATGAGAAATAAAAGCATAATGGCCACAAAGATCATGGAGCTTGGAACGAGTAGTTACCCCTTTTGATACATCACCTATAATGAGATCTTTGAGATGATGTGGAGTGAATCTCAAATCCCTTGAAAGTGGTTATGTTGCCTCCACTTCAACTTCTCGAACTTCACTTTGCACATCAATTTTGGCTTGTCTTCTTGTATAGGTGAGTCCTTCAAGGTTATCCTCTCCATGTATTCACCTAAGGAATCTATTTTTATAACATTCTTAACAAAATTTTAGATTCCTCAAACTTTACATGTATAGATTCTTCAATAGTCGGTAGATTTATTAAAGACTCTATAGGCTTTACTAGTGTTAAAGTAAGCAACAAAAATAGCTTCATAAGATTTTGCATCAAACCAACATAAATTATCTTTAGTGTTTAAAACAAAATATTTACAACCAAAACTTTAAAGTAAGAAACATTTGGTTTTCTTGAATAGTAAATCTTGAAAGAAGTTTTAGAATTATTTTTGCAAAAGAAAACCCTATTTGATATGTAGCAAGATGTGTTTACGGCCTCAGCCCATAGGTATTGAGGGAGGCCGTATTCATTTATCATAGTCCTAGCCATTTCTTGTAGTGTTCGATTTTTCCTCTCAACTACTCCATTTTGTTGTGGAGTTCTAGGACAAGATAATTCATGTTTAATTGTATGTTCTTCGCAGTAAATGATAAAGGACTGGCTATTGAATTCACCACCTCTATCACTCCTTATTCGTAAAATTGAAGAATCTTTTTTCCTTTTCAACTCTTTTCCTAAACATTTGAAAATGTGAAAAGGCATGATTTTATGTTCTAAAAAGAAAACCCAAGTAAAACGAGAAAAATCATCAACCAATACAAAAGCAAAATGATTCTAACTTAGACTTTTGGTTTTAGTAGGACTAAACAAATCCATATGAATTAACTCCAAGGGTCGTGATGTAATAATATCCTTGATGGATTTGAAAGAGGACTTGGTTTGTTTCCAAGTTGGCACGCATCGCAAATGCGGTCCTTTTCAAATTTCAAATAAGGAATATCTTTCACCGTTTTCTTGTTGTTTATTCTAGATAGATGGTTGATTGGTAGTGAAAAATGCATTTTTATCATAACATTTACCATCACATTTTCATATTTATTCATTTAATTCTGCACATTTATTAAAATTTTGTGATTTATTGTGTGCAGGCCTCGAGTTCTTATTTTTATAAGAAATAAAGCTTAATGAAGCCCAAAAGCCCATATCCAAGCCCAAGTCCAAGCCCAGGTGTAAAAGTGCAAATACTAAATGTCAAAAGTGCAAATACATAAGGGCCAAAAGTTGCAAATACAAAGAAGAGGGAAGGATAGACTTCTATTCAACCCTAAATGCTTGCAGGAAAGAGTTTAAAGATAAATTCGGATTCAAACTGTACATGTTTAGTATTCAGATCATAACGTTTGCTACAGATATGCAAATCTGATGATTCAAAATGCTCCAGAAAGAAGACTTGAAGCCCTACAACTCTTATGTTGATCAAACCTTCCAATTCAGTCCGTAGATAAGCCAATTTCGACGATCAACAGGACAATAAATTGCAGGACAGATTTGATTTGAACTTCTATGGATAAGTGCCACAAGTCTGGAGATAAGATTTTTTGGGAGAGTTGTACTAGGACTCTACATCTTCCAACTCCTATAAATACCCCTGCAGATGCAACACAGAAAGCGTCCAGCGTCCAGCAGAGGGCCAAAAGCTAGGGTTTTTAGGTTTTTCTTCTTCTAGGTTAGATTTTCTTTCCTCCTTTGTAAATTTTATTTTCTTTTTGTAAAAGCTGAGAGGAGACGATGTATTCATGGAGGAAGGGATCCACTTGTACTGATGGTGACAGTCGGTGTAAGTTGTATTTTTCCACCATTGTTTAATAATCAAATCGAGGTTTGTTTTTGTTCTTTTTATTCTATTCTTGTTTTATTGTGTCTCTATCTTTGTTCTATCATTGTTCTTCTATTTTTGTTTTATGACATTGTTTCTTTCTCCAATGTCTTGCCCACCATGAGATCCAACTGCTTCGAGAATACCTAGCCGAGGAAGGAACCTTGATGGCCTATGGCGATAAACAGATCTTCATAGTTGTCTTTTATTTCGTAGTTAAGAAGGCGGACGATCCTATACGCCATGCTTGTACGCCTTCCAAGAAAAAGTAAATCATCGCAACGGTTCAAACGGTAAGCAGACTGAAGAGGTAAGTTTTCTTTTTCTTTTCTTTTCTTTTTTTAGATTAAATCACAACTTCTCCCAATTCTTTATTTGCCGACCCATTGTAAATACCACTTCCTTTCTAATTTAACTAATAAAAATAAAAACTTTAGAGAAACTTGCTTAATGCTTCCATCGCAGTCCCTCCCTGAGGATCACGACCCGCATAGCCTTGCTACAGCGGATTAGAATTGAGAACTTGCACATCCTATTCTTAAAACTAAAATACTACATTTTGTGTGAAGGAAATCTCAGTCAACAAATTGGCGCCGTTGCCGGGGAGGGACGGTAAGTTTTTCTCTAAATAAATAAAAAATTAACTAATTATTCTTTTATTCTTTTCTGTTTGCAGGTTTGGAGAACAGGAAACAGCAGTAGAAGTGGACATATAGCAACTCTGTGCCTCTGCCCTCGAAGGCAGAGCAGCAGAGCCTGCTACTTGGCCACAGAAACGCGGCAATAGCCGCGGATCCGCGGCAATAGCAGTGAATTTCTGACTCAGTTTTTCTGCAGGTTGCTACAAATTGTCATATCTGTTTTCTGGTCTGTTAACTTTTTTCTGTGATAACCCTGCTTACTGCTAATTAATTCAACAGTAAACTATTTGTTGTTTAATAAAAATTGATTAGACGTTTGCATATTAGGCACGTGTCTTTTCAATTACTTTATTTTACTGTTGAAGAGTGCTGGGGAGGCAAGGTACGTACGCATTACATGTAGAATAGACTCATCTCTTGGTTGATTTTCTTCTTTGAGTGATTCTTATCTATTTATCTTGTACACTTGCACTAATTCATCTTAAGGGCATAACCCATTAACAAGATAAGGTGGGGATTTCATCACCCTTCCTTAGCCCAAAAATCATATCCAAAGCACTCACTAACCCAAGCCTAACTTAAAAATTAGTAGACGTTGGCCCTAGGGACATCTCGGACTCAATAGGAGATTATCCTAAGGAGGAACAGTGCTGGAAGTTGACTCTTGCTAAATCAGTGTCTAGAAAAGGGATTGAGGGCCGAAAGCCCGAAGATTGGTGGTTATTTAATTAAGGAACGTCTTTGAAGGAAACCTCCCACCACTCTTGCCCTGACCTGGCTGATTAACTTGTGGTCAAAATCTGCACCCTACCTCCCGTGGACAGTCTAACCAGTTAGGAGTCGTCTAGGTCATAGGTCTACCCTAACATAGGTTAGAATTTTTCTCTTTTTTGTTTGTTTTCTTTTTTCTTTGTTTGTGTTGGTGTGATATGGCATATAATAATAATTCCAATTTTAATCCATATTACACACCTAACTATTATTCGGATATTACCAACCCGGCATATCATAACTTTGACAAATCTAGTATACCGGAATGGTCTTATCCGAATGACTATAACCCACACTCCCCATCTTATGACCATAATTTTCATACTTTCAACTCTTCACAGAGTTCATGGGGTTTCGAGTCCCCCGAGTTTAATTCTCAACCAAATTGTCCTTCATATCCATCTAGTCCACATTCTTTCAATGATTCATACTCTGATCCCCCCATTCAGAATAGATTACCATCTATCGGGGAAATGATAAGTATGCACGAGTCCAAGCAACAACCACCATCAATCTTAGACATGATGATGCGTGAGTCCACCGACTCACAACTTCATCACGATTACACTTCCTTTTTCCAAGCCCAATCACAAAAGAGGCTTGAAGCCATGACTCAGGCTAGATTAGCTCGTGAGCATGACATAGATTTGATGGTTCAATCCTTACGTTCTCACCGTCCGCCTAATTCTGATATCGCTAACCACTCTTTTAGAGCCGACGAACCAAGTTGCTTTGGACAACAAGATTCTATTTCAGTGCCATCATTTGAACTTGCCGAAACTCCAATTCTTGATAATTTGGCAAGTTTTTCCTTTCCTGAAATAGAACTTGAGGATGAATATGATCTTGATCCCCAACTTGATGATTCAATTTTATTTCCTGATCCAATAATGACTCCAGTGTCTTCACCTGATTTCACTTTTCCGAGTCAACATTGGACCCTATTCCAATTCATCATGAAATTGAATCACCCATTTTAGATGATCATATTGAACTTGACCAATTGTGCAATTTTGAAAATCCTATGGATAAATTTGCAAGTTCTTTTTATTACATTGAACCCAATGAGATATGCGACCTAGATTCTCACAATCTCTTTACTTCTGAAACTAATTGTACAATTCTGACGGAAGATGTTGACCTTAGTTTTGAAGAATTGTATGGCGATGAGCTAGAATTCCTTAATATTGGAAGTAGAGAGATATCACCCATATTAGGTCACATTCCATTGTGGGAAGAAGATTGTGGACTTGAGTTTCAATTTCTTGACTTGGACTCAATTCTTGAACCTAGCCCGACTCCTGAGCCCTTACTTGATTTGAGCATCTTCCTTGAGTCGGTATTCGTTCCCATACCTATAATGTCCAAGTCAATAATTCTATCTTTTCATACTCCATTTTGGGACAAGGAGGTTGAGACAATTAACTCTGAAATTATTATGAAATTTAGAAATTTGATGGGGTGGAAATACTAAAAATTGATTATACATATATTTTAGTGGGTTATGTAAGGAAAGTTTCTGGTGGGTTCCACCAAATTATCTGTTATCTTGATTGGGCCGCATTTCGTGGACCAATTAGACCACCTCCGGAACCACCCCCAAGGTAATTTTCTGCCTTCCCTTGTTTTATTTCATGCGTACATGCATTCATTCATACATTGAGGACAATGCATGAGATAAGTGTGGGGGTGGGCTTTACTAACATACTAACATAGGTAGACACTAACAAAATTTGCTAATAAAAAAAATTTTAAAAAAAATGTTATAAAAAGGACAATATTTTGACTTATCTTTTGAAAGAAATCTAAGTTAATCTTAAGAATTAGGAAAATCATGATTAGGATTTCTAAAAACTTGGTCAAAATAAATAAATTGTTGAATTTTTAGGTATAGGAGGAGAACTTGAATAAGTAGTTAGTCTTAATTTTTACCTTAATGAAATGTGCATACCTAATGCATATCTAGGATTCTAAGACAAAGACCCTTGTGCCTCATAATAAAAATTTTCTAAAAAAAAAAAATATTTCACCAATTAAGCGGGATACATGTGCCTCAAGAAGCATAAGTATTCATGCCTAAAGGTGAGTAAATAAAATAAAGTCCTTAGTTTTGGGGCCTAGTTCACTCGAATTTGAGTCCGCGGGGTGTTTTCTCACCTGGTGCCCTAAAGCCGACCGGTTTGGGAGTCATCGACTTTAAGTTCGTTACATGGGTGGATTAGAAAGCCTAAGGAAATTAAGGAAAAATTACTTATATATGTACTAACATATCTAATAGTCAATTAGTTTGGTATGAGGGCCTCAAGAAGCCTTGATGCTTATACGAAAGAAAATTAGATGCGTTATACATATTAAAAAAAATTAAACAAATAAGAGGCATGAAAGTCCAAGTTAAGGAATTCCTAGTAAAAATTCATAAGGATGCATATAATTTTGGTAACGAAAAAGACTATACACAAAATTCAATTTTGATCCTTACTTAAAAATGAAAACAATTTACTTTATAAAGACTAAGTCTAAGAATGAATAAAAATGAGGATCCTAAAACTTATAGACTACTTAGTCTCTTCAAATATAATTCAAATATTTTCCTTTTTATGGATTTTGTGGGTGCAATCCGCTGAAACCCTCACGAGACAACACTCGTCCTCTAGGGTAACCTAGAGGTTTAACGGCTTGTTGCACGTGCTAAGTGCAACCGTGATTCCTACGAAAGTGAGTTAGGTTAGATTAATTTTTCTTTTTCTTTATTTTTACTCGAGGACGAGCAAAAAGATAAGTGTGGGGGTGTGATTGGTAGTGAAAAATGCATTTTTATCATAACATTTACCATCACATTTTCATATTTATTCATTTAATTTTGCACATTTATTAATATTTTGTGATTTATTGTGTGCAGGCCTCGAGTTCTTATTTTTATAAGAAATAAAGCTTAATGAAGCCCAAAAGCCCATATCCAAGCCCAAGTCCAAGCCCAGGTGTAAAAGTGCAAATACCAAATGTCAAAAGTGCAAATACATAAGGGCCAAAAGTTGCAAATACAAAGAAGAGGGAAGGATATACTTCTATTCAACCCTAAATGCTTGCAGGAAAGAGTTTAAAGATAAATTCGGATTCAGACTGTACATGTTTAGTATTCAGATCATAACGTTTTCTACAGATATGCAAATCCGATGATTCAAAATGCTCCAGAAAGAACTTGAAGCCCTACAACTCTTATGTTGATCAAACCTTCCAATTCAGTTCGTAGATAAGCCAATTTCGGTGATCAACAGGATAATAAATTGCAGGACAGATTTGATTTGAACTTCTATGGATAAGTGCCACAAGTCTGGAGATAAGATTTTTTGGGAGAGTTGTACTAGGACTCTACATCTTCCAACTCCTATAAATACCCCTGCAGATGCAACACAGAAAGCGTCCAGCGTCCAGCAGAGGGCCAAAAGCTAGGGTTTTTAGGTTTTTCTTCTTCTAGGTTAGATTTTCTTTCCTCCTTTGTAAATTTTTATTCTTTTTGTAAAAGCTGAGAGGAGACGATGTATTCATGGAGGAAGGGATCCACTTGTACTGATGGTGACAGTCGGTGTAAGTTGTATTTTTCCACCATTGTTTAATAATCAAATCGAGGTTTGTTTTTGTTCTTTTTATTCTATTCTTGTTTTATTGTGTCTCTATCTTTGTTCTATCATTGTTCTTCTATTTTTGTTTTATGATATTGTTTCTTTCTCCAATGTCTTGCCCACCATGAGATCCAACTGCTTCGAGAATACCTAGCCGAGGAAGGAACCTTGATGGCCTATGGCGATGAACAGGTCTTCATAGTTGTCTTTTATTTCGTAGTTAAGAAGGCGGACGATCCTATACGCCATGCTTGTACGCCTTCCAAGAAAAGGTAAATCAACGCAACGGTTCAAACGGTAAGCAGACTGAAGAGGTAAGTTTTCTTTTTCTTTTCTTTTCTTTTTTAGATTAAATCACAACTTCTCCCAATTTTTTATTTGCCGACCCATTGTAAATACCACTTCCTTTCTAATTTAACTAATAAAAATAAAAACTTTAGAGAAACTTGCTTAACGCTTCCATCGCAGTCCCTCCCTGAGGATCACGACCCGCATAGCCTTGCTACAGCGGATTAATTGAGAACTTGCACATCCTATTCTTAAAACTAAAATACTACATTTTTGTGCAGGAAATCTCAGTCAACAATGGTCAAAGAAATATGGCCTAGTCTCCTATGCCACAACCAAGAGTCATCATTGAAGGCATTCAAACATGTGACTTTGCATTGCATATTAGACATATCAATCATGTATACATTATTTTCACGAAATCTGAAAAGTATACATGCATTAGTTTGTCTATCAAATACATTACAAACCAAGTCATTAAAATCACATTAAAACCTTTATCACAAAGTTGACTAACACTCAAGAGATTATGCTTGAGGCCATCAACTAAAGCAACATTCTCAATCATAAGAGATGAACCAAGTTTATGTTACCTATACCAACAATCTTTTCTTTTGAGTCATCTCCGAAGGTGACGGTGCCACCTTCATGGTATCTTGATAAGGTTGCAAAGTTGTTGATATCCCATGTCATGTGCCTTGAGCAACCACTATCAAGATACCACCGCTCCATACGTCTTTGAGCTTTGGAGTGTACCTACATCATGTAACATAATTTTGACTTTGGTACCCAAATTTTCTTGGGTCCTTTAATGTTAGCATTACGAACCCAAACATGATTATTTGATTTATTTATTCTATTAAAACAAATTTAGCCAAGTGACCCTTTTGGCCACAATAAGTGCATGCATAAATTTTACCATACATGAATGCATGATGAGTGTGTGGAGTGTGAATGTTTGGTTTGTGAACATGTTTAGCATGATGAGAGTGCAAATGTTGTGACTTGTGAGCATGGGTGTGTGTAGCATGAGTTTATTTCGTTGGGATATGTTTCTTAGGAAATATAGCCTCCAATCTAGTTTTGTCAAATTTACATTTCTTTAAAACTTCTCCCAAAGAGTTAATCTTATTCTTTAGCATGGAAATTTCATCTTTATCTATCAAAGAAATTTAGCTTTACAAGAAATCTTATAAGCATCAAAATTTGAGTAGAAGTGAGAGTTGAAAACAAATCATTCTTTTCTTTTGTGAGCAAGAAAATTTTGTGGTTGAGAGTTTCATTTTCCTTTTTCATTTTCAAATATTTCTTTTTAAGAAAATCATAATTGTGAGATAATTCCTCAAAAGCTTCTCCTAATTCATCCATAGATAATTCATAATCATCAATAGATGATTCGGGGGTTACCTTATTTGTTTTATCATTTGCCATGAAACACATGTGAGCCGTGTCAACTTCTTCGTCGGATTCACTCTCCGAATCCCATGTGGCCTTTAAAACCTTCTTCTTGTATGGTTTCTTGGAGGCGGAGGGTTTTTGCTCTTATTTTCCGGACACTCTGCAGCGATGTGCCCCAACTTCCGATAATTAAAGCAAATGATCTTCTTTTCTTCCTTTCCTTGTCATCTTCTTCTATTTTAAATTTTTGCTTTGTTGTACATTCTCCGAACATTCTTCACAAGAAGGGAGAGATCTTCGTCATCCTCTTCTTCATCATCTTCGTCGGAGTAGGTGGAAGAGCTTTAGAAAGTGATTGCTTTCTTCTTTAGAGGAGCCATCTCTTCTCTAGCCTTTCTTTCCATCTCATGGGTCTTAAGGTTCTCAGTAAGACCAATGAGCTCCATTTCCTCCTTGTAGTTGAGCTTCTTCAAGGTTGTAGCTTTGACTTCCCAAGATGGTGGGAGTACACGAATGATCTTCCTTACCTTTTGATCATTGTCAATGCCATCACCTAAAGAAGTAAGACCGTTAGTTATTTTTGTAAATTTTGTAACCATATCATCAATGGACTCATTTTCTTGCATGGAAAAGTTTTCATATTGGGAACGTAAGAAGTCAATTTAACCCTCTTTACTTGTGATGTTCCCTCATGAGTGACTAAAAGGTGAGTCCAAATCTCATATGCGGATTTGCAGTGTATCACTCTAGCAATGTCATCATCATTAAGAGCTTGAAACAACGCATAGTGTGCCCTAGCATTAGCGTCAAACTCTTTTATAGCAATATCGGACCAAGTGTCCTCATCGCCAAGGGGTGCACTAAAGGGTTTAGTCACCGCCTTTGCAACCTGGCTTCCTAAGGATTGCAAAAACACGGTCATCTTAACCTTCCATATGGGAAAGTTAAGGCCATCAAACTTGGGTGGGATCTTAATACCTTTGGCAATCTTTACTAAAGTGTATGAGAATGAAATATGAAAAAGATGATTAGCAATTAAGGATCTCTCTAAGGTTGTTAAACCAAGAAACTAGAGACCAAAGCTCTGATACCAATTGAAAAACACCTAGAGGGGGGTGAATAGGTGTTATGCTAATCAAATGCACTTTTAAAACTAGTTAAGATGTATGATGCAAGCGGTAACTCAAAACGAGAAATTGAAGCCGAATTCCCGGTGAAGGGCTCTAGAACTTCTCCTCTTTGATTCCTCTAGATGATGAGTTGAGGTGCTTAATTGCTTCCTTGTTGATATGAGTATAGACCAAAATGCAAGAAGATGAAATGAATGCAATATGAAAACAAGATAAATAGTATCACAAGTATAGGAATGTAAAGCAATAAAGAGCAAGAAGAAATCAATCACAAATACAAGAGAATTTGTTTCAAGGTTCAAGCCACTGCTCTATGTTCCCGCCTTCACCACTATGAAGGATTTCCACTAAATCCACAAAGGGAACTTTCATATAGGAACCTTACACCCAAGGGATTACAATTGGTTTACTCAAGACCGAAGTACCCAACTCCAACAATACTATCCTCCACACAAGAGGAACCACAACTCAATGGAATACAAGTCACTTGGTGATATAGGAAGACCACAAACACTCTCTTATAACTTCTTATAGAGTGGAGTGTGATTTTAGGCTCAAGAAGTAAAGTGAGAGAAAAAATTTAGTAGTGAAGATTTAGAAGACTTGAAAACCAACTGAAAAATTTTGCAATAGAAAGAACTTTGAAAATGGAAAGCAATGAAACACTTCTTCTCTTGAAAATACTTGAAACTTGGATATTTTTCTTGTGAAAAAAACCAAGGACCCATGACTTCTATTTATAGGCAAAGGATAAATACCATTCATAAGTAATACTAGGTCATTAGGGGTGAGTTAACCACTTGAAAACAAGAAATAGCCGTTGGAAACCATAAAAAACAAAACAGATCCAAAATAGAGCCGATGGTGCCAGTCTGGACGTCTGCCGGTCGACCGGCACACTACTTGGCAAATAGCCGTTGGCTCTGGCCGACCGCCCCGTCGATCGTAGGACAATTAAAAAAGAGAATTTTGAACTGTCGATCGACCTGGTCGGTCGACCGGAACAAACCGAGAGCAAGTGTCATAGAGTCGGTCGACCGGTCGATCGATCGCAGGGGTTGACGGTCGACCGGCCCGGTCGACCGACAAACGTGCACAGCGTGCACGCCCACGGCCAAAAGGCCCGGTCGACTTGTCGGTCGACCGTGTTGGCCTGAAACAGCTACGGTCGACCGCCCGGTCGACCGTTATGGCCTGAAATAGAATTTAAAAAGATTTTTAAACTTGAAAAATATTTTAAAATATTTTGCATTGGTTTGAGGGTTGTGTAGCATAGTATAGGAGATAAAATACATGTTCTAAACTTGATATAAAAATTTGAAAAATTATGAACCATGTATATTAACCAATCATGCAACAAAACCAATACTACCTAAAACTTGTATTTTTGAAAAGTGTATTTTTGTGTGTGTAACTTCTTGAGCACATCATATTCTTACTCTCTAAAATACTAAAATCTTACAAGGGTCTAGGTGACTACAAGATCTTCAATCGGGCTTTCCCATTGCATCGTTGAGTTACTTGAATTTTCGATCCCGTATTTGAGTCATCTTGAGTCAACACCACCTTCCTTTAGGGGAAGAAACTTCTTGAATCCTTAGAGCCCGGAAATAATCTTTAAACACTTAAACTTGATTAGTATAAATAACTATATCTGTTTTGTGATCATCAAAACTCTGTAACCTTGGGCCAACAAGAAGGTTACATTCCTTTGTGAGGAAATGAATGTGGATTAGAATTTCAACTTCTTGATTTGGACCCACTTGCTGAACAAATCTCGACTCCTGAACCTTCACTCAAGTCAAATTCCTGATTCGAGATTAGTTCATGTACTTCCTGAGCCCAAATCAATCAATCCATCTTTTCATACTCCATTTGGGACAAAGGTGTTGAAAATAATGACTCTGAAATTATTTTGAAAATTTAGAAATTAGATGGGGTAAAATTCTTAATAAAAATCATTCATGTATACATCATTTTAGTGGGTTGTATTATAGAGGTTTCTAGTGGGTTCTTCTGAACTCTACACAAATTGGATTGGGCCGCATTTCGTGGACCAATTAGACCACCACCGGAGCCATCACCTTGAGGTGATTTTTTCTTCCCTCTCTATTTGTTTCATGCATACATACTGTCACGCCCCGCTTCCTAAATACGGAATACGAGTACGTGATGATGGCCAGCAGATACTCACGAAGAGTGAAATCTCTTCCATGAGTACCTTAGGCTGTCAATAATAAGCAGGATAGTACACATGTATGCACATACAACCAAGCGCAGGGATAAAATCACATATATGAAAAATTGAATCATAAACAATATCATCCACTATATCTGAATAGAATAAGTCAAGAAGAAAACTGAACTCACAGGAGAACAGCGAAACCAGAATATAATCTACGAACAACTCTCTATACCAGCTTCCAGATCTAAATACTGAAAAATATAATAAAGGTCTGTCAGAAGTGGACTAGCAAGAGTACACGAAGGGAAAAGAACAATAAAAGAGAGAATATGAAGATGTAGTAACAGTAAGTAGGACATAAGAATATGTTTTGCAGTATCGAGGGTGAAAGTAATAATAATAACAGGAATAATCAAGAAGATAGATCATGTACAATAAGACCGTGCATACATAATGTGACATGTATATAATGACATGAAATGTCCTGAACAAGTAACTGTCGTGTAACATAATGCATGTCACATTAGTCTCAAGTGTCAGTATCTTGAAAATACAAGTCAGGTACTAGATCACTGAAGACAATGAAGGATATGATGCAAGTGCATATGTCTAGCATATTTTATAATCTAACTAATGCAATCATCCTGTGCCCCATCCCATAGGACAACTGCATATCAAACAAGTGATGCGTTAGTGGATCCTGATAGCAGGGAGAAACAATTCATGTACTCAGGTATCATGTAACATGTAATAACAGGAGCGCGCATAAATAACAAGATCAAGTGTGGCATCCAAACCCACAAGGGTCGCCCTTCCAAGCACACCTCCCTAGATTTCCCTGCTACAGTATCCCCCAATAACCCAAGCTTGATTAATTTATTAATCGATGCAAATGTACGATAATGTATGATTCAGTGTAACAGGATCAAGAATCGGTATCAAATATCAACATTAGACAGTGAACACGATGTATATCAAGATCACGAGACAATCTAACCAGTGGCAATATCAAGTGACAAATATATAGTTGTGCAAGTGATACCAGATACATGCAAAGTAGTGCAAGTAATGTCAGTGACATGTAATTTAAATGTCAAAGTAAAACGGTCATGATCATGTGTCCATAATCCAATAAGATATCCTCGAATAATTACTCAGAATATAATGGTCAATTTCCTTGATTAATTTCCAGTAATATCAGGATCACAATATCAATCGATATTCAATCTTTAACTATCAATCTTTCTTCATTATTATCTAGTTAACCTCAAGATCCAGATCAAATTATTTATCATGATCAGTGTAGATTTTATTGCCAATACATCAGTCTATTACATACAAGTAATCATGTTAATTTTAGTTGGATGTATGCAAGTACAGGAATGAGATGCAAACACGATAGGTAATGATCAAGAGACAGAATGGGTGATAATATCAAGAAATACAAGATTAATAATATAATTGGATTCAAGAATGGGCTAATCATGTAAACGTGATCACATAATGATATAAAAGATCAAGGACATAATATCTAGAAATTATAGTTAAGGGACATAGTTAAAATCGACACGAAAGTCAAAGAGGAGAGAATCATGTACACTTGCCTGATGTCGTTGGAGTCTGTATTCCCATAACAGCAACCGACTCTGGGTAAAATTCACGGCCTAAGTATTACGTGAATTAATTAGAGACTTGACATGTTCTTATTCAGCGATAAGTTAAATAAAAAAATAATTTTACTATTCATTATAATTTTGGTTGACTAATGTTTCAAAGTAATTCAATTTCTGAATTTATAGTAACTATTTAAAATATATTTTCATGATAAAATATATGCATAAAAACAAATTGATGTATATGTTTACATATTACTGAATTATGGATTTCATATTTTTTTTTGGTGCTATTTAGAAATTATTGGTCATTTTTAAATAAAATATCATTGAATAGTAATTACGAAAATATTTAATTTTATGTTATTCTAAGTAATATTACATCAAAATAATTTATAGAGTTTCAAATTTAGTTTTTGATTTCTGTGAATTTTCTAGAATTTTCTGTGAATTTTCCTAAAATCAATAAAAAATAAATAAAAAGCTTAACGGGTCTGTTGCTACAGTAACGGGTCTGTTGCTACAGTAATGAGTTGGGTCTGGTTTGCTACAGTAAATGCTACAATTATTTTTCTACTTATTTTTATTTTATTTATTTCTTTTCTTTTTCTTTTTCTTTTTCTTTTCCTTTTTCTTTTTCCTTTCTTTCTTTTTTCTCTTTTTCCTTTTTTTTTGTATTGGGGCCGGGTCGGGTCTGTAAACAGACCCGAACCCGGGTCTAGTCAGGCCCTGGCCTGACCAGACCAGACCTGACCCAGGCCAGGTCTGGCTGGCCCCAGGCCACGCTCTCCGCCTGGACCTGGCCGAGAGTAGCAGCTGCTGCTCTGACAGTGGTGCAAGCCAAAGGGAGAGGAAGGAGGGGAAACCATGGAGGGATTTATAGAGTTAAGAGGAGAGAAAGGATGTGTGGTGGTGCACGACTATTGGAGAGGTGGGACTCGGTTGCACACGGAGGCCGCCAGGGCGTTGGGCGCTATGTGGGAGTGCACCAACAGCAGCAAGGGAAGAAGGAGGCTGGAGCTTGCGGCATGGGCATGGAGAGGGAGCTCGGCCAAGTTTTTGAGGGAGGAGATAGTGAGGGGAAATAGAGAGTGATATGAGAGAGAGAGAGAGAGTGCGGTTGAGTGGGGAGATGGAGAACGTGAGCGAGAGGGGAGGGATACATGCGAGAGTGGGAGGTGTGAGCAAAATAATTGGGTGCAGGTGGAGGACGTGGGGCTGTTAGTTGAAGGAGAAGGTAGGGCTTTCTAATGATTAAATAAAATATTTTGTCTTTCATAGCCACAAGCCAATGTGGTCGGTGCTCTTGGCGTGCAGAGTGGGTTTAAGTGGTCATTTTTTCGAAACTTGGAATAATAAATCAAAGGACTTTGGTTTTCATGTATTTTGAAAGAATAAAAGTGTAAGAAAATGAAGGTTTGAATACAGTGATTACCCCTTTTCTAACAACAGTCGTAATAGCATCATGGTTGGTTCATTCATTTCCTTGCTGGGTGTCTCGGGTTCGAACTTGTGAGACTCATTAATGGTTGTTCCAATTACATTTTTATTTTATTTTATTTCTTAAATTTTTTCTTTTCTTTTTCAATAAGTATTTAAACATTATTTTATTTGATTAAACTATATTAATTCAGAAAAATCCTCAAAAATTCTCAAAAATAGAAGATGTCATCATGAATATTGTTGTGAAGTCAGATCTCCAATTTCATCCCCAATTGTTAATTAAAAATCTAAAATCTCAGAGTCAGTCTGTGACACCGATCGACCCCGAATTGAGATTCTTCTCCAATAATTCCAAAAAAAAATTTCAATATTTCAGAAAAATTCAAAATAATGGGAAATAATATCTTGAGCTGAAATGACCTCAATCTGACTATCAGGATAATTAAATTAGCATCAGATACCAGTATTGACATACCTATATTAGGAACTGAGGGTTACAATCCTACCCACCTTATAAAATGAATTTCGTTCTCGAAATTCGGCCAGACATCGACATATGAATCAAAGCTGCATCTGCGTGAGTTAGGATTATTTTAGATCCACAATCGTGTCAATATGATATAACCTAATACCAAGTCAACTATGAGTCATGATCTTACATATTCATCTGCCAAGAGTATCACCATTAGTCCGGGGATCGGATTAACTTTCTAGGGTTCATAATCGATCATATAACTTTTGTCTCCCGATCCACTATAGTCATATTCAACTGATAAGAGTACTCCCACAATTTATAGATCATATAACCATACTCCACTGATTATTCACCATGATCACATCATCGAACAAGAATTCAGATATCTTCATTACGTTACCTTTCTTGTAACATCACTCCAAATTTAGATTATCTTTAAGAATATTACATATTGCTCAAACAATAATCATCCCTAATTGTTATATTCTTAAAACCATTAAAATCCCAAAAATTTCAAATCCTCGAGTACATGTTTTATACAGGTCAACAGAAGCATAGTAACATAAATCTCATATCCACCGTCACTATAAAAATCATCAGTTCAAGTAGCAGTCACTAATGAAAATTTTCAAGATCAAATATCATCAATCAGTAATTATAAGTCCTCAAAAAAATGCGCAATGATATCAATTAGTTCTTATCTCAATCCCTCAATATATCTTTCAAATTGATCATTATAATCTTGCTTTTATATTCATGCTTCAGATCCTCAAAGTTGAGTTTTAAATTCATTGGTCTTCATAAAGATCCATATATATCTATTTCCTCCTTTCATCTATGATTCTCAAACAGAAGATTACAAAATTATCAAGGTATTTCAATTACAATGTTCTTAAGAGTCATAGGGATTAACTTAAAAACCTTAAATTATGATAGACATTCTTAAAATATTACTTGGATATGAAAACTCCAATATTCTAATCCTCAGAACTAATCCAACCAATCTGGTCCAAAATATAGTCATATTTTGTCCAAGGCAATGATTCCATTTATTGATCTGATTATCACTCCAAGATCCATACTCCCAAATACAATATACATTGATGTAATATGATCATTATTTTATCCAGGCATGATTATTATCTTAAGTCCACCATCTTACTATGATTCCCTTGTAGACATGTATCTCAAAAGTTTCAGATCCAAAATTCCATAGAATTAACTGTCAGATAATTCGACAATGATCCTCTCAATTATTCTTCTTTGTCCAATAATCAGGTCAAGTCGTCAATATATCTATCCTCAATATAAACCAAGAATAGTCTAACTAGGCATGATCAAGCAGGGCAGAGTAGGTACGATGACTATATGGATGGAAGAGTCACGTCAGGGTGACGGTTTAAGGGTTTTGGGGATCGACCGTACAAGTATGGAGTCAAAGAAGGGAGTCAATGACTGTTTACTCAGATATTTCGTGGATGATTATCATATATGTGGCTTGATTGCATATATGCATATAACTAACCTGGCTCTGATACCAACAAAACCATGTCATGCCCCACTTCCCAAAATACAGAATACGAGTACGTGACGATGGCCAGCAGATACTCACAAAGAGTGAAATCTCTTCCATGAGTACCTTAGGCTATCAATAACAAGCAGGATAGTACACATATATGCACATACAACCAAGCGCAGGGATAAAATCACATATATGAAAATTGAAACATAAATAATATCATCCCTATATCTGAATAGAACAAGTCAAGAAGAAAACTGAACTCACTGGAGAACAGCGAAACCAGAATATGATCTATGAACAACTCTCTATACCAGCTTCCAGATCTAAATTCTAAAAATATAATAAAGGTCTGTCAGAGGCGTACTAGCAAGAGTACACGAAGGGAAAAGAACAATAAAAGAGAGAATATGAAGATGTAGTAACAGTAAGTAGGACATAAGAATAATATGTTTGGCAATATAATAATAACAGGAATAATCAAGAAGATAGATCATGTACAATAAGACCGTGCATACATAAGGTGACATGTATATAATGAACATGAAATGTCCTGAACAGTAACTGTCGTGTAACATAATCACAAGATCATAAGAACTCGAGATCACAAGATAAAATACATGGTATGTCCAGGAATGTCATGTAGTCAAGATAATACATGTCACATGAGTCTCAAGTGTCAGTATCTTAAAAATACAAGTCAGGTACTAGATCACTGAAGACAATGAAGGATATGATGCAAGTGCATATGTCTAGCCTATTTTATTAATCTAACTAATGCAATCATCTTGTGCCTCATCCCACAGGACAACTGCATATCAAACAAGTGATGCGTTAGTGGATCCTGATAGCAGGGAGAAAAGTTCACTATACTCAGGTATCATGTAGCATGTAATAACAGGAGCGCGCATAAATAACAGGATCACGTGTGGCATCCAAACCCACAAGGGGTCGCCCTTTAAAGCACACCTCCCTGGATTTCCCCTGCTACAGTATCCCTCAATAACCCCGGCTTGCTTAATTTTATTAATCGATGCAAATGTACGATAATGTATGATTCAGTGTAACAGGATCAAGAATCGGTATCAAATATCAACATTAGACAGTGAACACGATGTGTATCAAGATCACGAGATAATCTAACTAGTGGCAATATCAAGTGACAATTATATAGTTGTGCAAGTGATACCAGATACATGCAAAGTAGTGCAAGTAATGTTAGTGACATGTAATCTAAATGTCAAAGTAAAACGGTCATGATCATGTGTCCATAATCCAATAAGATATCCTCGAATAATTACTCAGAATATAATGGTCAATTTCCTTGATTAATTTCCAGTAATATCAGGATCACAATATCAATCGATATTCAAACTTTAACTATCAACTTTCTTCATTATTATCCAGTTAACCTCAAGATCCAGATCAAATATTTATCATGATCAGTGTAGATTTCATTGCCAATACATCAGTCTATTACACACAAGTAATCATGTTAATTTTAGTTGGATGTATGCAAGTACATGAATGAGATGCAAACACGATAAGGTAATGAGCACGAGACAGAATGGGTCATAATATCAAGAAATACCAGATTAATAAGATAATTGGATTCAAGAATGGGCTAATCATGTAAACGTGATCACATAATGATATAAAAGATCAAGGACATAATATCTAGAAATTATAGTTAAGAGACAAAGTTAAAATCGACACGAAAGTCAAAGAGGAGAGAATCGTGTACACTTGCCTGATGTCGTTGGAGTCTGAATTCCCGTAACTGCAACTGGCTCTGGGTAAAATTCACGGCCTAAATATTACATGAATTAATTAGAGACTTGACATGTTCTTATTTAGCGATAAGTTAAATAAAAATAATTTTTACTATTCATTATAATTTTGGTTGACTAATGTTTCAAAATAATTCTATTTCTGAATTTATAGCAACTATTTAAAAATATATTTTCATGATAAAATATATGCATAAAATAACAAATTGATGTATAATGTTTACATATTACTGAATTATGAATTTCAAATTTTTTTTGCTATTTAGAAATTTATTGGTCATTTTTAAATAAAATATCATTGAATAGTAATTACAAAAATATTTAATTTTATGTTATTCTAAGTAATATTACATCAAAATAATTTTACAGAGTTTCAAATTTAGTTTTTGATTTTCTGTGAATTTTCTAGAATTTTCTGTGAATTTTTCCTAAAAATCAATAAAAATAAATAAAAACTTAACGGGTCTGTTGCTATAGTAACGGGTCTGTTGCTACAGTAATGAGTTTGGGTCTGATTTGCTACAGTAAATGCTACAATTATTTTTCTACTTATTTTTATTTATTTTTTTTTTTCTTTTTCTTTTTCTTTTCCTTTTTTTTCCTTTCTTTCTTTTTTCTCTTTTTCCTTTTTTTGTATTGGGGCCGGTCGGGTCTGTAAACAGACCCGAACCCGGGTCTAGTTAGGCCCTGGCCTGACCAGACTAGACCTGACCCAGGCCAGGTCTGGCTGGCCCCAGGCCACGCTCTCGGCCTGGACCTGGCCGAGAGCAGCAGCTGCTGCTCTGACAGTGGTGCAAGCCAAAGGGAGAGGAAGGAGGGGAAACCATGGCGGGATTTATAGAGTTAAGAGGAGAGAAAGGATGTGTGGTGGTGCACGACTATTGGAGAGGTGGAGCTCGGTTGCGCACGGAGGCTGCCGGGGCATTGGGCGCTGGTGTGGAGTGTGCCAACAGCAGCAAGGGAAGAAGGAGGCTGGAGCTTGCGGCATGGGCATGGAGAGGGAGCTCGGCCAAGTTTTTGAGAGGAGATAGTCAGGGGAAAGAGAGAGTGATATATGAGAGAGAGAGAGAGAGAGTGCGGTAGAGTGGGGGAGATGGAGAACGTGAGCGAGAGGGGAGGGATACGTGCGAGAGTGGGAGGTGTGAGCAAAATAATTGGGTGCAGGTGGAGGACGTGGGGCTGTTGGTTGAAGGAGAAGGTGAAAAGTCACCTAGAGGGGGGGTGAAGAGGTTGACAATGCTAATCTAGTGAACTAAATGCGGAATTTAAAAACTAATTGCAATTACTATAATGATGCACACACAAGCAAGTACAAGATATAACAATTTGCACAAAGTAAAGAGAGAGAGCAAGAGTCAATGGATCAAGCGCAAACAAAGATATGTTCCGAGGTTCGAGCACCCAGCTCTACATCCCCGCCTTCGACACACGAAGGATTTCCAATCCACTAGCTTGTCCACAAAGGGAACCTCCACTGAGGATTTGGGGCAATCACAATTACAAGGAGTTCCCAACTCCCTTCCTTACAAACACAACCTCCTCCTTGAGGCACTCCTCCAATTCAACAAACAATCACCTCACAACTTGAGGGATTAGCACCAAACTACACAAAACACCTCACCCAAGTTGCACAACCTCCTCAACACAACGAGGAAATGGCACAAAGCAAGAATGGGTTTACAACTTAGTAGTTTCAAACAATAACCACAAAACAATCTCTTTTTCCCACAAAAAATCTTATAGAGAAGATAGTAGATTTTAGCTCAAGTGTGGAGAAACCAAGGGATTTGAAACCAGCAACTCAAAGAAAATCTTTGGGAAATAAATGAAACCAAGATAGAGAAGTTTAATTCAAAAGCTTTTCCCAAAACCCTTTTCTTTGATTTTTCAAACCATAATGAAAACACCAAAAAGATTGTTCAATTTGAATCCAAAAACCTATTTTGATTGCTGTAAAAACACCAGAGAGAATGGAAAAATTCGCACAAAAATCTTAGAGAAAACTCTTGCAAATGGGGTATTATAGGCAAATCTGGAAACTAGCCGTTGGCAGCAGATTTGGCCAAAATACCACTGCCGGTCGACCGCCCGGTCGACCGTCCAACGGTCATATTCTGACCGTTGACGGCTACCAGTCGACCGCCCGGTCGACCCAACCAAACAGAGAGCAAACTGCTCTCAGTCGGTCGACCGGCCCGGTCGACCGTCTCAGGGACTCCAGACGTGCACAGATCTGTGCACGTTCGGTCGACCGTCCCGGTCGACCGGAATTCAGCCAAGTCGACTAATAACCTGGTTTAGTCGACTGGTTGAGTCCTGGACCTGAAAACTGGGTTAGAAACATATTTAAAAATTCTTTTATCATTTCTAAAAATCACCAAAAATAGTTTTATCATTTTGCATTGATATATAAACATGTGGTAAAAAGTTTGACTCAAATATCAAGCAATTAAAACTATTTTTATGTCTTTTCATTTTTACCAAAAACCAAACCTTGTATTTTCTAAAACTTGGATTCTTGAATAGAAAATACATTTTGTCTAAAACTCATCCAAATACAAAAACATGATATTTAAACATTTTGAAACATGATGCATATGGATAGAAATCCAATATACATGAAACATATATATATATATATATCATAGTTTTTGTCCTTAATTCCAAAATTAAGTTTTGTTAAAACACAAAACCTAAAACACATGAAATAGGTATATCAAAGTAAGTTTGTCTAAGAGTTGAAGCATGCATGTATATAGAACAAATCTAATATACATTAAACCATGTAAACTTGTTTTGATCTATCTATTCATGAAAACCAAGATCGGTTAAACCTAAACTGAAAAACCGAAAGCCAATATTCAAAACATGAAACGTGTGGTTTTGAACTTGAGCTTATCATACTATTCTAATCTTTACAATTTGGATCTAAACACAAAACTAAATTAGGATACCTAAGTCTTCTTGTAGAGCGCAATCTCTAAGCCGACTCGATCCAAAACTCTTTGATCCACCGAGCAAGTGCTATATATGATCTTTGACGCTTGGGCTCTTGAATCAACAATGGGTAGCTTCCAAATCATCTTGTTGAAGCTAATCACCAACTAATAACTTGACTAATGATCTGAAACTAAAATCACAAGATTATTAGTACACATAACTACATGAGTTAATCATCATCAAAACTAGAATGGAAAGCCTTTGGGCCAACAATCTCCCCCTTTTTGATGATGACAAAACTCATGGAGTTATATATGCATGGATTAAAGTTAAGCTTCAAAGAAGCTCCCCTTAACTCATGCATAGGATAAACAATTAATAAATGGCTCTAGATACCAATGAATTATAAAGCAAATAAACATGTTCTATATCCAATTCGCAAAAACAAATAAACATGCTCTTGATACCAATGAAAATCTTTAAAAAATAAACATGCTCTTGATATCAATTAAACTAAACATAACATGCTCTAGATACCAATTAAACACAATATATATACAAAACAAAACTAATGATCTCTTATACAAGCCCTTGATACCAAAACTAAGCAACTAAACATGTTCTTTAAATAATGCTTTGGATATCAATTGAACTTAATAAAAACATTAAAAACATAAAACATGCATATACAAACATCATATAAACTCAAATTCTTCTCCCCCTTTTTGTCAATCATCAACAAAGGGGTTTAAAAAAAAACAAAACTAATAAAAAAAATATTCTTTTTATATTCAAAACAAGGAATCAAAAACAAGGGATGTTCTCCCCTTTTTGTCTAACACAATATGATACCAATTAGAAGAAAATGTGTCAAGGAAGTGCATATTGATACCAATTAAAAAATGAAACTATACCAAGTGAAAAACAAAAATCTTGATACCAATTGATAAGTAAACAACATACCAATTGAAAAATAAACAATCTTGATATCAATTGAAATTAACATAACAAATTTTGAATTTCTAAAACATGAATGTTGATGCCAATTGAAATAAACATAGATCTTTAATACCAAAGTATTAAACATATAAACACATATGATTTTGATTACCAATTGCAACTATTGCCAATTGAAATTATTTTCTATCATAAAGCAAGGGAGTGGAATACTAAAAATCAATTGAATGAAGAAATACAAGATTTTCTCCCCCTTTAGAAATACCAATAAAAACTATGATAAGGCTTGAATTAAGATACCAATTGAAAACTAAATCAATTGAAATAAAGTTGAAGCTCAAGCTTATCATAAACAAAATCTTGTGCTTAAAGATATAGGGATATAATAAGCACAACTAAAACATATATATATGTATGAAAAGATAGATACCATTAAAATTGATATTCTTTGAAATGCAAGCATAATATATGAAAATATATGAGTATACAAGAAATGTCAAAATTGATACCAATTGAAAGAATTCAATGATACCAAATGAAACACAATAAGGTCAAGTGTATATCTCATATCCTATACCTCCCAATCATGGTTCAAGTATCAAATGGTTTTCATTTTAAAGTAAACATGAACATGATCTCCCATCCAACCACCCTTGAAGGTAGGGGTTTTCAAAAATAGATTTGAAAGTATAGAATGTTTGAAATCTCTACCAAAGTGAAGAATACGAACTAGTTATAGGAAAAATTATTTAAACTAGACGAAATCCTTCAAGCAAGAAATCAAACAAAAATATTTTTCATGAAGACACATGTAAACCACATGGCACTAAAACACTCAAAATCCATATAGCACAATTTGTACTCATGAAACTAAGTCATGAGAAAACATTAAATAAGGTGAGTGTACAAGTGTTGTGAGAAACATATCAACATGAAAATGGACAATCAAGCTCAATAGTAAAAACATGAAACTTATCTAAGATGTGAAATCACCTATTGAAATCATCTTAAAAACATGATATTCATCATAAATGTGAAATCACCTAAAAACATGAAAATCACCAAAACATGATTTAAACTTCAAGGCATATGTATGTCATGTACAAACTAAAGTATACATACATATCCTAAACACAATGAGTCCACAAAAGTATATGCATGAAGGCACGTGGCTCAAGGATGTATATGTATAAGTGATAGTTTGGACAGATGGACATATACATAAAGTTAAAACAAATACATATAATGGTGAATACAAGTCAAATGCATGAATCATCAAAACTAGACTATACAAGTACATCTAATGAACACAAATGAGCTTTTTAAGCACAAACATTAAAAAGATATATTTGTAGCTCACTAGTTGTACACATATAAATTCTAGTCTTAATTGAAACTATCATTCAGCAAGTAGTCAACACATGAATCACAAACGTTGTATAAATCAATATGAGAAATACAATCATGATAATCAAAACTATGGAGTGTCAAAACAATCACAAAAATCATATGATTATTATGATAAAGACATGTGCATTAGATCTATGATCAACATGATAGCTAAAACATAAGAGAACACAAAATATGGGTTCATATTAAACATGGGTGTCTCAAGAACTAATCATGTAAAACATAAGACTAAAAAATATGGCAATTATCATACTAATCATAAAACAACAAAACATGCTATAAATTGATGAACATATAAAGCATGCAAATATAAATGGGAGTTAGAGAATGATACCAAAACCAATGAAGGTGCATCTCTAGTTCTCCAAAACATGGTGGTCCTCTCCACCTAATCTCCTTGAGTGTGAAGCATCCAAATGATTCTCTTTTAGGCTTAGAACGCATCCACCTCAAGGCACCCAAAACTCTCACGTGATGCGAGAGCCTCCACCTACATCAAAAATCAAAGAGGTGGATCTTGGTACCCATTTCCTTGTGGGTCCACGGGGGTTAGTATCTCTCCTAACCCAAACAAGATTAGTTGCTAAATTTTCAACATGTAAACGATCATAGCAAAATCTAGCAAGATGGCCTTTTCGACCACAATGTGTACAAGTGTACACATGCATACATGTTATGATTGTGTCCGTGATGGGCATGTGTATGCCCGTGTTGGGTGTGCATACATAGTTGGAACTTGTTTCTTGCGAATCAAGGATTCCAAACGAGTGTGGTTCATGCACAATGGCTCAAAGTGGAGCCCAAACAATCAACACTTTTCTTCAAAACATTTATAGCATTTTCTATGCTAGAAGACAAAGTGGAGCATGCTATAGGTGTGCAAGAAGTAGAAGCTACACTAGCATGGCAAACATGAATATCAATATCATTTTGCAAAGATTTATTTTTATTCAAAACCAAATCCAATTCTTTTGTTATGAAATTAATTTCATTTTTCAAAGTAACATTTTCTTTAAAACAAGATCTAATTTTGAAGATAAAACCTATTGTTCTCAAAATATCATCACAATCATTTTTGCCTTTTAAAACTTCAATTTCATTTAGGGCAAGGTCTAGTTGAGATCTTAGTGAGTCACGTTCACTAGCAATCTCTCCTTCTCTTGCAAAACAGTTTCAAAGGTTAAGCATAAATCCTTGATTTCATCTTTTAATCTATGTTCTTCTTTTTCAAAATTTCATGTTTTTCCAAGAAATTTTCAAGCTTAGAGGCAAGTTCTAAATTTAAATTTTGAACTTCAAAACAACCATGGCAATATGAACTAGAGCTATCATCTAGTTGAGAATCCGATTGTACCTCATGGGAGTCATTCCCATGGACCATAAGGCAATGATCTTCGGACTGTCTCTCCTAGATCTCCTCATCTTGTTGATAATCGTAGGAAGCTCGGGAGAGTTAAAATGCTCCAAACTGCAAAAGCCGAATCATATCGATCAAAAACATGTAATATATGTTCATTAGAGATGCTCTAAGTGCCCTAAGTGCAAGTGCATTGGCCTTCTTATGCTTGCTATTGGTTGGGAGGGTTTCTATGGTAATGGCTTGATAAACAAGATGACCTAGTGTTTTTAAATCCTAGTCATGTTCTACCTTCCAAGTAATCAAGTCTAAAATGGTCAAACATAGGAGGGCTATCCATGAGTGCAAACTAGATGAGTGCAAATGATAATGCAAATGAAGA